>CM033641.1:276872746-277122746 GCA_019512145.1 Engystomops pustulosus
CGAAGGTGTCAAAACATAAAGTTAGAGGCAATCTAATCAATGCCTCCTAAATCAGCCTTTGAAGGCTGTGTTCATTAACACTCACTAATTGTTCGGCTTACCTCGCTGTGAGGCTTTTTGATATACATTTTCTACCATCGCTTCAAAATTTTTTTTTTCTTGTAGACTTTATTTAAGGAGTTTTCCATTTTTTTCAGTTTAAAATAGTTTTTGAATTTTAAAGAAAATAATAAATCATTGAAATTAATTTAATTATTAGCTGTTTGTAAATTTTAAAATTGCAATATTCGATAACTTCTATTACAATAATACCTCCCCCCAATAAAAAAAGAGCATACAATGGGATCCACATTTTTTATATAGATTTTTTTAAAAACATACTTTTTAGGGGATTTTCTTTTAAGTAAAATTGAATTGCTTTCACGTTAAATACAGTATAAAAAATGTATATTTAAATATTTAAACCATTTTATATCAACTTCTAAATTTGAGGATTGTTTTAATTTATGTTATTGTTTATTTATTTATTGTATTATTAGAAATTTATAGTTTATTCATTTTTTTTATAATAATGAGTTTAAATTTGTCCAGTATATGAGTTTTACTATAACATTTCCAGGGATTGGATATGAAAGGGATTGGATGTCTACTTTAGCGCCAGTTTTATTACATATAACTGATCAAAACTATTTGCTCAATGAAAGAATTCATTCCATTTGGTTCTACTAATTTTGAACCAAAACTAAATAAACAGATAATAAAAAATATTACAGAAAATAGAATTTAGAAGTGACTTTATGTATGTAAAAATATCTCCGTTTGCATTTTTTGCTTAAATTGGTTTACTTAATTTTCGGATCATGAATGCTGTTATAACTATAACACGATGTACATATATACTGATGAAAGCCTTGCAGTTGAGAACTTTGACCTGCTTTCTAAATGACTAGTGTGGTGGCTACAGCTGCTACAGCTTAGCAATTATTTGTGATAGGTTGTTTTTAGTCCCATATGTATCGAAGCTCCAGGCCCAACTATCTCATTTCTGGCACATAAACAGATTCTTCCAGGTGCTGTAAATTAAATTTTAATACATTATTTAAATATTAAGAGAATTAGAGTATCAGGAATGTTACATCTACAGCTGTACTTATTTGGTCCCAAACAATGCAGCTGGATTACAAAAATGATGCTAAAATTTATATCCATTAATTCTGTAAATTATCGCTGCATTTCGATTTACTTCATAACAGCCCAATAACTTGTAGGTTGTTCCTATAATATCATTGTACACAGATTACCTAGTTTATTTCAGTCTGGCAGCAAAGAAAAATGATCTTCCGGTCATATAGTTTATTCCTATTGAAGGCTTTATCCAAAAATTCATACACAGGCACTGCAGTATTTCTCACACTGTCTTGTTAGCGTTCCTCTAGTGTAGACAGTACTGTGGATGGAGCAGTACCCAAGGGATCTCTGTTGCTTTGCCAGCCATCTGCATCACGACTTTAGCTCGATTCCTGTGGTCAACCTTGTGTTATATGCAGAGGAGTTGGAAAGATGTGAAAATCCTTGTCTTGGCAAACACAGGCAAAGGGATTTTAATGAGCAGTAGCAGAATGCAAGTCAACTATACAGGTCACTTCACTAAAAGGATCAATGAGAATGTAAATGAGGAAAAGAGATAACAAGACCAAACACATACAGGTATATAGCCCAGATACGTGAATAATATAGTTCTGAAATTCCCCGTTATTGCTCTTGATTGTTAGTCTAATTTTAAGATCACTAGTTGTGTCTGTTAAGCAATTACAAGGTTTGGCCCTGATTTAGAATTTACACATCTGTTTGTTTTTTTAACTTAAAAACAGCGCCACTCTAATTTGTTGCTTATGTTTGGTATTGCAGCTCAGTCTCATTCATTTACATGAGAATAAGCTGTAATATTAGTCACTTGACTATGCCACAAATCTTAGAAAATCTTAGAAATCTTATACATTCCAGGAATACACACTTAAATAATCTAAAATATATAATTTTCTGTGCTTAGCATCTTCAATATTTCCAGAACAGGTTTTAATGCATTGGTGGCTTGAACCATAAATTTAGGGCAATGGTACCACTTTTATATCTCTTGGAATATTATCCATACTGTTTATCAGCTGACACTTCGCTAAAGGGAAACCTGTTACCACATTTTCACAAATACAGAGCCCTATTAACTAACTATAACCCTTCTTTTAGCTCAAATTTTTTCTTTACATCCCCATGAATCAAATTTATATTATCCTACTTGGCATCAAAGGGGGTGTGTCGTTGCTCGGCCGGCTCATCCCGTCTACTCCTCCCCTTGCCTTGTGCCTTCTTACTATTCAAGACTTCATGTCATGTGACCAGGGTGATGTCATCTTATACCCTTTACATTTGCAAAATATACCCCATGTATGTATCTGATCACATAAACTTACAGCAGCCTCAACGGACTTCTACTCAACTCCGTGCCTTTATGGAGGCATACTGTGATTTCATGTGATCAGATACATACATGGGGTACATTATGCGAATGTAAAGGGTATAGGAACTTTAGATGACATCATCCTGGTCACATGACATGAATCTAACACAATGTACTTTGGTAAAGGCACTGTGTAAAAAAAATGACACAATGGGGGTCATTTACTAAGGGCCCGATTCGCGTTTTCCCAACGTGTTACCCGAATATTTCCTATTTGCGCCGATTTTCCATGAATTGCCCCGGGTTTTTGGCGCACGCGATTGGATTGTGGCGCATCGGCGCTGGCATGCACGCGACTGAAATCGGGGGGGCGTGGCCGAACGAAAACCCGACAGATTCGGAAAAACCGCCGCATTTAAAACAAAAAATTGGTTGCACGGGCCATACTCACATGCACCAGGAAGAGATCAGTGAACTCTGACGCAACTCGGCGGACCTCGGCGCAGCAGCAACACCTGGTGGACATCGGGCGCAGGACCTTCATGAATCGCCGGAAGACCCGAACGCTCGTCCGAGAAGCCGCCGCTGGAACGCGAATGGACCGGGTAAGTAATCCGTGGAAACTGGATGCCAAACTTATGGCAATTGTCTGAGAAAAACAAAACAAAACTACTCATTTTCATGGCCGATAATTGGCTCATTCCTGTGCACCAGGAAACTTAATTTTGTTAATATTTTTGTAATATTTAATTATTTAAATATGGTTCGATTTGATTTTTGTTTGTTTTTGAACAATAGTAAGATACACATTTGAGGCCTAATATGTTGTATTTTATAGCCTAATTGCTATGTTACAATACCTCACGCTTCATCTGTCAGGTTCCCTTCGTGGTGCTGCTTTTTCTAGTTTGTTATTCTTTTATATAAACAATTGGCATAACAAGCTGGAAATGTATGGAATGTATTACCTTATATACTCGAGTATAAGCCTAGTTTTTCAGCACAAAAAAATGTGCTGAAAACCCAAACTCGGCTTATACTCGAGTAAAAAATATATATGTTTTAACAGGTTTTTGTGGTAAAATTAGGGGCCTCGGCTTATACTTGGGTCGGCTTATACTCGAGTATATACGGTAATCATGGGAGTTGAATCTATATTTAAAAGTTTTTCATATTGCCCGCGAATAGTTTAAAGAAGTATACCCTGTCCTAATTGCTTTATTATAGTAAATGGTCGTCCTCTACTCTGAACCATGTTTATCAGTCAGAAGAAAGAATAATACAGAGCAGATTTCATAGGCAAACCCTTTGGATGCATTTGTGTTGAAAAATCTATGGTCTGTTATATCTTCCCCACTGCAATCATCTGATCACCAAGTGGTCTTAGGCCCAGCACACTGTAATGAGTTGACTAGTTTCCTTCAAGGCCAGCCTTTATTATATCTGCCTTATTATCTGCTTTTATTAGGTCTGCCTTTAACCATGCTGGTTTCTACTCTATTTATTAGAGTGTTATTTAATATATGTAGTTGTTTTTTGTGTTTAAGCTACATTATATTGTAGCATTTTTTTATATGTTTGGTCTTATTCTATTTAGCCAACAAACAGCATGTGTATCAAAGTTATTATTTGTGAATATCTTTTATCCAGGTTGTCATGAAAGCCAATAATACAAATAAAGTGGCTGCTTTTCAATGTGTCAATATTAATAAAACGCATGTCTATACATCTGTCTCTTTAGTGTGAAGCATAACAATAAGTCTTTCTGTTTGCTGAAAAATATCCGCCATGTATCTTTATCATTAAGGATATAGGTACATTTAAAGAAAAATATAGCAGACATATAGTGAGATTTTTTTTTCCTCAGGACTTTTTTTGTTATTAAAATATTTATTTGGGGATGAAACAAACTTGATTTTGGACAGTCCACTGGTCTTTCTTTGTTGTTGGGAATTTTGTTTCTGAAAGATTCCTATCATTGTGAAAAATTAGTTTGAACAAATACTACGTGTTTTGCTGTTGGTCTGGACCTGTATGAGTGGAATAAACCTAATTGAATTAAGAATTAAGGACAATTTGGTCCACTGTTGTGATAACTTTGCAAAATAAGGGTGTCTCAGCTTGGGTACTTATGTAACCACATACACACATAAGTTAGTGTTTACTAATTTAACAGTTTTTTCTCATTGGGTTGGGGATGGTGATTTCCTTTAAATGGGGATGGGAAAGTTTGGGCAACATCGATTTTTTTTTTTTTTTTTTTTTTTAAATATTCACTTAATTGCCCATCATTATAATGCTTATAGGGTTCCTTTTTTTGCCATGCAGGGTGGACTCGGTCAATGGCACTAAAATGATGGAGTCTTATTCATTGCTATACTGATTTCTCCTTTTATGTTGCTTACTCTTTGAGAGATACATAGAAAAAATGTAAATGGTTGAGACAGCAATTCTGTTTTTGGACGCTACGGTTTAAGGCCATGTAGGATTATAGAGGTATGTAGGTCACTTACCTAGCCCAATGCTCCAAAGTCAAACAGGCCCTTTATTTCAGCCTGATCTAGGCAGAAGATCATCAAGAACTATAGCTAGTAATACATCTTTCTCATATTAAGGCATTTCATTCTATAACATATACCAAATTAACCCTCCGGTGTACAAAATTATGTTTGAGTAGTTGACCTAGTAAGCCATTTGTCTTTTATCAGAAGAAACCTGAGTTTTGCTGTCCTTAAATATAGGGTCCACTTATCAAGAATTTGTTTTTGGGGAAAAATCCAATAGCTTATAAGAGGGTTGTAACTTGACGGCCTACATATGTGTGGTCACACCTAGACCTTTCTCAGAAGCCTTACGGGCCCATCTTTACCGCATATTGGGTCTCTATGCTATATTGAACCATAAACAATACATTATAGTTGTGGGTCCTGGTACAGATTTTGCATTGGGGGCCAGCAGCTCCAAGATGCAGACCTGGCTTTTAAAGTAAGATCCTACTGGAACATATTGTATGACCGTTTAGCATTAACAACCAAATGTGAAACCCTTTTCTTGGAACTTTCTATATTACCTCAATGTATTCAGAATATTTGTGTGAGAAATAATTTCATAGATCAGCAGACGTTTAATTACCAGAAAATAGTACTGCAAAACTTTTTTTTTACTACTATTACGGATGGTTTTTCTTAATGAGGCTTTATTGTTAATCCTGGTTCCCATGACATCACAACATTTTGTAAATCCAAATGTCATTAGGACAAAAAAAATAAAAAATTGGAATGGAGTTGCAGTTATAAAATTATATCTATTCCAACTTGCATACAAATTTAGCTTAAGACCAAATCTAAGGAACCTATCTTGTATATAACCCGGGTACTGCCTGTCTATATATTAATACACACACATATATATTTATATATATATGTGTATATGCAATGGATGGCCTTTTTCACTAAAATTGAATATGCCTTTGAGATAATAGTATAGGATCTATTCATCTCAAACCCCATTTGTTCTGCTTTGACTTCCTATTACGTTTAAACATAACAACATATACTATTCACATTTACCCCATAAACTCTTCCCTAACTCGGAAAATATGATTTGGTTATTACACATCATTCTGTTATTTAACAAAAAAAAATCTAAGAAAAGAAGCACAGAGACAGGAAGGTTCAGTCTATAGTTGAGAATGTGATATAGATTTAATATCATAATTATTTAAAAATGGAAAAGAGCGTTATAAGGGTGCTCATTGACTTGTACAATAGTCTCCATTGTGTGTTTACAACACCTTTATCGGTGGTGTGCTTAAGTGGTGTATGATTGCAGCTATACAATGGAGCTTTTATTTCGGATTGTAAATCTGCTTTATTGATGCCCCAATGTACACAACACAGGATGTGACCTCCATATAATATAAAGTAGAAGCCCATTGTGTTCAATGAATGGGTTTACTGTAATTCTATGACAACCCAAAAATCCAGTTGTCACAAGGACAAAATCAGTTTTTCTGGAGTTATACTTACAACATATCCATGTTCCGACTTACATACAAAGAACAAACCTAAACAACCTATCCTGTATATTAATATTTGATAACAACAATAACCGGTATCACCATTTTAGCAGGATAAAATACAATTTATCAAGTGATTTTCCTCTAACAACAAATCTATCATTTTCAGATAACAGGGCCTCAAAAACTTATGTTCTGCATCAAGCCACTTTTCCAGCACAGTAATTAAAAATTGCTATGGGCAACTTTGTGTCCTATGAGATCCACTCACTAGTATAACTATAGGCAGTTAGACTGTGATTTCTATACCTGCTTTTAAAGGGAATTACCAAACAGCTGAGCAGCTGAGTATTAAAAATATGATTACCTTTAGGCCCATGTTTTTAACAGTTTAGAAGGTTGCATTGCCTGGCCTAAGTTATCTTAATAAATCCAAAGAACAAAAGTGATTAATAAATACTTAGTCCTGAATAATAAAAAAAAGGCATATTTGTATGCCATCAAAAAAGGTCTCGGAAATTAGCCTAATTTATTATTTAAAACACAAGTGAGATTCCTAATTGCATTCATCATTAGATATGACATGTTGAAAACCCAGCATCGTATCCAGTGAGAATTTTCCAGTTTGAATTTTGAAATAAAAATATTTTTCAAGCGATCCCTTGCTATTGCCTGTTACCAAGGCAACAGTCCTATTTGTCTGAGAGCTCCGTCCGCTGCCAATGAGAGAGACAGCAACGTCGACTAAACACGCGAATACATCAAAGGCAAATTCATATGCTCAATCTGATCAGCTCAATTAATGGAAAAAGAGAAGCTGAAGGGGGTTAAAAGAGGGCACCCATTCAAGAAAGATGAAGCCCCTTTTAGCAGAATATCTATGCCGGCCTTTTGGGGGAGGATTTTAGCACACTGTCAAAAACATTATCAGAAAAAGAAAGTACTAGGCCTCCTACACCTAACAGATATGAAGCTGTCAGACAAAGAATAGCACTATTCATTAAATGACACATATTTTCTCCCACTTTACAAGAATACGGGAACAAAACAAGCAGGGGAGCAGCTGAGAAAGACACTTTTTTTTTCCTAGTGATGACAGACATGCAGCAATTATGGTGATAACGGAGGAATACTAAACGCCAAGTCAACCTCTTTTTTTTAATTTATCACTTTAATTTTTCCTTTCTTTCAGTAAAAATTCGCATTTGCGTTTCAGTTCCATTTTTAAAATATACAACAAAAAAATCTTACTTTTAAAGTGGAAAAAAAGACAATCAAATTAACTTATTTAACAAAGAAATAGATGTCAACATTGGTTGCAATAAAAAATTTTTTGTTGTGTATAAAGCATCTACTTAATTTGGCAGAAATCTTATTGGAATACCCTGCAAGGTTATGTACAGTGGTTTTGGGATTGGGACTAACAATTTTGGCAAAATTAAAAATGTATATTTTATTAATTTATATGTTCACATTTTTTTTATTTTTTTTTTCAAAATATCATTTTAGAAATTTAGGTACATTTTAGAAATTAGATGTGTTTCTTACATTTTAGGTTGATGAAAAAAATACATTAAACCCCAAAAGTCCAGAAGAATGGCACAAACCAAAAATAATTGCTGCTAATTGTTTGACATTTTATGTAGTACATTTTACTTTTAATATAGCTTTTTATGTTATGACTGGACAAAGTGCTTTTCGGACTAAATTAAACAATAAAGTAAATTTTTTTCTCAACAACATTATGGGGATGTTTAGCAATAGTTTATATCATTTTTTATCCATAGGTTTGCAACTCTTAACCTCTATTAGTGGAATAATATTTCACTGTCCCATCATTTTTTTCAATGGTAATGGTGGGGTTAGACGTGGTGAAGATATGGCCATCGACCAATACCAAATCTGTCACCATTCTCACCATGATAGCCAACATAGTTTATTAAAATGTATGAGCCGTGACTCATCATAGATTATACTAATGGCTCTGGCATGGCTGGGGTTATCAAGACCCACATAGTGAATGCAGGTCTTGATAAATGAGCCCCAATATTTTCAGTCTATAAGCAATTCCCACAACACCTTTGTCTGTTAATACTTTATTCAGTTGCATTCTACTGCCCATTATGACAAAGCTGCAAAATGTAGACTTAGGGCTTAGAATACAAGTGCGTAACTTAAAATAGTATGTAAATATTATATTCAATTGAGTTAAAATGTTATTTCTTGCTGAAAAGAGTCCAAGTAGAGCCCCTCTAAGGCATCATTGTATTGTAGACATTCAGGTTATTAACATTATTAACTACTCGTGTTGGCAGATGCTTCCTGATCTCCTGTGACTGGCACATGGCATGAATAGTAAGGTGTGTGTAAGTCACAGCGCACACTGCCGAGTACACTGCTAGTAAGGTGGTAAAATTGCAGACATTTTTGTATTTTTTATCTTATGAAAGGCATAGATGAAAGAGAGTACAGACTCCCAGCGGGCTGCAGCCTTTTAAGAGTTGTAGGCAAAAGCTATGATGATCTGATTTAGGATCCATTATCAATAGTCTGTTACTTATGTCTGCATGGTCGCTGGCTGATTGATAGTGACTTTGTAGCCATGTGCTCCATAATGCGCTGTCAGGAAATGCTGACAGATGCAATGAAAGAGCAATGAATGTAGGGCAGCCGTAATGGAAAAGGTCCAGCTTGGCTGTATGAAAACTGATAGCTGGGATATTGCTTCCTATGTTTCTATATTCAGTGAAATTATTTTAGTGAGTGAATTAAAATGGTCTCCTGGTAGCAGATGATGGGGGTGGGAGCGAATAGGGGCAGACCTTTATTTAGACAACTTGCAGAGTTTGCTAAAGTGTCGCTCTAAAGCTTTTTGCCCAGGCAGGTGAGCGCTTAACACAGCAGTGGAGCCTACAGTTAATAATGGAGCAGCTTGGATGTCTCGTACTTTGTATTTACCCGGATAGCAGCTATAATACGCTGCTCTCTGTACTTTCAGTGGTAACCAGGGACACTTTATCCTGTGTCATTGAATCTTTCCTTGTGAAGACAATTTTTAACATATGTTAGTGGTATTTTTTTAATGTATTTATTTCATGCTTATATTATTCATATTTTTTTAATATATGTAACTGTCACTATTACCTTATGTATGTCTGTGTTCATAGAAAGTATAAAATTTGTGGGCATAGTAAATTTACAATATATTCCTGACCGATTAACCTCATTGTGCCATTTTCCATCGCTTCAGGTGTGAAGGTTAATGTGCATGTGTGCATTGTGCATATATATATATATGTGTGTATAGTATGTTTATTCATGGTTTTATATGTACTCATATGCATAAAATCTGTGTGTTAAGCAGTGCTGACGCAAACGTAATGTTATAGTAAACTCATCCTTAGATAAGAACTCAACTATGAGCTGAATTTTTACTTTCATTATGTAGCGATACATAACAAGCACAACTGTTTTATATGTGTCTAACTTGTCTCTGACTTTATATACATATATAAATATATAATTAAGCCGTAAACGTATGGCCTCTTTTGTACTCTATTATTTTAATGACTTAAGCATTCCATCCTTATTCAATAAATAGCCCTTATTTTGCATATTGATAGCAATAGTTGCATTTATTAATATAGTGCTTTTCTTCCCGGCACTTTGTCTACACATTTGCGTCTACAATTGCCTGTTGACAATTAGCAGCCATTCTGTCGTTTGGCAAGTCAAAGACAACTGACTCAATATTCTGGAATGTTAACCTGTGAATCTGGGGAGAAGCTGGTTCCTCACTCCAGCACATTTACAAGAACTTAATTCTTATTCTTCTAAATTTTGCTCAAGTACTGGCTTTTCTCTAAAACAAAAGTTTCTTTTATTTTCTTTAATCTGCCAGTCTGGAAAAAAAAATCAATGTTTGAAAGGCTCTTGATGAATAATTGTTGGCTGCCAAGACAATATCAGAGTAATTGTCTTCTTTTTTTTTTTTTTTTTGATGTATAAACCGTGACGCCATTTATAACTAATGGGTAGTTTTTCTGTCAGGTGCAAGGAACAGGGTAACAAATGAACTTTCCAATGTGAAACTGTAGTGCCACAAGTTCTATTCTCAAGGATATTAACCATGTCTTCTTACCAAACACATAGTATGCAGTACTGGCAATTCCTCGGATTTACTTAACGCTTTATCATGAAATATTCTACACACTGGAGCTCAGCCTTGAGATATAAATTAGGCAAAGCCTTAAAAAGGAATTCAGCCACTATAATTACTACATAACCCATATAACCCCCCAAGAACAGATTCTAAAATAAACTGAAGACAGAGAACCTACCGTGAACTCTGTACTGGGTGGTAATTTGGAACCCTTCATGTAATATAAAAGAGATCCGTAATCTACCCCGGCTCTAGAGGCAAGCAGCTAGGCGACGGCTCTGAGACTCTTTGTCAACAAATTCAAGAGTGCAGAGTCTTCATGCCCTGTCCTACATGGCCGCGTTCCTTTGAAGGACGTACGGCTTCTAAGCAATGTATTCTATTGCATGTGCTTTGACATATTGTTGTAGAAGTCTGCTGGTGACTGTTGAATGCTGTTCAGATATAGATGCTCTCTTGTACCCTTTCTGCAATTTCCACTTTGATTTGAGCAGCTTCTTATTGAAGTTATACTGAGACTTAAAGAATGTGCAACACCATGTATGATTTATGAGGACTTCTTACATGTGCTGAAATGCCTGTAGAGTTTACACCCAATTCATAAAAAAATAGCTAGGATCGGCATCTAACCACGTAGCAAGTTGTTGCTCTGAGAGATAAAAAAAATAGGTTTACAAGAGAAAAGAATTGAAGCCAGAAGGAATGCATGACTTGTACGTAGACATAATGCCCTGTGCTGAAATCTTTGTAGAGGGGCATGCTTTGTATGAAAACCCCTTTAAAGCTCAAATATTTGATTTGCTAGCATAAAATGCCGTATATATTTATATGTGTGATCTCTAAGGCACGAAGTTGCTTACCCATTGCATGCTTTTATGTTTGTTGACCTTATCATGACAACTCCCTGTGTTTGTGGGCAGCATTTCTAATGGGTGAATAGGACAAAGCTGCAATAGTACTTTGGTTTAAATTCAGCTAGGAGGCCTTATTGGATAAAAATTCGATAAATCTGAAGAATGCTACCCATCATCTATATCAGACTAATTTTTTATTTTTATGCCATAACTCCAACATTAATAATAAGCTTAAATGATAGGAAAAAGAGTTCTGCACTAAAGTTGGTGACTAATACAGTTGTGACTTCCTTCTCCACCCATGAAGCCTGAGGCAGGCAACTCCTTCATTGGGGGTGTCCAAAGGGGCCCATGGAGCCTTACTGTGTGTGTTTATAGCTGCAGCTTTATATTGATTGGTAAACATAGTTTTTTTTTTAGTCTACACTAACAGATTTATCCAGTTGTGTGCTACCCGTACCGTACCATTTCAGTATGGGTAGCACACAGCCACATTCACTTTAATGACCATCCATTTGAATGGCCGTATTGCTCAGCATACGGTACCGGTGACAGAAAAAAAAAAGTTTGAGCATGCTCTATATTTTGCCGTTAGAATGACTCACTACGGGCGTAGCACACATTTGAGTGCAAGAAGCCTAATTCTGTACAAATCTCTGAGAACTAAAAATTGTGTCATCCTCCATCCAATGCTTTATTGATTTAGGTTTTCTTCCCTAACAGTAAAACTCTGCATATATAGCATCCAATGGATGCCCAGTGGGTGTTAATGTTCAATATTATTTTTGACAAAACCACAACACAATCGTTAGTGCAAAACAAGTGTTAGTGCAAGTGTTTGTACATGGATGCAGTGAAAGGCGGACTCTGACCTTTATGAGTTGAGCCATGGACATAACACCAGTAGATGTGTCCTTCTTTGCTGCCACACGTGTTACTCCTTCATATCCAAGTCTGGGCCAACCAAAAAAAGCAATAGATGAGGGGAAAAATGTAGTACCTCGCAAATCCACGCTGACTATGTTAAATCACAACAGTTGTGTAGGCATAGGAAAATCTGTATAGCTCAGGCATGCTCTTCTTCTCCAACCTGAAAATTTTCTGTATCTACTAAAATATCCTTGTTGTCTATATCAATTTTATGTAATGGATTCTCTGTTTTGAGGCTACAGTCTATAATCCAAAAAGTTATACTTTGTGTTTAAACCTCTATAGACGCAAGCTTCATGTTGTTTAAACTTTTGAAAAAAAACATCACTATAACAGCACTATTAGGAACTGGTGGTGCCACCATGTAAACAAGGCCGTGTCATGTTAAAAGGATCCCCTTGTGACAATGCTGAATCTGGCACATGAGCCACAAGAGAACAATACATTCACTGAAAATGTTTGCCCCATCAGTGGTCAAAAGTAAACAGGAGAAGAAGCAGCAGAAAAGCGATGCATAAATCCTTCTAAGTATGCAGAGTATAGAAGAATGGGTATTCTATATATATAATATATTTATTAAAAATATTTTCTCATAAATGTATCTATGTTTTCTTGGATACAACAACCACCATGCTCTTCTAGCAGTGGCCAGACATACACTATTGAGCTCTGGCTGCGCACATAGATTCAGTATTCATTACCACAGGACGGCTGAGGGACTTGTAGTAACTCCCGGGTATTTGCCTGTTCTCTTCTGCTTGTATGAGTGCCATTGTGACCTCCTACTATGTTCCTGACCTTGATTCTTTACCCCCTGTCCAGACCTCCCTCTACATTCCTGAGTTTGATCCCGTGCTGCCTATCCACGACTCCATCTCTGCCTTACGATTCTGTACTTCGCCTTGACCACCACCGTGAGCAAAGTCGCACCTGTGGAGCAACCTGGTGGTATCTCGCTGCAGCAAGTCCAACCCGCCTTGCGGCGGGCTCTGGTGTAAACTGGGTGTTACTTAGATTCTGCTACCAGGTGTCGGCTTGTGTCATCACTCGCGGTGGTACAATGGGTCCACTACCTCTGATCCTGACAGTAAGATGCGCCCATGCATCCCACCAAGGTTCTGCTACCTGAGCTGATCTCACTACCATCGTGACCCAGCAGACTGCCGTACAAGGCCAGCAACTTGGACAGCTAACCACTATATTGCGGCAAGTGTTGGTTACCCAGCAGCCGCATCCAATACCTGTGTGATTCCCGATGTGCCTTTCAGCTATGTTCCTGACCTTGATCCTATGCCGCCTGTCCAGACCTTCTGCTCCATTTCCGGCTCTCTCTGATCCTGCGCTGCCTGTCCTGACCTTCTGCCTGTCCACAAACCCGTCTCTGCCTTACGATTCTGTAACTTGCTTTGGCCACCACCGCAAGCAAAGGCGCACCTGTGGAGTCGACCTGGTGGTATCACGTTGCAGCAAGTCCAACCCACTTTGTGGTGAGCTGTGGTGGAAACCGGATGCCACTTAGATTCTGCTCCCAGGTGTCGGCTTACGTAATCGCTCGAAGTGGTACAGTGGGTCCACTACCCCTGATCCTAACAATATGGCAAATTAATTAAATTTAATGTGAATACCTCTTTAAAGTAAATGTCTAGCCTTGGATCAGTGGATACAAAAATTCTTCCTATATGCCAACTTGCCGCGCTGGTCAAGTGTTTGTTTATTCTATTGGAAAATGCATCAAATCTTTACTATAAGAGTATGATATAGTTAGCCCCAAAGAGCAGGTCTTCTCTGTAACCTATTAAAGGGGTTTGCCCACAATAGAAAGTTCTCAAATTTGAATCCCCTAGTAATGTTTACACAATATAGATATTTTCAACAGCTTACTTTACAATTTTACTCAGTTTTATTGCTGTTTTTGCTCCTATGACACAGTGGTAGTGTGGCTAGGACACTCTTAGCATGATTCCTCTGTGCTATGAAATGCTCTGTGCTGACAATGTGCTTAGCTCATCAGGGTACAGACATGAGACATATCACTAGATACTAGAAAGACACAATTTAGTTCTGCTACATCTCAGCTATAACGGACACAGCCCTCCCTGGATAAAGACCTTATCTTATCTGTAGCTTGTAAAGTAGGTCTCTGCACACTAGGGGGGAGTATGTGTGTCTGTGTGTATGAGCTGGTCTTTAAATGGAGTGGGATCCCAGGGCAACCGAAAATGTATACACCAGGAATTATATCTGTGGAATGCTGTATTTTTGTTAAGGCAGCTTTAATGTACATAGAGTAGGAGATCTATTATCATTAGTAATTTAGAAAATTCTAGGTTTTTTTTCACTTAAAAGAAGACCAGGATTAGTAGGGAGTACTTATTTCCATATTTTTTTACTGATAAATTACAATAATAGACATTTCAGACATTACTCGTTTTAGAGTATTCTTGGATTTCACATCAAATAACTATTTAATCTTTTCGGAGAACTCTGTTTTCGCATTTTTAAAAAAAAAATATGTAAACAGTAAATTATGAATTTTATGAAAACAGTAGCAGCTGGGTTTTATCATTGCCCTTATCTGTGGAATATGTCTCTTTATAGACTGGGCGCATTGAGCCCTGATTCTCCACACTGGTAACACTATTTCTGCATAGCAGGTTTATTGTCATTTTCTTTCCCACATTTGGGGTCATTACTTAAAACGTCATTGTAGGCGCATGTAGGCTCTTGGCGTGTTGAGGATTGGGGGTTATATCTTTTGGTGCAAACATGTGCTCCTTTGGTCCATTATAAACTGACATAATTTGTTTTTACACCATTTGCCTTCAGGTTACCTACCTACTCTGTACTTTATACATGGTATATTTCCACAGGACAGTCCTTGGATCAGGGCTCTATAGGAGGACATTGTTGTGGCATTATCAGGTGCCAAATGCCCTAGCATTTGCTATTGGGAAACAGTTGGGCTGTATTCCCTTTTTAATGGTTTTTAATGTTGCCTTGTCCGAGTAGTGTAGTTTTTGTACATGTATGATTTATTACTAAAGATTTGATCTTTTGCTTCTTGACACCTGTTTTTTGTGCATTTTGTTTATGACCTGTGACACCGAAAGATTACTTTTCACCACCACACACATGTGGTGATGAACACACCCTTCTGTAGGGGCTGCTACACAGATTTGTGGGCATTTTGAATTTACTTTCTAGTCACCACGGTTGCTGAGAGATCAGCCCCAGTATCTGACCGTTGTAATCCTCTCCACTGAGAGGAAGTGCTGTAGCGTGTGTGTTATGATATTTTCAGTGCCTTTTTAACTTAAAGGGGTATTCTAATCTGGGCACTTACATTCAGTTTCATTAATCTGCCATATATAAACATTTCTTCAATTGGATGTTATTAAAAAAAATGTTCCTGTGTGAAGATAATTTCTCATAAATGTAACCATGTTGTCCCTTAGAAACGAGATAGCTTCCTCGGATATGGCCACGTCTGATAGATTGAGTGCACAAAGAAACAAAAGGTTATTGTATATAAAATGTCCGGGAGTTACTGCATGTCGCACAGCCGTCCTGTGGTAATGATCGCTGAATCCTGGTGGTTTGGCAGGACTCTATAGCGCAAGTCTGGCCACTGCTGCCAGAGTATGACGTGGTCGTATCCGAGGAAAGTATCTCGTTTCTAAGGGACAGAATAACTACATTTATGAGAAATTATCTTCACACAGGAACATTTTTTTTAAAAAACATCCAATTGAAGAAATGTTTACATATGGCAAATTAATTTAATTACATGTAAATGCCCAGATGGGAATACCCCTTTAAAGGTATTTTTTATTTACAGCACAAAAACAATTGGTTTTCTTTGTCGTTGAGATAAAGTCCCAAAACCTTATTTAGACTATGGATGGAGCTGTAAGAAACCATGTCAAAGCAGACAAACACTCCTCGATGACAATCTAAAACCCTAATAGGAGTTATCTCGATGATGGCCTCAGCATGTGACACATCATTTCTGGTCGCTTCTTCTCCATTGTAGCGGTACTTATTATTACATGGATATTTATGTAGCTTGTATATGTACTTTGAATGCAAATTTTGTAAGTTAGGAAGATCCAGGCTAGTCCAGAGGACAACTGCTTGTTTGGTGTTGGCTTTGAACAATACATTTTAATTGTTTTGCTGAAACTGCAGAAAATAGAGTTCAACACAATTTATAGAATAAGAATGCCAGACACCCAGTTCCATCATCTATTTGGAAGATCTCTCTACGTCAAATCTGTTTCAATTTGATGTCTGTATATAAAATATGTCTACGAATTGAGTCTTCTCCTCTGCATGACATCCCTGAGTGAGATACATAACACTGACTGGGGAAGCAGGAATACAGCATCTTACAGATCATTTCACAAGCTGCATAGAATCCATAAGAATCCAAAGTCAGAACAGCTGACTGTAACAGCGGGAGATGAGGAATATGTCAGCGCTTGTCATTGGTGAAACATATTCATGCATGACATGGTAGTAGTTCCTACCTTTGTACTTTAGGTAGCCATGCTGCTGTATATATTCCATAATTATGGTCAAAGAGAAAATTGTAACCAATTATTAATAGGATTTTCTTACATGTTTTCTATAGTTTGTTTTATTTTTCTTAAAGGAAATCTACCATAAAATTCAAGCATGACAACCCAGGGACAAAGTAGATACAGTAGATCCAGGGACTGTGCCGTGGTAATCTTCCCTTCATTTGTTAGGCTGGTTTCACGTTTTTGTGCATACGTTGTAATACGTCAGGAGAATTCTGACATGTCCTTCCAATGTGTGGCACAGCATATCCCACTGTATGTCACAGTATACTGTATACAGTTTGATACGTCGCCCTGGATGCGGGGAAAGGGGTGTACATCAGCAGCAGCCAGAAATTGCTGATGAACAGGCTGTTCCCCCAGTGGTATCACTTTAATAATATGGAAAGTGACATCACCGGGTCCTCCCATACGTCGCATCCGCTCCCCATTGCCATCCATTGCCTCCACTAAGCGTATACGTCACTCAGGTGGAGGCTGCAGGATGATAAGACGTAGCTTGCTATGGGAAGTATAGTGGCTAGACGGAGGCAACAACTTTGCCTCCATCTGTCACTATTTGTCAATATATAAGCTAAACCTGACTTCCCGACTTATATACTTAGTGTATACATAAAACGTGGTATGAACCCAGCTTCATCCATTGCTTTCTTCCTTCTAAAATGAAATAATGGGGGTTATATACTAAGGGCCCGATTCGCGTTTTCCCGACGTGTTACCCGAATTTTTCCGGTTTGCGACGATTTTCCCTGTATTGCCCCGGGATTTTGATGCACGCGATCGGATTGTGTTGCATCGGTGCCGGCATGCACATGACGGAAATCGGTGCGCGTGGCCGTACGAACACCCGACGGATTCGGAAAAACCACCTCATTTCAAAAAAATAAAGTGTCGCTGGACACACGCTTACCTTCACTCGGCCCGGCTTGGTGAACTTCAGTGCATTCAGCACATCAGCGACACCTGGTGGACGTTGGAGGTACTGCCTTAGTGAATCGCCGGAAGACCCGAATCCACCGCAGAGAACGCGCCACTGGATCGCTAAAGTAAAGTAAGTAAATCTACCCCAATGAGTTTGAAAGGCTACTGGGGCGGTTCCCAGAGCCCTCCAGTGCTGTAGCTTCACAGGCTGTTTCACTGAACTGCCCTAGTAACTTTTCAGGCTTATTAGGATAACTCATTAGGATAACTTGATTTTAGAGGTAAGGAGGCCATTGATAACAAATATAAGAAGCGCCTGGATCTATGAGTAAGTGTCCCGGGTTTATCATGATGGATTTATAGGAAAGATTTCCTTTAACACTGATTATTGCATACATAGGCCATCTCCAATAGTATAGCGGTGTAGGTTGGATACATTTTCTCATCTTTGATCCTAGCATCTCCTCAAATTCCACAACTACAAGTTTAGGATCTGTTTAAGTGTGTTAATTACCGTATTCATCAGATTGCTGTATGGCACATTTTGTGATATTTTTTTTTTACCCCAGTGTTGTGTGAAACATGTTAATCAGTTAATCACTATATTCATAAAATCTATTTTAGTGAGAGATTTCAGCACTACTCACAACTCCACAAAAAAAGAGAAGCAAACATTGCCCATACATTAAGTCTGACACTGCTCAGTTAAATACTTTAATCTGTTATCCTTATGTTTCTGTTTATAAGAAGAAGACATTTTCATCTATGTATATACTATTATGGAAAAAAATATTTTTCCTATGTAATTGTAATGTATTTTTGGAGTGTGTATATATATATTTATTTATATGTATACTGGTGTATAAAGGCTGCATACAAATATGAAATATGTGTTTATTTTATGTTTATATACTGTATGTATTTATGGACTATTTGACTGCTATTTGACAGCTAATTTATAATGATACCAGATTTTTTTCTGTACTCTGCTACAGTTTTAGAACCACAAAATGTAGACATGGTTATCTCCGTTTAAATCTGATTAAAAAAAATAGGGCAGAGTTAGTAAAACTGTGGGAATACACCAGTGCAGAGTCCAACTCCACAGTTATATTCTGTGCCAGATAAGTCACGCTGGATGATTTAGAGTGGGTGCGGAAAGTATTTAGACCCTTTTAATTTTTGTACTCTTTGTTTCATGCAGCCAATTGGTAAGATCAAAAACCTTCCTTTATTTTTTATACATTAACTATGCTATACACTCTGAACCCGATCTTGACAGAAAACAAATTGAACTGTAGATGACAGAAAAACTAAAATATCACATGGTCAAAAGTAGTCAGGCCCTTTGATGTGACAAAGGAGTGTGGAAAGTCTCTTTGGGAAGAGTCTGTGGGCCCTCTGGACCACCGCGGGGGTTTGTATAAGACCCGTGCTGACAGCCAAGTTAACAAATGCAGGAAACAGTAAGAGCCTGGGATGGCAGAAGGAACACAGAGGAACACTGGTAATGCTGAAACCCTGGAAGGCACAGCAGGAGCACAGGATGGCAGGAGTACAGGAACGAACCACAGGATACACAGGAACGGACCACAGGATACGGACCTCAGGATACAAGACCTGGAACGCAGGGTACACGGGAACACGCTGGAAACACACAGGAGGCTTTCACTTCAGGGATAATGGTTTGACGATCCGGCAGGGAATGCTGGGAGCCGCTGGATTATATTGCAGAGCCGGAAATACCAGCGCCAATCAGAGCAGGAATGCAGGTGAGTCCGGGGACGGGGCAGCCACAACAGAGAGTGTCACGGGTGTGCCCACGATCCGTGACATGGATCGCGGGGGCTCCCGTGACAATATTTAACTCACATGCTGTCCATTTCCTTCTGATCCTCCTTGAGATGGTTCTACTCCTTTATTGGAATCCAGCTGTATTTAATTAAACTTATTGTACTTGAAAAGGAAAGGCATACACCTGTCTATATAAGACCTCACAGCATGCAAATCACATGAAAATCATGAGGTCTAAGGAACGGCCCAAGGAGACAGAATTGTGGCAGAGCACAGATCTGGCAAAGGTTACAAAAGAATTTCTGCAGCATTCAAGGTTCCTACAAGCACAGTGGCCTCCATAATCATTAAATGGAAAAAGCTTGGGATGACCACAACTCTTCATTTACCTGGCCATTCAGCCAAAGTAAACAATCGTGGGAGAAGAGCCTTGGTGAGAGAGGTAAAGAAGAACCCTAAGATCACTGTGGTTGAGCTCTAGAGATGCAGTAGGAGAAAGTTCCACAAATTCCACTATCACTGCAGCCCTCCACCAGTCGGGGCTTCATGGTAGAGTGAGACGACAGAAGCCTCTCCTCAGTGCGTGGCATATGAAAGCCGCATACACTTTGCAAAAAAACATGAGACTATAAGAAATAAGATTCTCTGGTTTGATGAGACGAAGTTGAATTTTCTGGTGTTAATTCCATGTGTGTGGAGAAAAACAGACACTGCTCATCACCTGCCTAATACAATCCTAACAGTGACACATGGTGGTGGCAGCATCATACCATGTGGGCAAGGACTTGACAACTTGTTTCAATTGAAGGAAAGATGAATGTGGCCAAATACAGAAATATCCTGGATGAAAACCTCTTCCAGAGCGCTCTTTACCTCAGACTGGGCCGAAGGTTCACCTTCCAACAAAACAATGACCTTTAGCACACAGCTAAAATAACAAAGCAGAGGCTTCAGAACAACTCTGTGACCATTCCTGACTGGCCCAGCCAGAGCCCGGACCTAATCCCAATTGAGCATCTCTGGCTTTCCTGTTGATAAGGGATCACAATCAAACTTGTATTGTACTCATCATTGCACTGTGCATCATAGTCCAGATGCAACTTTCCCCAATCTACTGAAACAACGGTATGATACCATAGGGTGCAGAGGTTGTAGTTCACATGGCCAGCTTTTGGAAAATTATTGTAGCTAAAAATGGTTTTATCTTGTAAAGAAATAGATTTTTTTTTTTAATTTTAAAAAGTTTTTATTCCTTCCAACAGTTAGCATTGAGAGCAGATAAAGTCGTCAATTGCGGAATCTTTTCTTTGCATTCCTATAGACGGTGACACCGCATCTTCATGCCTTGTGCACCCAAATGATAATTAATCCGACCTAATTCACAGCATCACCCTAGAATTGATGTACTGTCATAAGTGCCCCATGTTCAGATCAAAGCTTGACAGGGGTTTAACACCCTGGAACAGGTCATCATGTGATAATATTCTTGCCTCTCACTATTTGTCTTCAGCCAAGCAATGTATATTACAAGAGGGGACGGGGGAAAGGGAAGAGGAATAATTATAAATGAAGAGTGACGCGGGCTGTGAACAGAACATATGTTAGAGGCGGCTGAGGCAGCGGTGAATTATATCATTTCGTGATGAAGCTGCACTCGGGCTGAACGGACCTATTCCACAGCCTGATATATTTTATCTCTACTGTATTTGGACTGTCATCTTCTGAGAGAGATTTTATGTAATTGAGAGTCAGCTCTGATCTGTGTGATCAGATGGAATGAATGGAGCTTTGGGAAAGCAGGGCTTCTGTAACATGTTGTAATTGAGCGAGAATCTCGCCTCACTTTACTATGCAGGATATGGATAAAAATAGCTCTTCTGTATTCTCTATTGTCATTTATGACGTGGGGCAATTGAACAGATATAGTACACGGCTTTGTATTGCTTTTTATGTAATGTGCAGTATATTTTAGGATTTTTGGGAAGTGTTCTGGAGCTGACCAGGTCATTTTATGCTGCTACATTTCGTTTTAAAGGTTTGTGTCATTAATAATAATTATTCCCTAAATAAATCACAAAACCTGGAAATCTAGAGTAGATTAAGGGAATTTGTGATCTTGTTTCTGCCGATAACAGGGGGTCTAACAGCTAAGACTCTTCACATATTTATTTTTTTGATAAATATGTGAATATTTATTCTTTTGGGGATATTATTAGAGATGAGCGAGCACTAAAATACTCGGGTACTCGTTATTCGAGACAAACTTTTCCCGATGCTCGTCTCGAATAACGAGCCCCATTGAAGTCTATGGGAGACTCGAGCATTTTTCAAGGGGGCCAAGGCTCTGCACAGGGAAGCTTGGCCAAACACCTGGGAACCTCAGAAAAGGATGGAAACAGCAGGGGCAGCATGCATGGATGCCTCTGAGGCTGCTTAATCGCACCATTATGCCAAAATTATGGGCAACAGCATGGCCATGACAGAGTGACCGAATGAGGCTAGATAGCATCTAAAACATCCAATAATTGACCCTGACACTATAGGGGACGGCATGCAGAGGCAGCGGCAGCAGTGGCAGGCTAGAGAGTCTCATGGCGACATACCCTAAATGGACTCAGGTTTCACCAAAGGAGGTGAAATGATTTCCTATGTGAACAAAAGGTTGACGGTATATTTAGTCGATAACACAGCATGGTGGCGACATAGTGACCAAGTTCCATAACGTATCTGGTGAAACACCCGAAAAATGAGCCTGACACAGCTCTTTTGATAAGGGGACGACATGTGGAGGCAGCCATGGAGACGACTTCCATGATTAAGAGCGACAGTATGGGGCATTCATATTGCGCTGCTATGATTGCAACTTCAGGTCTCCAGCATGGCGGCGACAGATGGGCCGAGTTCCACTATGTATCTGGTGAAACACCTGAAAATTCTGCCTGACACAGCTCGTTTGATAAGGGGATGATGTGCTGCATATCCTCTCGTGCTCCAGCGTCTGGGGTATAGAGAGTTGAAATGAGACATTGGTGGACGCTGTGGAGGATCGTGGAGGCAAAATGGACAGGAAACAGCAGGGGCAGCATGCATGGATGCCTCTGAGGCTGCCTAATCTTGGGATGGAGCTGGCGGTCCACTGCCAGGCGAGCTTTCGCCTGTCCAAGCCCCTGTCTCTCGGCTCTTCCCCACCCAAAATGGGCCTGGGGGCCAGAAGCGTTTACTTTGAAAAAATTATAATTTTCAAATCAGGCCGGGTCGTTTGAATATTTCACCTAGGAATAATGGAATAGCATAGTGGTTCTATTTTTAATTGTTTTTACGGAAATGGTTCCATGATTAAGAGCGACAGTATGGGGCATCCATATTGCGCTGCTATGATTGCAACTTCAGGTCTCCAGCATGGCGGCGACAGATGGGCCGAGTTCCACTATGTATCTGGTGAAACACCTGAAAATTCTGCCTGACACAGCTCGTTTGATAAGGGGACGATGTATGGAGGCAGTGAACTAGTAGTAGATTAAAGGTGCTGCAGTTAAAACTATGTTAGTTGGATCTTGAGATGGAGCTGGCGCTCCGCTGCCAGGCGAGCTTTCGCCAATCCAAGCCCCTGTCTCTAGGCTACTCCCCAAACAGCACTTCTAAGAACCTTTTGTATAAGATCAAGTGTAGTAGCGTTCTTATAAGTTTGGGATATGGCGGGTGAGGGAAATGTAAACAGATGCGCAAGAAGCGCTGAAATAATATTATTAAATGATAAAAGTTTGCCAGTATATTTTGTGGATTACACAGCAGGGAAAAAAATTTTGTACATCAGTTTTTAATTTTTTTTAAATGTATGAAAACATTATAAAATTATACAATTTGGTATCCCTGAATATGACCCAAAGAATAAAGTAGACATGTCATTGTGGCGTGAAGTGAAAAGCCGTAAAATCTAGCCCACAAGAATATGGCGCAAATGCGTTTTTACCATTTTCACTGCATTTGAAATTTTTTGTTTCCCGCTGTCTCAGTACACGGCACGGAAAAACACACAAGTTATAGATTTTTGAAGGACGGGGAGTGAATAATGGAAATGAAAAACGGGAACGGTCCTTAACCGGTTAAAACTGCCTGTGTCTTTAATACTATCGTGAGATGAAGCGCAACATACCGTCCTAGGTTGATGCGCGTCGGGCATTAAGGTACTCGAAAGCTGCTCGTTGCTGCGGACGAATAACTTTCGCCGCGCGGGATAAAATGGCATCCTCCGCCCGCTTTTTCTTTTTGGCGTCCAGAAACAGAGCCAATCACAAGTCCAGGACGACTCTTGCCCCACCCAGCATGAGTGTTGGTAACCCTTACACGTCGATAGCAGTGTTGGCTGGCCCAGATCAGGTGACCCTGGAATAGACTATGCCCCTGCCCCGCGCTGCTCGGCTGATCATTTCTGTGTCTGGATGCCGCTAGGAGAGAGCTGCGCTGGTAGGGAAAGCGTTATGGTGTTCTATTAGAAATAGTGTTGGCAGGAGTGAATCTACAAGTAACCCAACAGCCCTTTCTTAGGCTACAATAATGTTATACATTTTTTTTTTTATTGTTCTGTGGCTGGGCTTGCTGGCATAGCTAGTGCAGCTGTACCATTATTGAGGAATGTGCAGGGGGACTTGCCTACCGCCGTTGTGTTTAGCTCTTGTGACACACATATACCACCTCAAACACCAAAGTGGTGAAAACAATTTATTAGGGGTTTGATTGAATTGGCGAGTCTGCTTATTTTTTTTTTTTACCTTTATTTCATTTAATAGCTCAAAGTCATATGGGGCAAAGGGACGGGGGATGGGGCTTGTCAGTGTAAGGCAGTACAGAAATAGCCTAGGAGAACCCCAACGGCTTACTTAAGGATGTACAGATGTAGCGTTATATTCCTTTTTTTTTGTTTGCTTGTGGCGGATGGGTGCATTGCTTGGCATTCAGATGTGCAGCTAGTACCATATTGTGGATTTGTGGTGTACCTGCACGTTGTGTTAGCTCTTAGTGACCGACATATCCACCTCAAACACCGAAGTGGGGACAATTTATTAGGGGTTATTGAATAGGCAGGTCTGCTGATTTATTTTTTTGTTTACCTGTTATTTCAATATTTAGTATCGCTCAAACTCGTCAGGCACACACAAACCATCGTTTGTGGGCTGTCAGTGTGAGGTTTAGAAACCTAGCTATAGCATCGCATAGCAGTCGTTTTGTACAAAAAATAAAATAAAAAAAAATAAACACAAAAAAATAATAAATAAAAGTTTACACTTTATTGGAAAATGTTTTAACCCGATGGGTAGGGTTGTTTTTGTGTAGGAACGAGGGCTGGGGACGTGGGCGTCCAAATACTGCGGAGTGGCCAGAGTCCGTAGTCCTGGGGTGGTGAGCGCCACCTGCTGATGATGGGAGCAGGGGAACCCGCAGAGTTACCCACTCCCTCGGTTCATCATGTCTCCAGCTTTACTGGGCTCTGTTGAGTAGAGCATGGTTGAGGCGCAGTATACCAGTAGATGAAGAGAGATTGATGTTGGTGTATTGCGGACAACTGCTTCTAGATCCATTTGTCCACCAGTCAGTCTTCCACCATTCCACCCATGTCACCGAAATCAAGCACTCCTCCACTCCTCCACCTTCAGCCTCTTCCCCCCAGTCTGCCCCCCTCCCAAGCAAATTTGGGCATTTTGAACATGCATACTCTGAGAGGAACTGTTTTGTTCTGGACCTCCGCACAGTCACACAACCATTGTCCCGCTGTTGTGTGAGCAATTTTCCGATGGCCCAGGTTTTTCCACAGTCGCATCTGGGGTGGGTGCAATGATGGACATATAAGGAACTGGAAAAGTGGAAATGAAGGTGTAAGAGGTGTCGGCGTGACGAGGGAGACACGGTTATGATCAGGAACGGAGACTGGTGAACGTTGTTGTCAGGGCAGCGAATAAGGATCCAGGGGGGAGCGGTAGTGGGGACGTAGGGAGAATCTGGGGAGAAAGGGATGTTAGGGAGCGTGACCAGACCCAAGCTGGTTGATATAGGTTCCTGTTGAAACAACAGTTTGCTTCTGAGACAGAGGTCGGGAGTCTAAATAAAGAAAACAGAGAAAGGATTGGCAAGAGGCCATGTGTGGGCGACGAGAGCGCAGGCGGCCGGAGTGTGCATCAGCGCCAACAGTGAGTGGGGTGCCTGTATCAAGCTCCCGTGGCGGGGAGGGCTAGATTTCTCAGAAGTCTGGTGGTTCTTTAAGAAACCACCGGATGACGGGACTGTGGTGTGCAACCCTTTGCCAAACCAGGATCACAGGGGTTCCAACCACTACTATGCGTTAACTCACCACCATAAGCGACAGGCATTGAATGCTAACACCCCATCAATGCACCAAAGGCCGTTCACCTGCCGCCGGAGCACAACACTGCTCCCTTCCCCCTGGTCATCTGCTAGTAGCCCCCCTGCCCATGCCGAGACTCCTCAGACAAAACCGTCCCGTGTTCAAAACCCCATTTCGCCCCACGATCCTCCAACATCAACCACACGTTTTCATTCTCCTAGGTCCCCAGATACTTGAGAGCTTCAAAATAAAGTAATATAGCTCAAACCCACACCACAGCCAAGCCATCCGTCCTCACTCTCCAATTTCTTAGGCCTGGGATTGCTGCCCTATAGCTGGTAGATGACCCGAGGCCTTTCGAAAACCTCATGGTCGGCGGCCGCTCCTCGGTATTCGGCGCCCCGCCGCCACTACTTTCCCGATGTGCCGTCCCAGCCCTGCAACAGCAACGTGTAGAGGAACTCATCCGTGCCCTGACCAACGCCCGTTTCTGACAAGGTTCCACCTGACCACGGACACGTTGGACGAGTGCTGCGCGGTCAAGGGCCACTATATATCGCTGACGGCACATTGGTTAACTTGGTGGAGGCTGGGACCGTCTGATCCGGGGGTGCTGCATATACTGCCGATGCCGAGATTGCGGGGGCCTACCTCGTCCAGGTCTCAAAGGCCTACTATGCCCTCCTCCTCCTCGCCCCCACCCTCCTCCCCGATTACATCCTGGGCATGGCGCCATCAGTCGGTTAGCTTAGGCACAGCAGCATGCCATGGCTAAGCGACAGCAGGCGTGCTCAAACGTGCTGAGCCTAGGCGATAAAAAGGCACACCCGCCCAAGAGCTATTACAGGGCATCAACGGCGCAGACTGATCGTGGGACTGCACCGCGAACCTGAGAGCCGGCATGGTTGTTTGTGACAACGGCCCGTAAACCTCGGTGTGCGGCTCTGACACTCGGCAGAGTGACAATGTGCCATGCCTGGCCCTGTGTTAAATCTCATAGTTCAAAGCGTTTCCTAAGTACATATAACCCCATCTGTCTGGATTTGACCAATACGAAGGTGCGCCGCATCTGTAGCGCTTTCAGGGAAGTCCAGCACAGATGCTGCCACTCTAGGCAGCGCAGACGCCGACCCCAACTGCCGCTCACCTACTGTTGCGACGTGCCCACGAGGTTGGAATTAACATTAACCATGTTATCCAGGAAGTTGTAACCTACCAGCAGCGCATGTGTTGTACACTGCCAATATGGTAATTCCACCAGAACTGGAGTCCAGGTCATCATCTCTCAGTCTACAATGAGGAGTTGGGGGGACGTGAATTTTGATATCAGATGTCGGTGCCTAGTAACTTTGAAGGAGTCAACAAGATGGTCGTGCGATGTGCCGCCATATCAGTCCTCCACCATCCCGCTGCTTGGCCTGTTGAAAACTCTCTGGTCAACATGAAGTCGGAGCTTTGCGCTCGTCACAAGAGACGGGGAAAGAAGATCCCCCTTGTGTATAGCCAAAAACCTTAGGTCTGTTTTCAGCGCATATCGGAACGGAGGGGAGGAGAGACGGAGGAGATGTTGGCGAGACAGAAGAGAGGGACCATTGTTCAGCTTCCTTCACTGATCGCGTGTATGGCAGACAGAAGAAGAGGAGTTGGAGGAGTTTGGAGGAGAGGAAATGGGCAGTCAGGCCATGAGGGGAGTGAATTCTTGCGTTGTTGGGACTCTGGCACATATGGCAGATTTCATGCTAGGCTGCCTTCCCGGACCCTCGCGTTCAAAGAATTTATTCCAGCACCGATTACGGGTATTCACTCTCCTGGACCAACGGTACAAGCAAATCTTTCCACTCTCATCCGGAAGGCGGAAAGGAGGTGAGAATGCATGAATACCAGCAGGCCCTGGTGCACAAAGCTGAAACAGTATTTCCCTTCTGACATCGCTATCGGCAGAGGGCGTATACTTCTGCGGGACAAGTAGCGAGGGAGGGAAAGTAGGCGAGCAGGCACCTTTTCCAGCACTGGCAGGGTTACGCTTTACAAGGCCTTGCCAGTTTTATGTCACCCCAGCAAGACACTGTCACCTATCCCCAGTCTCGGCAGAGTAGGGCTGATCTTTACAGGAAGATGGTGAGGGAGTACGTAGCTGACCATACCATCGTCCTAAATGATCACCACACTCCCTACAAACGGGTTTCAAAGCTGGACATGTGGCACGAACTGGTGTTGTACGCATTGGAGGTTCTTGCCTGCCCTGCGTGTTGTCCGAGCGGGTTTTCAGTGCAGCTGGTGTGGCTCATCAACGATAAGCGACAGCTGTTGACTGACAGCGCTGACAGGCTGACGCTTATCAAGAGAATAAAGCCTGGGTTTCTCCGGATTTTTCATTCTCCACAGGGGTGAAAGAAGCTCAACTGAATAATGTATGCACTCCTCCTCCTCATTGTCCTCCTTCTCCTCCTCTTTGTACACTAAAGCTAAGGAAACTGGCTATTTTTGCCAAGGGCCAACTGGCTCTAGCTATAGTACTCTAGTATTAATTTTTCTGGAGGACCCATCCTGTCCTCTGGTTTGAAAAACTTTTTTTTTGACTGCACATACAGGCACTCAATTTATTAAATTTTATGCGAGCAACATACCTGCTCCTGGTTTAAAACTTTTTTGGACTGCCCACATAAGGCACTACCAAATTAAATTGTCTCCATAGCAGCCTCACCATGTCGTATTTTAGCTGGCTCCACACGTCTGTCTCCATTGCTACCTACACACGTCATCGCCATAGCTGCCCTCCAAAAGTCGTCCATATAGCGTCCTCCATATATTGTCTCCGTATCAAACGAACTGATATGTACTATAGAGGTGGGGGGAGTGTATTGGTATACAAGGATAATCAAAAAGTATGCCTGCATACAGAAAGAGCAATATATAACAAAAAAGAAGATGGTATGCACTGGCATGAAAAAAGGTAAAATTTTATGAAGCATTATCACATAACATGCATTAAGGTAAACCTTAAAAACATTAAAAAGTGTGGAAACACACATACACAAAAAACAAGTGGATCAAAACCGGATGAGTTGATCCACACAGCCATAATATATGGTCAAAACCCCACATAGGAAAATAAACAATCTAATTCTGTATGCCCTCAGGACCAGAGACTTCTGCAGTAGTCCCTGTGAGAGTCACCAAAAAAAAGGCCCTTAGGAGAATGCCAAAAAACGGTAATATGGTCAGAGCCAAGTAAATGAATAGCAACCTGGGTAGTGCGTGGGCAAACAAAGGCAGGCGACAAAAGTCTAGGGAAGAGGGGGAGATCGGTTACCAAAAATGAAAGAAAGGGCTGGAGGCACCCACGCGTCCATCGCACTCCGCGGACTTCCTCAGGGTAAGTGCCAAACATTGAAGGGTCCTACCTTTTAAAGGTCCCGAGATGACCACTCCCCAACAAGTCGGTGAGTCTGCACCAAGTGACAGCCGTGGATAATACAATCGCGCGCCAAAAGTTATGTGCATGCGCCTAGACCCATGCATGCGAAGTATTGCGATATTATGCGCACGCGCAGTCATGGCGACACAGAAATATATTATGCGCATGCGTCATAGTCTCACAAGCTGTGTATGCGCCACATTGAAGAAGACAAAAGATACCAGCCCGATGCGCACAATTGTGCGCATATACGTACTAGAATCACGCCAAATTGTGAGGCATGTGACGGGCAAGTAAGTAGGTTCTAATAATATCTATATAAGTACGTGAAGCGGGGATCCCATAATAATAATAATAATAATAAAAAGCAATAGATCTTAACTAGTGTGAGAGCGAGTATACTCGTCGAGCTTGATGCTCGGTCGAGATTAGCATACTCGGGACCGGCTCATTGCTCGGACGAGTATTTGCCCTGCTCGATACGAGCATTTAATTAAAAAAAAAAAAGTGAAGATAGTAAAAAGATACAATAAAACATTTATTAATTGTTTAATTGAAGAAAACAGTGAAAGAACACAGTGCAGAACAGATTGCAGATGTTCGGGAACATCTGCAACTGTTCCGGAGACACGCGGCAGAACGGTGTTTCCGCAAATAGTATTTGAAGAACATATGTGTGAGAACACATTACAGATGTTTGGCAACATCTGCAAGTTGTTCTTATCCACATATTGTTCTTCAAATATATTGGGAGAACACCGTTCTGCACGGGTGTCCGGAGCACGATCGCAGATGTCCCGAGACACGCGTGCAGAACGGTGTTCTCCGCAATATATTTGAAGAACAATATGTGTGAAGAACAACTTTCAGGTTTCCAAACATCTGCCAGTGTTCTCACACATATTGTTCTCAAATACTATTGGGAGAACACCGTTCTGCAAGCCGTGTTCCGAACAGATTGCAGATGTTCCCGAACCTCTGCAATCTGTTCTGCACTGTGTTCTTTCACTGTGCTCGTTAAGTTTATAATTTACTGAAAAATGCTCGGGTCTCCCATTGATTTCAATGGGGCTCGTTACTTGAAAAGAGCACTCAGCATCTGGAATGTTCGGCTCGAGTAACGAGCACCCGAGCATTTTAGTGCTCGCTCATCTCTAATCTTAACCTATTCTAATTTATGATTAAAGATATGCAAAGTGCTTATTCGTGCAATATAAAACTTTATCTAATGGTGAAACTGGAAATGCAACTATAAAAACAAAGTGAAAATTAGTGATGCAGACCTGAGGTGGAGGCCAGAGGGGATGGTCACCCCTGGACAGGCAGTACCCAATTAGTTAAAATATTGAAGTTAATATCTAGGTCTCAATAAGGGGGAAAAACCTTAATGTACATAGTTTCAAAATGTGTTTCTTCTAGAATATAATTATTAGTACATTAATACATTAATGAATCAACAAAGAAAGGAAATAAACATAATGGAAGCTACATGGATAAATCAGGTCCAAAGGCACGGAGACTGTTCAGGAGGACGGATGGGTTCCAATATTGAGCTCAGATGGGGAAGGTACTAGCTCATTTTATCTTTTTAATATTCATTTTGTTCTTTTCACTTCTTACTTTCTCTTATACATGTCGAAGTTGTTCCTAGGATAGGGGTCCCGTGGGTGCGAACCACCTTTCTCAAGAGATGGTTAATGGGAGAGGCTTATCCATAAGAATGAGTGATGAGGATGAGTGAGAAAACTAGAGAAAGTGTCGAAAATTATAAGTAAAGATAATTATATGTAATATTGTGAATACGTGGTTAGGGAAAAGGCACAATGTTTAATAAAGCACATATTAATTTTGTATGATAGTAAGAGGGGTGTGTGTACATAGGTGTGAAAGGAATATATTTGAAAAACACGTGAGTCAGTGTAAGGGGGCCATAGGGGTCCCAAACTACCAGGGGAGAATCTCCCAAAGTGGAATCAAGAAATGTGGGCAAAAGTGATGTGAAGGTGAAAGGGAAGTCAGGAGCCAAGAAGATATAGCCAAGGAATAAAGGAGGGTAGCTGAGGAGTAAGGAGGGGGTGTGGAAAGGTGGGGGGGGAGAAAAGAAAGGGGGAAAGAGAAGAAGAGAGAAAGGAAACAGTGTTTTCAGACATTGGCACTTGCCGTATTATTGATATTATGGATTGAAATCCAGGGAATATGTTTGGTCCAATCAGGCCGGTTTTCTATTGGAGTGGAGAAAATTTGACTGGTGATAAGAACTTTCACTCACACGGAGGAACTCTTGGGGCCCATAAAACCTTGACCAAGGATATTGGACTATCAGAGCCTTGAGGAATATACAATATAATACTAAAGGGTAATTACCACGTAGTATACGGTAAAATTTTTCCTCCTGGGAAGTTGACACTGTATTTCAAACGATAAGGGGAAATGGAATCGCATGCGAATGCTCCGACTCAAGAATTTGAAAAAAAGATCAAATAAGGGAACTACTTAAAACGGGTCGAGTGACAAAAATCACTAGACCGTTTAGAACAAATCAAAATCGAACTTGAGTAGAGTAAACTGACCACATTGGATACCACTCAGGTCCAACCGTTAAAGCTAAACTGAAAGAAAAAAGAAAAAGAAAGAGATAAGAAAGTTCTGAAAGTAAACGGGATAAATGGACGAGAAAACAGGATTCGCTAATGGTAAAGTTACCGTGGAACACCAGGGCAACCAGAGCCACCAATTTTTGCGTACATGACGCTCGACAGAGACAAGGGATTAGAAAGCAGCCAGGGAAGCGGGGAGGCACCACGCGTTCCAGAAAGAGGAGGACCCCAAATCGGTCAGATCACCCAACAAAACGGGGGAACCAACGCAACAACGTAACAGTAATGTGCTAATCAAAGATCGGAGCAGACTGTCTTAGGTTATTAATTTATCACTTATATCCTCAAGGATGCTGAACTGTCGTCTTGCAAAGAGGCCTGAACTTCTCCCCCATGCAATGTCTTGACAAATTTGAATTAACTAAAGGTTTTTCTTTTTGTAACAACTTGCGTTTTTTTAAATTCTTTTTCAACAACCTAACCTGATTGACACAGTACCTGAGGAGGATCGACAGACTTTAGGACTCTCCTGGACTGTGTGAATGAAAACAAACCTACAGCCACCACAGGTGGAGACCATGCCCCCTTCGATCACCATCCCAACTTACACCAAACCTGAGTTTAATACCGACTCTACAACTCTTCTAACCGGGTGGCCAAGGAAATAGAATAACTGCCTGTTAACAAACATTCATTAGAAATCTTGACAAGGATGAAAGGATGGCCATCAAACTCTCAGATCCAACTTGAATTTGTATAATTAAGGAGGCGGACAAAGGGGGGAATGTGGTCCTCTGGCCCCAGGAGATGTACCTGAATGAGGCCAGACGACAGTGAATAACGAGATACATTCCCCCCTCCTTCGGCCCCACCGAGGTCTTAGAAAGAAAACTGGATCACCTCTTAATCTCGGCACAAAATTACGGCATTATCTCAAATAAGGAATTTAAATTTCTATGGTGGAGCACACCAGTGGTGCCCACATTCTACATGCTTCCCAAAGTCCACAAGTCCCTGACCTGTCCTCCTGGGAGGCCCATAGTGTCGGGGATCGGTGGACTTTGTGAGAAGTCAGTAGTACATAGATCACTTCTCCAAACCCCGTGCTGCTGGAATTGAGATCCTATATTCGTGATTCCACGGATCTGATACAGAAAATCTGTGATATCATATACCGGAGGAGGGTTGGTGGTTGACACTAGATGTCGAACTTTATACACCAACATTGCCCATAATGACGGCATCCAGCATTTCCAACTTCTTGGATAGTCACTCAAATGGCGACAGGCGTCATGACTCCTTTCTGATTGACCTCTTGGGATTTGTCTTAAGACAGAGTTATTTCATCCTCGGGTACGGCGATGGGTGCACGGTGTGCGCCTCCTATGCCAACCTATTTCTGGGTTTGGGGGGGAGGGCGCGAACGTGTACCCATCCCGTACTTTCATCGAATGTGTTGGGATGGTTCCGTTTTATCGACGACATCCGTTACTGGGATGGAACACTTGCGACATGTGAAATTATTACATCATTGAATTCTAATTCATAAAAAATCATTCTTACCTGTAATTCTTCACAGACTCGGTGGAATTCTGGATTTGAAGGTCAGTGTGGTGGGACACAGCTTACAGACGGACCTTTATCGAAAAAGTAAGCAACGAACAGCTTACTGCATTTCTCCAGCTTCACCCTCACCATCTAAAAAAAATGGATCCCTACTGGACAGTTCATCAGGGTGAGGAGAAACTGCTCCACCTCAATGACTTTGGAGGAATGATGGTGACCTCACACAACGCTTCAGAGACCGGGGATACCCAAAAAAATCGATCTCAAGGGCCTTCCAGAGAGCACGTGATTCACAAAGAGAAGACTTGTTACAACCTAGCAAAAGGTAAGGAACCGAGATACGGCATCATTACCACTTTTAACAACCAATGGAATGATGTTCGAGGTATTTTGGATCGAAACTGGAATATACTGCTGCGGAACCAAAAATTGTGCCATTTAATATGGAACAACCTTGCCTGATAGCCAGAAGGCTAAAAACCCCAAGGACTGTCTGGTGTCCAGTCATTATCAAAAACCCAAAAGACCTCTGATGAGAGGGATTAAACTCACAGGCTCTCACGCTTGTGGTTGAATGTTCGGTCTGCCCGCTCATGCAGACGAAAAAAGAGATTGTGGATTGGCCAAACAACGAACTCAGGCTACGGGAGGTTCATAAACTGTAAATCCAGGAATGTGGTCTATGCCCTGATTTGTCCATGTCAAAAACTTTATGTCGGACAGACCCACAAGCAATTGAGGAAAAGGGTGCAACAGCACCTCTCGAGCATCACAAAGCGGATTCCCACTTTAACCAGGGCAAGGTTCTTTCAACTGTGGCCACTCACTGTGGCCAGTTGTGGGCTTGGATATTGTAAAACCCAATATAAGGGGTGGAAATGTCACCCCTGAAATCTCAGGAGGGAGGCCCGTTGGATTTACAATTTGGGAGCCTTGCTCCCCGGGGAATTAATGAAGACCTCTTACTTCAGGTTTTACAAGCAGCGATAAATGAGACTTGGCAGTGCATCCACGAAAATGGGTGAGTGTCCTTTCTCTTTTTGTCTATTTCTTTTCAATGTTTCCTTTTCTCTTCTTCTCTTTCCCTTTCTTTTCTCCCCTCCCACACCCTTTCCACCACCCCTCACTTCCCTCAGCTACACTTCCTTTATTCCTTGGCTATATCTTCTTGGCTCAATTGACCTTCCCTTTCACTTCACATCACTTTGCCCACTATTTCTTGTTCACACTTTGGGAGATTCTCCCCTGGTAGTTTGGGACCCCTATGGCCCCCTTACACTGACTCACGTGTTTTTCAAATATTCCTTTAACACACTAATGTACACACACCCTTCTTACTATCTACAAATATATGGGCTTATTAAACATTGTGCCTTTTCTCCTAACCACGTATTCACATATTACATAATAATTAATTTACTTATATATTTTTCGACACTTCTCTAGTTTCTCACTCATCCTCATCACCATTCTTATGGATAAGCCTCTCCCATATAACCTCTCTTGAGAAAGGTGGTTCGCACCCACGGGACCCCTATCCTAGGAACAACTCTCGACATGTATAAGAGAAGTAGAAGAATGAAAAGAACAAAATGAATATTAAAAAGATAAAAATGAGCTAGTACCTTCCCAATCTGAGCTCAATTGGACTCAGCAGTCTCCTTGAACAGTCTCGTGCCTTTTGGACCGATTTATCCATGTAGCTTCCATTATTGTTTATTCCTTTCTTTGTTGATTCATTAATGTATTAATGTACTAATAATTTATTCTAGAAGAAACACTATTTTGAAACTATGTACATTAAGGTTTTTTCCCCTTATTGAGACACTAGATATTAACTTCAATATTTTAACTAATTGGGTACGCCTTGTCAGGGGTGACCATCCCCTCTGCCTCCACCTCAGGTTGCATCACTAATTTTCACCTGTTTTTATAGTTGCCTTATCCAGTTCACCATTAGATAAAGTTTTATATTGCACGAATAAGCACTTTGCCATCTTTAATCATAAATTAGAATAGGTTAGATCATTGCTTTTTATTATTATTATGGGTCCCCGCTTCACTGTACTTAATATAGATATTATTAGACTACTTACTTGCCTGCACTGCCTCACAATGTGGCGTGATCTATGTACGTATATGCGCACATTGTGCGCATCGGGCTGGTATCTATTGTCTTCTTTCAATGTGGCGCATACACATGCTTGTGAGACTATGACGCATGCGCTAATATATTTTTTGTCGCCATGACTGCGCATACTTCGCATGCATGGGCTAGGGCATGCACATAACTTTTGGGCGCGCGATTGTATTATCCACGGCTGTTCACTTGGTGCAGACTCACCGACTTGATTGGAGGAGGTGGTCATCTCGGACCTTTAAAGTGTAGGACCCTCAACGTTTGGCACTTCCCCTAAGAAGAAGTGCAGGAGTGCGACGGAACGCGTGGGGTGCCTCCGCCTTCTTTCATGGTAACCGTATCTCCCCCTTTTCCCTAGACTTTTGTCGCCTGCCTTTGTTTGCCCACGCAACTACCAGGTTGCTATTCATTTATTGGCTCTGACCATATTACCGTTTTTTTGGCAATCTACCTAAGGCCTTTTTTGGGTGACTCTCACAGGACTACTGCAGAAGTCTCTGGTCTTCTAGGCATACAGGATTAGATGGTTATTTTTCCTATTGTGGGGTTTTGACCATAGATATTTATGGCTGTGTGTGGATCAACTCATTGGTTTTGATCCACTTGTTGTTTGTGGTATGTGTGTTCCACACTTTTTATTGTTTTTAAGGTTACCTAATGCATGTTATGTGAATAATGCTTCAATAAATTTGTACCTTTTTTCATGCCAGTGCATACTAGCTTTCCTTTTTTGTTACTTATACAACGAACTGTGTCAGGTAGAATTTTGGGTTGTTTTCATGGATTCCACATCAACTTGTTAACTTTGTCGCCCACCCTGCTGTGTAATCCACAAAATATACTGGCAAACTTTTATCATTTAATAATATTATTTCAGCGCTTCTTGCGCTACTGTTTACATTTCCCTCACCCGCCATACTCCCAAACTTATAAGAACGCTACTCACTTGATGTCTTATTTACAAAAGTTCTTAGAAGTGCTGTTTGGGGAGTACCTAGAACAGGGCTTGGATTGGCGGAAAGCTCGCCTGGCATGGAGGCGCCGCTCCATTCAAGATCCAACTAACATAGTTTTAATTGCAGAAGCCCACCGTTAATCTACTACTAGTTCGCACTGCCTCCATACACGTCCCCTTATCAAACGAGCTTGTGGCGGGCAAATTTTGTGTTGTTTCATGGCTTCACATCCAAAATTGTTAAAGTTGTCGACCTTTTTGTTAACAGGTTGTTTACAATTTATTGTTTACAAGTTGTTTACAGATTGGGTTTGTGTAACAAATTGTTTACAGATTGGGTCTGTGTCAACAGGTTGTTTTCAGATTGGGTTTGTTGACACGTTGTTTACAAACTGGGTTTCGTTAACAAATAGTTTACATTTTGTTAACAGATTGTTTACAAATTCTTGTTAACAATCTGAGACAGTTTCTATTTTAGTGCCCACATTCTTTGCAAAAAATCTGTGTATATTTGTTCCTTTTTTGGTGAAAAGGTCTTGATGGTAGCACATAGAACTGGAAAGGTTGGAAATTGATAAGTGCCACTACAATATCCCCAAGCAAAACTTTTTTTTTATTTTGCCGTCTTCTTGCGCTAATAACTTTTTCATACTTTGTTGTATGGAGTTGTGGGTGGTGTCATTTTTTGCGACTTTTGATAATGTTTTCACTGATATTATTTTTAGGACTGTACGACCTTTTGATCACTTTTTATAGAATTTTTAATTTATTTTAAATGGCAAAAAAGTGACACTTTTGACTTTGGACGTGATTTTCCGTTATAGGGTTAAAAGCAGTGAAAAACCGTTATTATATTTTGATAGGTCGGGCATTTTTGGAAGCGGCGATACCTAATGTGTTTATGATTTTTACTGTTTATTCATATTTATATCACTTCTCGGGAAAGGGGGGTGATTTGAATTTTTAGGTCTTTTTATTATAATTTTTTTTTAAACTTTTTTTTAATTTACATTTTTTATTATTTTTCAGACACCCTAGGGTACTTTAACCCTAGGTTGTCTGATCGATCCTACAATATACTGCCATACTTCAGTATGGCAGTATATGGGGATATTACTCCTCATTCATTACAATGTGCTGCCATCTGCGCCGCCATCTGTTTGAAGCCGCCGGCGGCAAAGCTGCAATAAAACACCCGCGATCGGTGCTAGCACCAATCGCGGGTGTTACTGGTAAGCCTTTGCTGCAATATGCAGCAGAGACTTACCGGCTATGGAGAGGGCTCAGCCCGTGAGCCCTCTCCATGCATCGGAACCCGACCGAATACACGGCGGGCGGTTGCGAACCAGTTAAAGCAGACCTATCACTAGAAGTTAACCCTCCAAAGCAACAATGCCTGCTGGTAAATGGTTACAAGTCTTCCCGATATATCACCTAAAATTAACTGAGAGTGAGCACTGTGCAATAATTAAATCAGTTTTTCTTATATGCAAATTAGCATACTTGACTCTTTTATTCAAGATTTGACTCTTTCTTTCTCCTGGGCTTCCAGTGAACCACACCCCCTTAGTTTGACCGACAGCTCTTTGTCTCCTACAATTTCTGGCACTGCCCTGCTTCCTTGTTCCTGATAGACAGGTCTTACTTCTAGGACATGCTGCTGTGTGGAACTAGTATAATGTGACCAGGATGATATCAACCTATTCCCCCTAAAATTTGCCATATCTACCCCATGTATGTATCTGATCACATGAAATCACACCATGCCCTCATGGAGGATGGGGCGAACTAGAAGTCCATGGAGAAATGCTGTGATCTCATGTGATCAAATACATACATGGGGTAGATATGGCTAATTTTAGGAGGAAAAGGACGTTAGATGACATCACCCTAATCGCATGAAATAAAGTGCTAAATAGTAAGGAGGCATAAGGCATGGAGAAGTAGATTGGAGGGGCTGCCCAAGCAGGACACGCTTCTTCTGATACCAGGTAATTTTTCATAAAGTTGATTTTATGGGGATGTGAGGGAAACAAATTTCGACTAAAAGAAGGGTGGCATTGAGTTAATAGGGCTCTATGGGAATCTGTCATTAGCTGTATTTGTAAACATGTGGTGACAGGTATATCCTTTAATGCTTTTATACCTTCACCCCACATGAAAGACATTTACTAAACAGTGGTGTTTTGTGCCTTAGACCTTATTGTACTTAAAGGAGTAATCCCATCAGAGCATTTACATTTAATTTTATTCATTTACCATATGTAAACATTTCTTCAATTGGATGTTATTAAAAATATTCCAGTGTGAAGATAATTTCTCATAAATGTTGCAATGTTGTCCCTTAGAAACGAAATGGCTTCCTCGGATACGGCCACGTCTGCTGGAGCGATTGCACAAAGAAACAAAAGGTGTTTGTATATGAAATGTCCTGGAGTTACTGCAGGTCCTACAGCCGTCCTGTGGTAATGATTGATAAATCCAGGTGGTCAGACAGGGGTCAAAATGTCTGGCCACTACTGCCAAAATGTGAGGTGGTCGTATCCGAGGAAGCCATCTCGTTTCTAAGAGACAACATGACTACATTTATGAGAAATTATCTTCACACAAGAACATTTTTTTAATAACATCCAATTGAAAAAATGTCTACATATGGTAAATGAATTTTAATTAAATGTAAATGCCCAGATGGAAATACCCCTTTAAAACAATTTAAAAACTGCCTCGGGCAGTCGATGACACATCGTCCATTGTTTTCTCCCCAAGAGCAGCCCACAGTTTTTTGGGAATGTGGCCTAACAAAACAGAGAAACTTACTAAATGCAGTTAACACTGTAGTGTGACACTGAAGTGTTAAGGTATTTTACATAACATGTGAACTGATATTGTTTTGTCTCTTATATAGTCTATAAAATGATGCTCTCCTCCCTTTACTGGCCCCAAATTTTGATCATGTTCTTCTATTCCACCACCTAAGTAACCGCTAACTTGAAGAACATAGTCTACCAGTGTATTATTGAATTTTGCTTAGATTTTAATTGTCATAAATTGTGCCAAATGTGTTAAATGTTGCATTTTGTTTGATAACTTAGTCACTTATGTCCTGAGATGTTGTTCCACTTTTTAACCCCTTAAGGACGCAGCCATTTTACAGCTTAAGGCTCAGTCCCATTTTTTGGATTCTTGAAGAACATAGTCTACCAGTGTATTATTGAATTTTGCTTAGATTTTAATTGTCATAAATTGTGCCAAATGTATTAAATGTTGCATATTGTTTGATAACTTAGTCACTTATGTCCTGAGATGTTGTTCCACTTTTTAAACAACATCTTACAAGAGTGAGATTGCAGCAATTTGTGTAATTTTGAAAAGATGTGCTTGATAAATATGGTGTACACTCTGCTAGACAAGCTAACCATGCCTATTTTCCAAAGCCTCTGTTTTACCTAATTTTTCTTTTTTGCTGGGCACTTAGTTTAATAGTTAACTGAATATTTACTATTAGAAAGTAAAAAGTCGAGGAGTAAGTGCGTGGATTAAGGTAACAAAAGTAGTGGTTGTTCATGTAAGAATATTGGTTAAAAATTTTTTAGAATGTATGCCATGTGGCATGCCTTCCTTATGTTTGTTTTGAAAGAGAATAATTCTGTACTTGACCTTCCAACGTCATCTGTCATTGTTCATTAGTACCTTTTACGACTTGTCGTCCTGCGCTTTCACCTTATAACACAGCTTACACATAAATGAAAACACAACTTCCCCAAGAATCGGATTTCTTGCAAAAGTCCTTGTGGCTTGCAGAACTTTCCAGATATTTATTCTTTTAACAATAGAGAAATAAATAAAAGCATTTTTAAAGAAAGTTGCCTAAGTAAGCAATTGAACATTTTCCGAAAGCCAGTCAAAAGTGAGGAGTCCTTACATTCTAGTGGTGCAAGCATTTCTGATATATAGTTACTGTGCTAACCAAAAGCCATGCTAGGCCCGAACGGGGTATTATGAGAGAAATTGTCCGCCATAAGACGCTAAAAACTAAAGAAGATAGAAGGGAAAAGAAAACTAACTGACCACTGTTGTAACTTGACGGGTTAGACGAAGGCAGGAAAAGGGGAGGAAAGCTCTTGATCGAAGGAGTGGGACTTTGACAAGGGGACACAAACTTGGGAGTGTCTAGGTACAGCTTGATCAGTACTTCCACACAAAACATAATTTCCAAAGGGCCGGGCGCTCCCAGGTGCATAACAGTTGTTTTAGGCATCTCAGGAAATTGGCAAGTCCATGAAAGGAAACATGGATACTGGATTAGGGCAACTCACCATCTGAAAGGAAAAACTTGAATCTTCTGTCAGATAGGAAAATGACGTAGAAACAATTTTGGAAAAACAACGGATAGACATATGATGGATATGAAAGATGGAAAAGGATACAGAAAAATATACATCTGCAGACATCAGAATGTTCATGTGGTAATCTCACAACCAAAAAATTGCTTACAATGTACAAAGGTAAAGCATTCAGATCCCAAGTCATAGAAACAAGTGTTATTACATGTAAGAGAAAAAACACGATTATTTTCTAAAGGCCCTAGAGTGGACATGATGTGTACAATTTGCCACCCATGTACCCCTGAGTCATAATTTGGCAACATGGAAAAATGTGCTGACCATCAGGGGGAATGTGCTGTAGGTTATCTCTGGTGCCATGATCTGTATAACGATAATACTAACATAATCATTTTTTTTTAAAATTTACATAGCGATTACATCTGAGTTCAGGTAACTGTGATGGCAACCGATAAAGAAAAGTGCCCAGCCACCATTACGCGTAACAACGAATGATTGATAGGGTAGTAACATAGTTTGGGCACTAAGATTGTGTCTACCACTTTTGGAGGAAAAGCTATCTTCATATTATTTTCCCATTGGAAACAATATTTTCAAGACTACAATATTGGTCACAACTAAGGGTCCATATAAATACAAAGTAAAGGGAGGATAAATAAGACAGAACACTTTATTTTTTTTTAAAGGACGAAAAATGGTCAGTGGCAGATGTTTGAATCTGGCTGAAGAGAACACCAAGTTCCTGTATGCCATTGGGACTGATTTCTGGAGTCTAGACCATATAGTGATGATAATTATCTGGTAGTTGCGAGGATAGCACGTTTCTAGTAGCCTGTGTTGAACTCTTCCGTCCGTAGATGCCAGCCACTGTTAATATTTAACGTTGTTTACTTTTGGATCTGGGTAGAGGCTAATAGGTCTGCTATTGAAAGTGGTACTTCAGGACTCATGACTATTGCAGGTTGTTATTTTCGCATCTCATTTTACCCCTTGCTTGTGACTGTGAAAATCTCCGAGTGTATATATATTTTTTTTCCAGATTTCAAGATTGTAATGCTTTGGCTCCCTATCACAGTGCTGGGAATCTCCGGGGCTATATCCCTACCAATACAGTGTGTCTGATGACAAAAACAAAAGCAGGACAATACAAAGAACATGACGCTTTATATCTTAGTGAATGGGTCAGAGTGATAGATCAAGTAGTAATCGTTTCTCAGTCACACCATGATGATGCTCACCATAAATAAGGAGCAAAGTGCATTTATATTAAATTGTTTGCTGAGAAGAGGCGACCCCCGAATTGAACGGTGTATGTATTAGGGGGACGTCTATATCTTTTGCCATTTGAAAAAGTAATCCATAATTTCATTGTTGAAAAACAGAACATAATCAAACTCCCGAACTGAAACATCCTTGAACAAAAAATCAACCACAAAGAACTTGTTTTCATGCAGAATTTCTTGTGACTGAATTTGGCCCAATCCTATCAGGTGTTTAGCAAGCAAGGCCACCTTCTTAAAGGAGCACTTCTTGTCCCGGGTGGAGGTTAGCTGCTGAGTGTATCCACATTTGCACAGCAAAACAGTCAGTGATTTGATTCCATGATATCGTCCCCCATGTTTCAAAAACCTTCTTGTTGTATCTAAAATGATCTACAATTACCTAATGCACGACAGTATGGGGGAAGCTGGGCGGGGAGCTGTTAAAGCATTATACTGATGTAGGTTCCTTATTTTCAGGGGAGAGCCTATTTAGTGTTTCTAATGTTTAAACCAAAATTTTTGTGACAAGGTCTTATTTGTTCGGGTGGGTGTCCTATTTTAGGGTGGAGCACAGGGGTGGCTATTATGAATGCAAAGGAAAAAATTTATTGAGGAATACGTAAACAGAGGAAGAGGCCACGTTAGTACTCCCTTAGTTCGGATAACAGCGGGATAACGTGTTGTAGGGGGCACAGGCCAAGGTATGATGGTGAGCCAATCTAGTAGAGTAATTGCACCCTGCAAAAATGTGGATTAGGCATTATCTTGCTTTAAAAAGTTTATAGCCCCTGCCAATGAGATTGGGCAGGGGCAATATACACAAGGTATGTGGACAAGGTTGTCCTGACATATCAAGATGACATCATCATTCAGTAGTGATGTTAATGATATGAAATCAGTTGCTATCTATAGTAGAGCGAGTTCATTGTACAGGGAGGGGGAAAGGGGGAGAGGAGAGAGAGACTGTGGGCATCATAGCAGGCGGTCCCTACTTAAGGGAACACTGTTGAGCTACAATACGACCGCCATAGTACAAAACGGGAACCGCTGGATATTGGTCAATTTATTAGTACTTTGTCTAAGGGCTACACCTAAAACCGGCGAGACATTGCCAAGGTGTTATGTAATGGCGCTTTAGCGGTTAATATTGATTCCACCCAACATTTTTAAAAATTCCCGCAAATGTCGCAGCAGGATCACCAAAACAAGGTTCTGGCTTGGGATACAATGATAACAACATGCGTACGACTTGCTACAACAAACTCCAAACTGTTAAGAAGCAAACACCTTACAGACATATCTTGTATTAGTAAACCCGGAGACTGACCATGATGTTTGTCACAGTAGTGAGCTAGTAATGATAGCATCACAGAATTGTATCTAAATAGAGGCATTTGTTACAGAGAGGGGGCGTAGGGGGGATAAGCATGTGACATGATCTATCGTCAGTAGGATGTAATGGCATGGGTCAGTGATTCTCTATATATGTGGTCATTGTACAGAGGAGAGAAGGGAAGTATAAGGGCTTGTGTGACCATTATCGTTTGGTGACGTAGTGAATTGTAAGATGGCGTCATGTTATCTATAAGAAGGTCAGTGTACCAACGGGAGGAGGAGATTAAGGAGCTGTTGATGACATCATAGATTGTCGAGATAGTGAATGTAATGATGGCAGTCAGGTGGTAATCAGATAGAAGGTCACTGTGACAGGGGAGGGGGGGATGGAGGCTGGGGATAAGCTTGTGACAGCATCTCTATTGTCAGGTAGTGTACTGTAATATGATGGGTGTTCCGCTAGTTGTATAGTCTCTTAATACTAGAGAGGTCGATTGAGGCACAGGAGTGGCAGGAAGGGCTATAGCTAGGGGCAATATTCTAATTGTATCGAGTTAGTGGTGTGTTATGTGGTGGGTCAGTGTTGATCTATATATGATGGGTCATTGACAGGAGGGGAGGAGGATACGTCATGGACATCATCACATGTCAAGTCGTGAAATCTGTAATGATGAGCTCTAGGGTGTTATGCTATATTAGAGGCGTGTCATTGTCAGGAGAGGAGGAGGGCGAATAAAGCGCTGTGGATGTGACATAGGTCCGTGGTCCGAGTGGATGTACTGATTGGCTCAGGGGTTCCATCTAGTATAAGAAGGTTCATTGGGCGAGGAGGGGGCGGGGGGGGATCGACGCTGTGACATCATCCAATTGTCAAGTAGTGTGTAATGATGGGTCGCCGTGCGTGTTTACCTGATATGGTAGGTCATTGTAACATGGGCAGGAGATGGAGCGAGGTGACTCAAATCTCTTGCAGTAATGGTGTAATGTAATGTTGGTAAAACGTGCGTCACACTACAAATGCAGAGATTTTAGTACTATGTATACATTATAGAAAGTGTTTACAACATTAGATAAAAACTAAAAAATTGTGTAGAAAATGCTAGGTCTTTCGAATGATTTAAATTATTACCCTGAAGACTATCACAGGAGAGCAGACTCGCGTACCCATGAAATCACTTGTACACCACGAGTCACAACTTTACTGGAAGCATTATAACGCTATTGTATGATAGCACATGTTATTGCGAGGGCACCGTCACACCCGTCGCGCTCTAAGCTGATACCTGGATTCGTAGCGTATGGCAGGGATCAGGAAGAGGCGGTGGAAGGGTGAAACACTTCCTCACCCTTCCCACTCTCCATGTAGGAGAAGCAGGTGCCACGGCCAATAAATCCTAACAGAATTTCACTGCTCTGAGATGGTGCAGTGGTGCCATATGGCCTTCAGAGGTGGTGTAATCGTTCGATAATAGAGGAGTGCAGGTACAAGTGTCCGTCCGATGAACGAAGTTAGTTTAAATGTGGGGCAGGGTGCTACCTGTGAGCGGGCAGTCTGACGGCCCACGTCGATACAAAGAACAAAACTTAGTGGCACACAGGCGGGTCCAAAAAACAGTTTTCTCATGTAACATGGCGCCACAGAGTCGTGTCTGCATCCCCTGTAATGCGAATTTGTTTGACCCATATATGTTAACTTTCCCATAGATTTCCCATCGATTACAGACAGCTAATATTTACAGAGGCACTAGTAAACTTTCAGCATACATTTCAGTTTCAGAGGTACTGAGCAGTTACAGCAGCATGATCACTCCATTTCTAACGTCCTGCTGACATTGGGCAGAGAGAAGAGTAGATTAATTGAGCTGGAGAACAAAATTTAATTAAAATTAAATACAGGCTTGGCCATTGTATCTGTTCATTTCCAGCACTCTGCTGTGTACATTTGCAGCGAACATCACAGTTAATTTGTTTAATCAGGAGGCTATGTGAGGGTCTGGATGAGGGTTTGTGTTGTAAAAGCAGGAACAGAGGAAAGCGGTTGCAATAAAGACAATTATGCTGGTCCTGAATGGAGGTGTTGACAAAAGAAGGCCTATAATTTAACTTGTGATTCAGCACTACTGTAAAACACTGCCCCCTGCAGGCTGAAATAATACGTAACATTTCTGACATTTAGTGATGTTCACTTTAATGTTTATATAGTTTTCTAAAAACATCATTATTGTTATTTTATTTGGTCAATAATCAAAATGCATTTAGGTTACTTTAAAGGGCTTATATATTTAACTTAATTGCATATATTGCAGACAGTCCATATCTGGCCATATCTGAATATTCTTTAAAATAATCATCTGTGGTTGCCCACATTTAGACAACCCCTCAAAAGTCAAAAGTAAGACAAAATAATATATCATATATACTTCTTGATATAGTAACAGCCCTTATTCTGATCTTTTAATTGACAACATAATTTTTTTTTAGTTTAGCAAAGGGTTGCCTCCACTCAATCCATGCATATTCCGGTAGTATCCGATAAGACCAATAGACCTACATATCACCTTAGTGTGTAGATTGCTTTGTTGCCAAGACTGTTAAAGATGTATTGCAAAGAAATTGTCTCTGAGGACTTGCTGGAGCAATGGGGGTGCGTCATGTTTGAGATTTTTTTACTTTACACTCCCTTCCCCCCCCCTTCTCCCCCCGTGCTGGGAGTCAAGATATATTTAGGGCTCTCTTTAAATTTCCGCAGAGGGAGAGGGCTGGGAAGCAGTACACACGATACAGATACAAAGAACATAGCAGTGTGGCACCTAAAGTACACATTCCCCTATCAAGTCTATACAGATGTACAAACAATAAGTAGTACCAATTGCTACCCTCTAGAATACGAATCCATAATGGGCTAACCTAAAAACAGCTTAAAACTGGTCACAAATACTGAGATTCTGATTTACATGGTATCTGCTAACTGGGGGTAAATACTATGCTTGACGCTCTAAGTATCAGCCTTAAAAACCTGAATGGATCTGCAACAGCGCTACATGGTAGTCCTGTTTCTATATATGTCTCTCAGTTCACTGGAGCGGGGTGGTCCAAGCATGAAATATGCAGTCATGATGCTTCTGCCATAGTTTCCAGTAAAACCCTGCCAGTCAGTCTCCTGGCATCGCTTATGTCCGTGCCATGCCAGTCAGTTAAAGGGGTCTTACGTTTATGCAAATAAATATGTTGGCGTTAGATAAAAAAGCCATCCGTGATCATTGTTGATGAACTCCATTTACTCTGTAGTGTAGTCTAGAAGAAAGCAGAGGTTGGCTCCATTCCTTTCTATGGGCTGTTGGATGTTTTATGAGGCTATAGAAGTGATGTTAAGTCCCTCGTACTCACCAGGGTGCTTTTCTTCTGATCTCTGGGGATTCCAACGATCAAACAACTATATTCTAGGAGACAATGTTAGTTATCAATTTTTTGGACAACCATTTTCAATATCCGTATAATTCTCACCAAATTTTCTATGTGTTAGATCTTTTGTGACAGGTACTTCCTATAACTTTACTTTCATCCTAATGGAAATGAATGGAATTGTAAAATAAATAACTGGACATTATGATCCTCTAGCAGCAGTGAAATGAGACATGCTGGAGCCTCCTCCTTCGGTTTCAATAATGAATGCACCGATTATATCGCCGTCCTTTGCACAGAATTATGCTGTTGTCACCGACTTATGAAGTGAAGACATAAAAAAAATTAAATGGATCCCAGGACTTGACTAAAAACTTCAATACTTTTTTTTCATCTTCTAAAAGGTGGATGATACAGACACTTCCAGCTAATGTTTTCAGCGGGTGGCCAATCGCTAAATTATTTTTTCGTTTTCATTCTCGTGTGCCGGGATGCATTTTTTATAATGGTAACCATCTCAGTTCCTGTAAATGTCTAGTCAAAAAAAATACTTATTTGAAATTAGTAAGAATATGCATGGCCAATATTCCCCAACACAGGCACAGACAAGACAAAGCTCTATGCACAATACATCTATTAAAAAATAAAGCCCGGTGAAACTTAGGAGAACTGTATTATAATAAAAAAAAAAAGATCTTCATATTCCGTTCATTATTTTTATAAATATCACCATTCTTCTGCTAGTATGTGAAATAGTCATATTAAAGAATATATCCATAGTAGATCTTCATGGCTTACACCAAGAACAACGACTGCCCAGACCGTGTGTGACGTCAGACATCGTTGAGTAGTTGTGTGTCCTACGTAAAATGCCATGAAGATTAACCTGAGGAAATATCTTTGTAGTAAATACACACAACCAGCCTATTATAGGTACACAGAATGCTAGTAACGGGTTGGACCCCCTTTTGCCTTCAAAACTGCCTCAATTCTTCGTGGCATAGATTCAACAAGGTGCTGGAAAGCATTCCTCCAGAGATTTTGGCACATATGACATGATGGCATCACACGTTGCCGCAGATTTGTCGGCGCACATCATGATGCGAATCTCCCGTTCCACCACATCCCAAAGATGCTCTATTGGATTGAGATCTGGTGACTGTGAGGCAATTTGAGTACAGTGAACTAACCATTGTCATGTTCAAGAAACCAGTCTGAGATGATTCCGCTTTATTGGGACATGGCGCATTATCCTGCTGAAAGTAAGCCAATCAGATTTGGGTACATTGTGGTCATAAAGGATGGACATGCTGAGCAACAATACTCAGGTAGGCTGTTGGCGTTGCAACGATGCTCAAATGGTCACAGAGCCCAAAAAGAAGTGCCAAGAAAATATTCCCCAACCATGACACCACCACCACCAGCACTGAACACCGGTTGTTACAAGGCAGGATGGATCCATTGCTTTCATGTTGTTGACGACCCAATTCGACCCTACCATCCCCAAATGTTTTTGACAACAGAAATCGAGACTCATAGACCAGGCACACGTTTTTTTCCAATCTCTACTGTCCACATTCGATGAGCGTTGTGCAAATTGTAGCCTCAGTTTCCTGTTTTAGCTGAAGGAGTGTGCGACACCGGTGTGGTCTCTGCCTGCACTGTAGCCCATCTGCCTCAAAGTTCGATGAACTGTGGCGTTCAGAGATGCTCTTCTGCCTACCCCTGGGTATCGGTAACTGGTGGCAATTGTCACTGGCCTTTCATATCAGCTCGAACCAGTCTGCCCATTTCTCCTCTGACCTTGGCTTAAACAAGGCATTACCGCCCACAGAACTGCCGGCCACTGGATGTTTTTTTCTTTTCGGACCATTCTCTGTAAAACCCTTAGAGAGGTTTGTGCGTGAAATCCCAGTAGATCAGCAGTTTCTGAAATACTCGATCACCAGCCCTTCTGGCCTCAACAACACCATGCCACGTTCAAGGCACTCAATCACCTTTCTTCCCCATTACTGATGCTCGGTTTGAACTGCAGAGATGTATTGACCATGGTCTACATGCCTAAATCATGAGTTGCCGCATGTGATTGGCTGATTGAAATTAAGTGTTAACGGACAATTGGACAGGTTACCTAAGAAAGTGGCCGGTGTGGCTATTAGAGTAAAAAGATATAAAAATATGTTTTAAATATATATATATATATATAATAAAGAAATATATAAAATAATGAAACTGAATATTTTGATTCACAATACAACTTGATTGGCGAGGACAGAGAGTCTCATTTTTAGTCCACTATCCACACTAAGTATTATTTGGAGCGTTATCATATTGTTGATGTGGCTTCAAGATAAGCCACAAGTTTAAGTTGTGACAATAACAGTTCAACCCAGGAAATTGCAAAATATTCTATCCTGGACCGACATCAACAGAGCCAATCATGTGTGATCTAACCAAGGGCGCCATATAGCTTCAAATTTATTGACAGCATAAGGTTTGTTTGGTATACAAATTTTCCAGTGGTAAAGACTGGTTAACTGTACCCTTAAATTCTTAGATAGTAGGCGAGACTGGATCCTTCTAATGTAAAGCTAGCAGTTTACTAAGCAAGATTTAACAGACTCTGCATCACACCAATATGAGAAACACACCTTTTTTTCCTAATTGGTAATATAAATAACTGTTTATGTTTTTAACTGTATATACGGTACATATATACATAATATGTGTAACAAACTAATGTCATTATTAACATTCTCCTATGAATCAGTACATTCTGTAAGGCATGGGTCTATAGATTGCTTAGAAGAAAATTCTATTTTTGGTTATCCGCAGCCTTCCTTGTGGGTAAAGAATCGGTGGTGGTGCCGGGTTGACACACTTCTAATTAGAATGTGTAATTTGCGCATACATATTTGTTTCACCTGTAGCATCTCCTGCGGTAATGGCCACTGTATTTCTTGACTATAATGAGGTGCTCTTTACTGAAGGACCTGCTTATATAAGGGAGATGCTTGGAGGTAATGCCACTTCATTCTTTCCTTTCGCTGGTCTGGTTTTTTTTTTTTTTTTTTTGCACCACAATCCGTAAAGTGTGGCAAGTAATAGATTTAAATTTGCTAAGTGCATTTACTCCTTTGTGCCACCATAAAGAGAATCTATTACAGTAAAATTGAGGCTTGGTTTCAAATTGCACCATTATGAAGTTTTCTTGCAGCAATGTTTTGTCTCTAATACACTTCCCTCATTGTAATTCTGTTACAAACCTGATGTCTAGCATCAAGTCTCACAATAATTATTTTAAATTGCTACTAGGAACAGAAGTCCTGGTGGGATATATTACTACCATTCTAACAAGATGAATTTCAATGCACTTGTAACCACATTATAGTGGATTATGAAAGAAAGAACATCTTTGAGTTTTTGGCATTCAAGTATACATGTAACCTTCAAATATTATTCTGCTCTGAACTGATGCCTTCATCACACACTTTAGGCCATTAAAATAAAGGAAGGGGTTACAGAAGGAAAAAACAAGGGCTACTTTAGAAATGATAGCAAGAGAAGTTAGTTTTAATATCATATTTTATTCATATGGTTCCCAGTTTTAGATTATTTTTCAGCATCCTCCAGGAGCTGTCTCTACTGCTAGTTGCCTTAACCCCGTGAGTGTTAAATATACCCTCTGGCATAACTAGAGGATTTCTCATTGTTATGAGTGGGCTGTCAGGATGACATATGGAGAGGCAGCTTCTCAGCACCTGATTTCTGCCTATTATTACTTTGTTATATTCGTTTTCATAGTTTCACTCATTCTCATTCTTCCAATACAGTTGTAAGCATCTTAAACTAATCAAAGAAGCACTGATGCTATCCTCAAATACCCTTAAGGGTCGAAAGAGACCCTTTACTACACGGCAAAGTAACTATTCCAATTTGTCTGCCAAAGAACAACTCTATAAACAAGAAAAGTTTTACTCAAGAAGTTTTTTTTTCCAGACTTTCTGCACAGTGTACATCCCAAGGAAGGCAATTGATAATGTCCATATTACTAAGTGAGAAGTGGATAGAATAATGTAGAGTATACACTCAGGGTAATCCTATTGATGTAATTGTATACTTTCTGTGTTTGCCATATTACAGGAAACCTCATTAAAACAGTCGTTGTGGTCTAGGAAGATGTTTATCCAACTCTTCTGCCCAAAGGTGTTGTGCCGTACTTTTATAGCACTATATTGTATCAGATTTCTTGGATTGCTAATCTCTGGGCATTATGGAGGATGTAAATTCATTCCTTTGCTTATTATTATTTTATTTCATTGCACTTTTCTTTAGTTTAATTAAGATCTTTTTTTTAATACTGTATTTATTGAGTTTTTCCAATTTTATGAGAAAACAAGACCCCAACATAAGGTCAACAATACAAACATTGTAATTAAGATCTTTATGTATATGGATAATACAGAGTACATTGATTTTTATCTTTTTATTAAAGTGAACCAGGAATGACATTTTTAGCTGGTGTCAGGTTCCAATAGCCTATGCTCTGCTGATTTTTAAAAATGCCTTTGTCAGCTTTCTAAATAATTTCAGTACTTTATCAAACTTTATTTCACATTACCTGGTGCTCTGCCAGCAGGGTGTGGTGAGTTCCGGGGGAGGGAAGCTGCAGCAGGCTGTGTCTCATTCTCCTCCTGCATTCTACCTCTCTTTCAAACTCATTAAGCTCCCTCCACTTCTCCCCTCTTCCTTTCATGTGCTTTGAGCAAACAGGGGAGGAAATATTCCTGAAGCTGCAACCCCCTTTCTGCCCCAGGGACTCAACACACACTGCTGGCAGGGAGCCATGTAAGTGAAATACAGTTTTAGTAAGTAGTGACAGTATTAGAATGCTGCCAAAAGCATTTTTTAAAATCAGCATAGCATAGGCTATTGGTGTAAACTAAGCCAACTACTAGGAGTCGTAAAAGTTTGACTACACAGTCTTACAAATAGCTATTTATCATTTGTCATTAATGGCGAAAAAAATAGCATTCATAGGGTAGTATTGTTTGCATTATTTGATTGGTTACAAAAATTGGTTACAAAAATTAGACCCTCACTGTGTGTAGTTTTGTAATTGAGGCACAGCTCCCATTAGGGCATAAATAATGTTTTTGGTGCTGCTACCATCTGTTGTCATCGGAACACAGTCACCACAACTATGGACATGCTGGATGCCAAGGTTCCTTTGTGATTGAAAAATCAGACTTGGGGTCCACATGTCTTATGCCTGGGTGCCAGGCACGATACTCTTCGTCACCAGTGAACGATGTGCCAACATTCTAAGAGGATTCTGGTGTAAAATTGCATTATAACCTATGCCAGAATAAAAGTCACAGTTCCTGGACATGCGCCAGGAATTGCGACTTTATCATAGTTATCATTGCTATGAACGACAGAAAACTGGAGGGCAAGCAGTGATAAATTCCCCTTCTTAACTTTTTCTGTAAAACAATCTGTCTGTTGGGTTTTAGATTCTCTACCATTAAAGGAGTTAATGAAAAGTTAATATCCAGAGTTAATGGGCATAAAATATATCTTGGATTTATTCTGAAGTGTTGAATAATTTCCAAGTTTTTTTGAACCAACTTCCTATTTGAATGCAGTCAATTAACACCAATGCCAGGCTGAGAAATCTTAGGACCCTGGAAGAAGACACCAGTTGCATCCCATCCCAATAATGCCACATTGATAGTGTCTGTATACGGAAGATAACAAATGTGCTTATCCATGGACTTCTTAGGGGTTAATCTAAAAGGATGGAAATGTGAAATGCTGTAAAACTGAAAACTCATAGGAGTGAAATTAAGTAATGCCTTAAGTGTGAGCTCATAGGTCTCACGGGATTGTTCGCATCCTTCGGCTTTAAACACAAAATGAGCTTTAATTAGGAATTAAATCAAGTTGAATTTTTTTAACAAACTTATTTTATGTGCTTTGAACTTCAAGGAGAATGTTAACCTATTCTCCATCAAATGTGTTAGAATTGTATTATGTATTTTTAGAAGACATGGACTTTTAATTTTGGTATATTTTTTTTATGTTTAATGGATTCATTAAGATTTGTATTTTAGCTGTTGAATTTATATTTTAACCTGACCTTTAATGTGTGTATACAGTATTTATGGACATTGCCCCTATAGCAGTTACACCCAGGACACAACTTGTGCTTTCTTGTAAGAAGAGCCTAGTTTTGGTGTATCCCTTAGTGACGTATGTTGGACATCATATTTGGACGTTATATTTGTTTTGCTTTTGGACCTGACTTGATTACTGATGGTAAGTTTACAGTAGACTTTTCGCCATTTTGAGCAACTCCAACTCTTTTCATTCTTTAACAGGTGTCACCCCACTGATTCCATCAAAGTTGGAATTTTCTCTCTAGCCTTCAGTTTTCTGCAGCAATTAGTGCCGTTAGTTTCATTATCCAGTACACTAATTAGTCTCTCTGCTGGTAGGTGGGCAGTCCTAAGTTATCTGCTCCTACCCAGGACCACCCATCTTACAGTAGAGAATATAATTTGCATATCAAATGCCGAAAATAACACAAGACGACAGCAGCCTGAAAAAGCAATGAAGTAAATAGATAAATGACTAGTTACAGGCAGTCCCCTACTTAAGAACACCCAACGTACAGACGACCCTTAGTTACAAACGGATATCTGGATGTTGGTAATTTGCTGCACTTTATTCCCAGCCTACAATGATCAGCTGTAACGGTTATCAAATGTGTCTGCAATTAAGATGTATTGTAAATCCTGGTTCTTATGACAACCCAAAAGTTTTAAATTCCAATTGTCACCGAAACCAAAAAATTTTGTCTGAGGTTCCAACTAAAAACTATACATTTCCGACTTACATACAAATTCAACTTAAGAACAAACCTACAGAACCTATCTTGTACGTAACCCCGAGAATACCTGTATATGGAATCTTTTCCCACGGATTATAAATCATTCTGCTCCTCCTGCTCTATAACGTGCTGCTTGGGTTAGTCTGGATTACCTATACAAGCAGTTGTCTATGGTACCCTATGGCGTTTTTGTCTTCTCATAATCCATCCCCTGTTCCTGTAGTCATACATTTTGGAGAACTCGGACCTACTTGTCATTCAACCGATTTTGTATTGATATGAATGGTAAGATTTTTTCTACTTGCATTTGGGACACTTTCATTAGCCCAAATCACATTTTGAAGTCTTCAGCCCTCCTAATAGAAATACATACCTTTTAAGATTGATTATAAGAGGACAGGATATCACTCAGACATCATTATGTTGGAATTAGGTCCATAATGTAATTCAGATTGGTTGTGTTGCAGGGTCTTTTATTAGTAAAATAGGACATAATTGGCCCAGAACAGTGTAGGGTCAGGCTTTCCCAGTCTGGAAATTGGCTTTTGCTATATTAACCCAGATAATAATATTCTTGATGTAAAAAAAAGCAGAAAATTAAACATCTAGTTATGCATACTGTGTCTGCACAATGTCCTGCATACACTGCATGTGTTAGAATCTCTTCTCAGTTCTTTTTTTAATCTTTTATTCATAGCATTGCAGGTGATGAAAAATTTATGCCTTGAGTCTGGCAGTGAAATAAATGCAAAATGAAAACAGAAGCGGTTTATCCTGACAGCTTAAATATCTTTATCTAGCATATGGCTGCACTGTAAAAATCACTAGGTGACTTTTAAAATCTCCCACTTGCAAAAAAAAAAATCAAGAATGGTAAAATGACTAACAAATTTATCTGTCCCAGATATCAGCAGTAACATAAAATGGGGGGTAATAATGTGATTCTGTCAATTAGATGCCTGCATTAGGAAAACGGGGGATTTTTATGTAAGACAAAGATAACAAAGTAGCAAAAAAATGGAGGTAATTTATGTAATTTCATGGTTATTGAAAAAAAAAACCTATGGAACACTGGACAATGATAAAATAAGTGAACTGTGGTCGATGTTGGAGAAGATAGAGGCACCATGTATAGTGACTTATCTAGTACAGGATGCTGTATCTTGACATTCATGTCTTTCCAGTAGCTTCTATGGTGTCATTTGCTATTGCTTCATTGCATACCATATTAATTTCACATATGATTTATGTACTAACCCAAATAAAAAATTATTCATAGGGTAAATGATACAAATTAATCAAATAACTCACTGCTCAATGAAGAAGAATGGTTATTAGTAGTTGATGGATCACCGAAAATAGGATCTAGAAGTTTAAAAACTTCTTTTGATACCAAAGGCAGGTCACTCTGCCAGTGGCTTAATGGAGGGTACATTGTAAGCTACAAACATTGGAAGCTTACCCACTGAGCCACCATGTACAGAACCTGTGTCCACTGTCTACCGGAGATTATGAATTACCAAAGAACGTTCGTCATTTCTTGAGAGTTGGGTCTTCCTGGTACCAGGTACTATATTCAGCCTTGTGTGGTAGAAAGGAAGCGAATCACGGACCTATAGTGTCGAGATTTAAATGACATCCACGACCTGGATCAAGGATTGTAAACCAAGCACACTGACATACTGGTGTGTGCCCCCTCTAGCCAGATCTGCTCTTCTTCTAGCTTCTTATGCTCTGGTTCGTACAAAAAAGGCTTTTTAAAATTATTAAAAATGAGCCTGAGGGGCTCCAGGCTCCATAGGTGTTAATTGAGAAATGTATTTTTTTTATTTTTAAAGGGAACCTGTCAGTAGAAATTGACCTGGTAAACTACTACCAGTGTGATGTCAACACCGTAAAGATCATGTTTTTTTTCAGTGTGTTAACATCACCCAACGACATCAGCTTTGGAGTGTGTGAATTGGTCACATAAAGTCATGGAGGCAAAGCACAAAATACGACAGAAGTCAAGCTCTCCCCACCTCCTCTCTGCTGTAAATCATTCACCAGACTTCAGGAGGAACGGTTGGTGATGTCCATCAATTACGGTGAAGGGGGTATTTTAGGAGCTCACTCAGCACTCTGTCATGTGGCTTTAAAGGAAATCTACCATCAAAATCTAGCATGTATAAACCAGGGATACTTACTTATATATCTAGACACTGTGACTGTGGTAATCTTCTTATATTTGTTATCCATGGCCTCCGTCCTTCTAAAATCAACTTTTAAAGTATGCTAATAAGCCTGAAAGGCTACTGGGGCAGTTCCCAGAGCCGCTTCATGCAGCAGATTCAAAGGCTGTTAGACTGTCTCACACTACACCTTGGCTCCTGCTCAGCATTCCCCCACCCTCTTCCTGATGTTATCTCATTGCAGCAGAGGAGGTTTCAGTACAGTGGGAGGGGCAAGTGTACACTGTATCAGCCTTTGAACTTGCAACTTGGTGGGGCCTGGGAACTGCACCTGTAGCCTTGTAGGTTGATTGATAAAAGTTGATTTTAGAAGGGAGAAGGACATAGATAACTATTGTAAGAGGATTACCACATTCATGTTGTCTGGATATCTGAGTAAGTGTCCCTGGTTTATACATGCTTGATTTTGATGGTAGATTTTCTTTAAATAACCTATTTGCTTATCACGTAAAAGTAGATTTTTTGATTATGACACACAGTGTTGTGAAAGAAACGTGATCTGGAAGATGTTAGGATCTGTAATAACACAATGGTAGCGGTTTATTAGTTTGATTTCTGCTGACAGATTCCCTTGAATGTACACACACATCCCCAACAGACACATGCTCAAAGAAATCAAATGGGCAGTATAAAATCTGACACTCAAAAATAAGTGGGAAACTCTGGTAATTTCCATTTTTGCTTGAAATTTTTCCTGACAAGACACCATTATTCAGACCTGGGGGAAGGAATGGAATTTTGTGACAGGATAGAAGAGAACATTGGGGCACATTTACTTACTTGTCCGCTGGAGTGAACCGAAAGTGCATTGTCCCACGATAATCCACAATCCACGATTGTGCCACAATTCACTAAGATCGTGCGCCCGATATCCTGCATGTGTCGCTTCCGCACTCAGGTCCAACAGAGTTCACTATCTTTTTAGTGCTGCATGTAAGTGCTTAGCCTTGCGACACAATTTGAAAGTTAAATCCTGCGCTCAGTCTATATAAATCGAATCGTCCAATGCCACGACCCCTAAATCGTGTCGCATGGAAGCCAGCACAACTGCGCCAAAAAACGATTGCATGTGCCACAATCGCAGCGCAGACACCTGTTAAATCCTTGTCCAAGCTGTGCAATCCCTGAAAAAGGTGAACAGGCCAACAAAAGTGCAGAGCCCGACCTTTAGTATATGAGCCCCATTTTTTGAAACACCAGTGAAATAAAATGTTACTTTAAGAATCAACCACTTCGCACAATTTTCTGTATCAGCATAGAAGGGTTTTTGTCATTTTAGCTGTATTTCTTAGATTAATTACCCTGATCTAGTTATACTGGGCCTTACAGTCTGTGATAACCCACCTGGTCCACATTAGGACTATGGAAGGAAGGTACGAACCGACACGTTTTTTTTTGTTTTTTTTTTAACACTCCCTGGATGCTGGATGATCTCCTCCTAATTTTTGATTTGGTGCAGCCCAGCAGAGGTCTATCAGCCAGGATCTTCATTTCTACATTTGGTAATGACAGAGCACTCTTATGGGTTGGGCTTGTAGTCTCACAATGGATAAGCATGCAGAGAGTATATTTAGAAGAAGATGAGTTTAATACATTTTGTTTTAACCAGTAAAGGTATTCTTTTAATTGTTTCGAAAAATACTGTCATCAAATTGACTCAACTTTATGATATTTTAGCTGTGTTTTTATTTGTCATCACTTTCTTTTGTATACTTTTATTCCTTTACTAAAATGTGTGGAAAAAATGATGTCCCCTGAGATTGTTGTAAGGTGACGATCATGGCTACACAGATATTATTGTCAAATATAACAAGCTAGAAGAGGAGGAAGTACAATTCATCATTCATGATATTTTCTTACATAACAATTTATGGAAATGGGAACATGGTGTTATGGGTAACGGTATGGAAGCCAGTATTTATAATTAGCCCTGGATGTTCTATAAGCCCATAGGAGCTTATAGAACAAAGGTTTCTGACAAAGGTGACCTATTCGTATATTCACTTTTTCTGGACCTGATTAATACATGTAGCTGCAACATATTTTAATTATTGATAGAAGTATGGTTCTGCTATCTCTACTCGAAGGACATACTATACTACCACTGCTAGAAAGACACACATACTACTACCACCTCTAGAAGGAAACAACTGTTGTTACCACTACTAGAAAGAATAACTTATCCAAGTACAAAAAAAGCAGATGGAATGTCCTTTTGACTTTATTTGCTCTTATCAAAGTGAATGTATTTAAAGAGAACCTGTCACTAGAATTTTACCCCTCACACCAGTTATACCTACTGGTAAATAGTTAATAGACCTCTCCATTATCTGCCACGGAGGCACAGTACTTTACAGATGTTTCTCTTGCAAATGAGTAGACATGAATCAACTTCTGTAAAGAAGAGTCAAGTTTCCTCCCCGGCTGCCAGTTGGTAAATCGATTATGAAAATGAGCCTTATTATTATTCTCTACAAGTTGGTAAGCATGATGTATACTGATTGATTTGGTCCGAAATGTTTTTGATTTGTTTGTTTTTTAATAAGTTAATTTTTATACACCACTTAACCAATTTTCCATTTTATTAACACAGATCCAGTACAAACATTACATTGTATAGAAATCATGTAAAATATAAACAGACACAAAATAAAACAGAGTACCGTGTTTAGCTGAGCATAGTATTAGGTGCCTGACTATTCAGCTAGCACTACCATGCCACTGGGTCATATAAAATTGTGTCTAATGCATGTGGAATTAGGTTTCTGATGCCAGTGTGGCTAAGGCCGATTGGACACTGTAACCTAACCTGTATCCTATAGAGCCCTTTGTGTAAATCAACAAAGGGTTGATCATTTACATAAGGGAGAGAGGAGTAATCCACAGAGTGGACCTCTCCTTTATGATCCCCAGAAGATTAACTTCAATAGCTGTGATCGTGCAATACAGTACTGTGTGGCATAGTGATCTAAATGCCAGATAGTTTCTCTCTGTGTTTTTAAGAAGTAAAAGAGATTCAATTTTATCTTTCTAAATAATAAATAAAAGTTAAATTTTATGCACACTCAACACCGCCTCCTTCTTTTGACTGACAGCTCTGTGTCTCTTTAAATCTTGGCCTGAGCAGACAGGAAGTCCTCTCCTTGTCGTTACCAGAATGATTTCCCTCAAAGTAAAATACTCAGGGAAGATAAATGAAACCATAATTTTATTGGAAAACACAAGCTGCAATCTGTATTGTTCAACCCAAACTGCGGGCAATGGGTTGTAATATAACATGTTTTTTTGCTTCAATAAACTTCCCTGAGAGGGGAAAAACAGAATGATGTCCCTCATACTTGCATAGTAAACTGCAAACCTTCTCACCATTTCATGCACCCAGTGATGGGTTGTGCCAACTGGCAGTAGGCGGAGCCACAAGCCAGTGGGCGGGGCCAGCATATGCAAAGGCATAGAAAGTATGGGGAATGATTTTACCGGTTGGAGAAAGCAGATTTATGCAAGGACGTCACTGCAGTTTTCAACAAAGTCATAGTAGGGGGGGGGGGGTGCGAGTAAGGTTTAGTGTGCCTGTTCTTGACAGGTTACCTTTATATTTTTGTCTGTTAATAACTTTACAGGGGTGTAGCATGGCGAACCAAACTTTTGGTATTTTTCTTTCGATTCCCTCCTTTTGTTTCAAACCGTTTCATGACTTAGCTTTCCATGTGAGATATTGCAGCTTGCTATACAACTCTATGTTCAATCATGTGCAGATCGTCAGCCCCCCCCCATTTCTGTCGCATGAAAGTCGGCGCATGTGCAACACAATCCCACCGCAGACACCTGTGAAAAACCTGTCAAAGCTGTGCAAATCCCAAAAACTGCTCTAAGTCCAACAAAAGTGCAATCCGTGACCCATAGTAAAAACGCCCCAATGTGTTGTATTAATATAATGGGGCACATTTACTAAGGGTCCGCGGACCACATTTCCGTTGGGTTTCCCGACTGCACTGACTTTCATGCGACACAAATCGGGAGGGGTGGCCGTCAGACAACCCGACTGATTCGGGCTGAGCACGGGATTTAAAATACAAATTATGTCGCAAGACATGCACTCACTTACACCGGGAAGAAGTTGGTGGACTCCAGCGAACCTCAGCGGGGAAGAGACACATGCAGGATATCTGACGCACGATCTTGGTGAATCGCACCGGACTTCATCCTCGTGGGACAGTCCGGATCGGGGATCGCGACAGGACCGGGTAAGTAAATGTGCGTTAATGTGTTGTGAATACTCGGGACTTCTATTTTCTATTACATGCTAAAACTATATAAGAAGAGTAACTATTCGTTCAGCTCACTTGTAGAGATGTTCCTAAAATTAAAATCAGTACGCTTGTAATTTTGGATGCATGTGAAATTTTCTGTAGAAGCTGCATAAAGACATAAAGCAGTACAATGGTGTGACTACAGCTCACATAGTGATCACATACATTGCATTGCAGTTTTCAAAGCCTAAAAAACATTCAAAGTGAAGCTGGAAAACTTGTCACTCATGGTGTCATCTGTAAGAGCTTGAGGACAACAATGTCGCACTCTCCTAATTTACAATGTTTTTTTTTTTCTTACAATGTTCATTATTGTAAGAAAAGGCAGCACTATAATGCAAATATATATATTTAAATCTACATGTGCTAAAGACACCAAAATGAGGTTAAGATTTCCTAAAGGGTCATGGACATTATACATCATTATATGTAGAACTTTGACAGTGTCAACCTTACTTAATATTTTTATGGAACAATCTTTCTCTGTATGCTAATATTATCCATACTAAAGTGTAGCTGTGACGTTTCTGAATTAGTAGGTAGCTTGTAAAAGATTTTGTACATCCCTTTATTTAGACGATTACTATATACACTCACTGGCCACTTTATTAGGTACACCTGTCCAACTGCTCGTTAACACTTAATTTCTAATCAGCCAATCACATGGCGGCAACTCAGTGCATTTAGGCATGTAGACATGGTCAAGACAATCTCCTGCAGTTCAAACCGAGCATCAGTATGGGGAAGAAAGGTGATTTGAGTGCCTTTGAACGTGGCATGGTTGTTGGTGCCAGAAGGGCTGGTCTGAGTATTTCAGAAACTGCTGATCTACTGGGATTTTCACGCACAACCATCTCTAGGGTTTACAGAGAATGGTCCAAAAAAGAAAAAACGTCCAGTGAGAGGCAGTTATGTGGGCGGAAATGCCTTGTTGATGCCAGAGGTCAGAGGAGAATGGGCAGACTGGTTCGAGCTGATAGAAAGGCAACAGTGACTCAAATCGCCACCCATTACAACCAAGGTAGGCAGAAGAGCATCTCTGAACGCACAGTACATCGAACTTTGAGGCAGATGGGCTACAGCAGCAGAAGACCACACCTAGTGCCACTCCTTTCAGCTAAGAACAGGAAACTGAGGCTACAATTTGCACAAGCTCATCGAAATTGGACAGTAGAAGATTGGAAAAACGTTGCCTGGTCTGATGAGTCTCGATTTCTGCTGCGACATTCGGGTGGTATGGTCAGAATTTGGCGTCAACAACATGAAAGCATGGATACATCCTGCCTTGTATCAACGGTTCAGGCTGGTGGTGGTGGTGTCATGGTGTGGGGAATATTTTCTTGGCACTCTTTGGGCCCCTTGGTACCAATTAAGCATCGTTGCAACGCCACAGCCTACCTGAGTATTGTTGCTGACCATGTCCATCCTTTTATGACCACAATGTACCCAACATCTGATGGCTACTTCAGGATAATGCGCCATGTCATAAGCTGGACATCTCAGACTGGTTTCTTGAACATGACAATGAGTTGACCGTACTCAAATGGCCTCCACAGTCACCAGATCTCAATCCAATAGAGCATCTTTGGGATGTGGTGGAACGGAGATTCGCATCATGGATGTGCAGCCGACAATCTGCGGCAACTGTGTGATTCCATCATGTCAATATGGACCAAAATCTCTGAGGAATGCTTCCAGCACCTTGTTGAATCTATGCCACGAAGAATTGAGGCAGTTCTGAAGGCAAAAGGGGGTCCAACCCGTTACTAGCATGGTGTACCTAATAAAGTGGCCGGTGAGTGTATATACCAGATGTATACATTCTCACGTTATTTGTTGACATTAGTCACTTCTACCTAATAAAATGGTCAGAAGTTCAGGTTTGGCTGTCACCACATTTTCACATATATAGCTAGTGACAGGTTTTTAACTAACTGATACCCTTCTTTTGATTAAAGATTGTTTCCCATCAGAGAAGACTTGTGCTGCTTGGTCAGCCATTCCCATATACTCCACCCTATGTCCCATGATTCTTCTCAGAATGTCATGGCATAAGGGTGACATCATCACAGGTCCTTTAGCCTCATAACATTAGTAAACTGTAATCCATGCATATATATGGTCACATGAAATCACAGCATGCTTGCATGGACTTTTACTCCTACCCATCCTCCTTGGAGACTTCTGTGATTTTATGTGATCAGATACATACATGAGGTAGATGTTGCAGATGTAACAGGACCTTAGATCATATCCTGGTCCCATGACTTTTAGTGTCCAATGATGTAACAGAGCTCTCTCTGAATGTCCCATGTAGCAGAATATCATAGAACTCATACCTGTGAATCATGAACAAGGAGGCAGGGCAATGCAAGTAAATTTTAAAATGTATGACTCAATTAGTGTGAATGTCTTACATCAGGTGAGTTGCATCGAAGTTTACAAATCGATTTCTGGAATATTGGAGCCAGGGAAAGGAACTTTTTAGGGATAAAGGCAATGCTTTTTAAATATAGTTTTTGGGTGGGTTTATTTGCATGACAGGATGCAAAACACCTATACAAGTGCAGCACTAGACAAAGTCACTCTTATAATTAGCAAATATGTCCAATAAGTGACCAAAAACCTCTCCGAAAAACAGATGGCAATTATTGTTGGCTCTCCGAATTGGTAACCTTCCGTTATATATCCTTGTTCATGACACCTCAGACCATATGGCAGATTCCCCTAAATGAAGTATTCTGACCTTCAGACATTACTTCTTTGGAACAGTTCCTCCATAGCACAATGTAGTATAGAGAGGTGCTATGCCCTGGGCATTAGTTAAAAAAAAAAAAAAGCTATAAATGAATCAATGTTTCAAAGCTGCATTACCAAGCACAGGTACGCCTACAAAGATAAAAGTAAACTACGAAGCCAATATAGTGTGTAGTGGAGGGCCGAAGGCTCTTCAAATAGCTGATATTGTAGGTGCCTACAGCCAGACCTTGATTGATGTGATATTATTGATGGCGTATTTTAAGTAGACCTTATATTGTTGCAAGGATGCAAAATAATGAAACAGTTCCAATATGCCAGATAGAAATAAAAAATTGAAAATTTTTGTTTGGTCCGGAAGAGTTTTAGAAAGAACAAACATGTCTTTGCGTGATAATCAAATTGGAGCAGATGTGTCCTAATTTTTATATAAAAGCACTTACCCTTCACTTCTGTTAAATAAAAAAAACTGCATAGTTAAGTATCCAATAACCATAACTATAATAGAAGTAATTGGAGGTACTGATGATGTATTAGCCGTACAGCACTGATTTCCACTTGACATTGAAATATTACTCCCTCACAAACGTGGTCTAACTAGTCCAATAAAGACAAGGTCGAAACGAAAGCATTTTTACGACATGAATAATACCTGAGCTGATTTTTATTTGGTTGGAGGCGATATATGTTTTTTAATCTTTATCCATTAAGCCGCCCATTTATCTCAAGTATTTGTAACTTTTTTTTTTCCTCTACATTTTTGGTAAGCAACGACGCGGCTGGTGTTTTTGTTTCATCTGTAGATTTAATATTGTCATGAATAAATCTAAATTGTTTGCTTCTTTATTTCGAATTCCTGGAGCAGTGTAAGAGCCTAGAGAGGTTTGAAGTGACAGGATTACAAGCAGTCTTTTGCATACACGGCCTTCAGGGGAGAGCAGCTACCTTGCATCTAATAAGCAAGAAAGTGAATTCGTTGAATAACGAATTAAGTGGCGTAAGTTGTGATAACAAGAAGCAAATGTAACTTCAGACAAATGGTATTTGCTTTATGTGGGGTTATCGGCGAGAGCTGGTACTCTGCCAAAGGGGACTGGAGAGAAAAAAAAGTAGGGCTTGTTACTGAACAAGGACTGTAATGATCCAGCGATTTCCGAGAGTCTTTGTGCACTTCTATCAATCCATTTGTCTCCAGTAGGGGGATAACTTGGATTCTCAAGCCTGTCTATAATGAACATTCCTAGTGAGTTCTAGATGGGTCACCCAGCAATTAAATAGAGATGTCTAATTGGTTAATCCATATTAGGGTCAGCAGCTGGTAACAGAATAAAAGCTCATGGCGCCCGACGTGCACATTTCAGAGCTAAATTGAATTATTAATCTACTCTTTGCTTCCCGGTATCTTCACAGGGACTCCTAACCTGCCATACTGAATAAAACAGAACTACTGCTTTACATTTTCATTATCATGAATTATACTTTAAATTGCAAATGTTCTCCTGTTTAGCTTGCGCTGCATATCTCAACCTGCGCCTGCAAATTATTTGCACTGCTAATGTATCTATGTGTTTGTTTGTGTTTTAGTTGCCTAACGCTAGGCAAAAAAAAATACAAATAAAATTTGCAATCAAAATGAAGTCTTTTTTTTGTTGAGTTATCACTGTAAATAGTGCTGGCAGTGTTAGATGGCAAATATTTGTTTGTTTGTTACAACAAAATTTAGAAGGTTGCTCATTAGAGCCTAATGTGAATAATGCACTGTGATCTGCAGTTAAAAAGCATCATTACTATCGACCTCCATATGTATCGGGCATGATTATGCCATTCCACAATGTCTTTCTTTCTTTAAAGACAAAGAAATCAAAACATATTACAGGTGAGGTGCTGGTATTGAGGTTCTAGAATACATATTTGTACAGTATGATTTAACACTATAGTTCTAGGATTTGGCCAAGGGCGTAGGGTTTGGTTGCATTCCCTTCCACATTGCAATAACATACTAATGCTTTCTATGCATTACTAATTTATGGACATTTGGCTTGTAGGTGAAATTTTAGGATGAACCCAAATTTTGATCTTATGTTTACAGGGGAACTTATTGTGACCCTTTGAATACACATGTCTAACTGTTCACTGCTTCATTACCACCGTAAATATCATCAACATTCCCAACAGGTGTTTGATTGATTAATCGCCCAGTAAATTTCCTGGTTCAATAAGAATTGGTATATAAACATGAACAAAACCGTACAAAAGGGGTGAACCTATATAAACAACATGTCCATTAGGTCTGTCACAGGCTGCTCAGAAAATCCAGCTGATCATCAGGCACAAAGAAGGGAGAAATTCCAGCGCCTTTTAAGATTTAAATGTCAGTTCTTTGTTGATAAATCATTAATACGTCAGATTATTGTTTTCTAGACTTGGCTTCTGCAAGGTCTTTTAATACTAAGAAAATAACTGAAAACCATCATAAATTATGAGATTAGTCTTTAAAATGTGTATAATTTGAAGGTTCCAGGTAATTGCGGCCCGAGGACAGGGTTTGGTGCTTCTGAACTTGGGCTAATATAATTTTTTTGCTGTGGACACATAGACAGTAAATGGGAATGTCGGGAAAAGCCGAGCACTGTGCTCAGCAATTTCCAACCGTTTCCTTGCTGGACCTGACACTTCATTCAATGAGTGAAACGGGACTCCAGTTGTCTTGATTTTTGCAAGTCCGTTGTTATGATCGGTGGTGGTTTTTAGCAGCCAGACCACCCGTGATCATAAGCCACTTGTGGTGAGCGTCTGAGTGGTCCGCGTCCTCTGCCACCTCACTGCGCATGCGAAAGAGGGAAAGCTTTGCATGCGCAGTGAGGCAGCAGAGGACTCTATGGGAATCCTATCTAAGGCTAATTTTTTTTCAAACAGCGGTGACAGGTTCCCTTTAAGCTCTGTGATGTGATTAATGACATGAAGTTTTGTTATATTCATTTATTTATAGGTTTTTGCAGCTCCATGCAATAGTATTGGGGAGCACAGTACTCGGCTACCTCTATCTCTTCCATTCATGGCTCCATTAGTGAGAATGAAACCATTCCCTGGATTTGATGCCCCAGCAGTTGTACCATCAGCGTTCAGCTTGTGATCCCCTATCCTGTGTATAGGGGCAAACATGCAAACTTGGAATAATTTTTTAAGGGGGCATTCACACGTGCAGATTTTCAGATGCAGTGGTGGATCAAAATGGGTGAGAACATATCACTGAGAGGTGCTACTCCTCTTTTTTTTCACTCTTAGTTTTGTCATCGAAAACTGAATGTGTGAACACATCCTCAGACCAACTAAACACTGGGGCAGATTTACTTACCCGGTCTCATCGCGATCCCACGGAGCATTGTCCGACGAGGATTCGGGTCCGGCACGATTCACTAAGGTCGTGCTCCCGAGTTCCTGCATGTGTCGCTGCTCTGCCGAGCTCCGCCAGAGTTCACCTTCTTCTTCCCGGTGCATGTGAGTGCTTGATCTTGCGACACATTTCCTTTTTTAAATTCCGCGGTTTGTCTGAATCCGTCGGGTTGTCCGACGTCCACGCCCCCCCCGATTTCTGTCGCATGCATGCCAGCTCCGATGCGCCACAATCCGATCGTGTGCCCCAAAAACCCGGGGCAATTTGCCCCAAAACAGAAATAATCACGATTCCTGACATAAAATGCAATTTGCCCCAAAACAGAAATCCTTCGGACCCTTAGTAAATGTGCCCCACTGTGTTTGATTATCTTTGTTGCCCTTTTAAAAAAGTTATTAGATCTCTGGCCCAGTATGTCTACTGCATTTTCACTCACACTGGGACTGGTCTTCTTCATGATTGCTGGGGCCCCTAAAGTCGTACTTTGTCCCCCTCCCCCACCAGACTACAAGGTAATTCTGGCTTTTTGGAATCTACACACTAGTAAGATATTATACTTCATATAGTATTTGTTTCTACAGTAAAGCATATGACACTTGATGCACTTATGCAGAATGATAAATATTACTTTTAACATACAGCTATTTAGTTTTCCTTCCCAAGAACGTGTTAACTAATCTGTGTACACATAAACATATGAGTATATTATCACAAGCCGCGAGTCAGACAGAATGGTTAGATATACTGTGTTTCCCAGTTATAGCCTCAGGGATTTAGTATATGGAGTGGAGTCCAAGTTAATGATGCATATCTCGGGTCCATTAATATGCCTGGCAATAATATGGCAGTTAACTAATCAGGAGCTGCCGGCTTAAAGGTACATTGCATCTCAGATACATTTTTTTGGAGTCACAATAAAGCACCCGCACTATATAAATGACCTCTCTGGATTTTATTTTATTATGAACCTCAGACATGTTATTCCTTCTACTAATTTAGTCAGATATCAACCTTAATCCTGGGTAATATTGAAATAAATACACCTGGATGTATAGTGGCTATTGATTTTAGCAAGGATTAGAAGGGCTGGGAAGTATATTATATAGTAATTTGAAGCTGTTCTTAAAAAGTCTGCAATCGACAATTCCCTTGCAAAATGATTCGTACTGGAGAAACCTGCAGAGTTTAAAAGTTCAATGTAATTTTCCAGTTTAAATCATTTTAACAGCGGCATTTTGTATTTACCTGAAAAATAAAACAGATTTTCCTTTTATGATGAGGAAGCTGATTGATGGCATCAACACTTGGATCAGAGGTTGAGAGGTGTGCATGTGAATGGGGGTTACTGAGGTTACCCAGCAACTTGCCAAGGCCATCGTTTTTGAATTATTCCTATGCTGAACACAGAGAATTAAACAAGTTGTCTGTGACCCACGTCAAGCACTTGGAAATTAATTCTAGTCTGTCGGATGTCTGGATTGGCTGCTGCAGAGTGAGTGGTTTTTGTATTGTTTACAGCATGTCCACAGAGCAACTGTGTCAAATAATAAGCAAAATTATAAAAACCTCCCTCCTATCCTCATCCCAATCCCTTCTAATACTAATTGTATTTCTGTGACATTGGAACATCCCAGTGGATTATATTAATCCATTAAGTATTTCCTAGAATTAAAGAGATTTATTAGAAATGTATGTTTAATATAAAATACATCTTTTGTAATTCTCTTTGTAATTGTCCAATGAATTCCAATTGTCCAGTGGCTTGGCATATCATATGGATTTTTTTTCTAAGGTATATGAAAGGATCCCTCTTTTTGTCCATTCAATCCCGTGCCCCTCAAGATTTGCTTAAAAGGATTGGCGACTTTTCAATAAATCTGTTCCATTAGACATGTTTCTACATGTACCTGTGTCCGTTCTCAGACACAGGGAGAGGGGGAGGGGGAGAGAGCAGGATAGTTCATAATCCCTTCTGCAGCTCCTCCTATTCATCAGTGCTCAGACATGTTAAAAAAGAATCACGGGTAGTTTGCAGACAGCACAAATGTAAGTAGCTTAAACTTTATTATATAATGCCCACTTAAATCAGAAATCAGTTTAACTATTACTTTTTTTTATATAATCAACTGGTGTATTGTAACACTCATTTGCCTCAGTTTTTATCCAATGACATGTATAGCTGGCTCTGTGATTTACATTTAATGCGATCCATGTTTTTGAAAGTCCTGCACCCTGTTACATTGCCACTTCCTGTGTTAAATAACTTTTTGTATACATACACCTGTGACCTCCATTATCATATGTATGCCACAGTTTTCAGTACTTACCACACACCTACATAATAAAGGCCTCCCTCGTAACTCAAAAAGCCTTATAAATTTATGTTTGCTAGTGAAAATAAAAATGGAGCTACACGTGAAGTTATGCCATCTCCCCTGGATTGTTGTTTTTCACTTGCATGATCCTTCAAACTTTACCTCATGTTTTTTGTAATGTGTTTGTAAGTGAGAGGGGCAGGATATGAGGTAATTTACCATTATACATCTATTAATAGTTCTGCATCGCTATCCTGATATGTAAGGTAAAGCCTCCTGACCTTTACCTGATCAGCAAGACATTCCTGTCCATAAAATGGCTGCAGATGGAGGGTCATGTGATCTCTAACTGGCCACGAACAATCACCAGCTAGAGATCACATGACCCTCTATCTGCGGCCATTTTGTGTACAGGAAAGTCTTGCTGATCAGATAAAAGACAGGAGGCTTCACTTTACATAATAAGAAAGCAGAGCAGAACTAGTAATAGATGTATATTGGTAAATTACTTAATACCCTGCCTCCCACACTTACACACACATTACAAAAAACATGAGGTTTAGTTTCCAACCCCTTTTGAGTAACCATAGAATAGTCCATTAGCAGTTCTGGGCAATTGTGCTGGCCGACCGCTACAATAGGGAGGAAACCGATAGATCCCTCTGTATTGTAGACGGCAGATCTGCAGGTGCAGTTCTGTCTATGAACTGTGGACTGGTCATAATTAGTTATGATCACAAGAAAACCTCTTTAAAGTGTTCAACACCTCAAGAAAACAAACTCTACTTTCCAAGTATACATGCACATCTTAAAGGTCCAGCACGAAAACGTTTATTCTAGTAATAGCAGAGCTGTGTGTAAGGCAGGCGGCCGTGATGGAAAAAGAACATCATCATCTCATAACACCCAAATACAGGCAGTCCCCGGGTTACGTACAATATGGGGTCCATAGGATTATTCTTAAGTTGAATTTGTATTTAAGTTTAAACTGTATATTTTATCATTGTAGTTCCAGACAATTTTTTTTTGTCTCAACTTCAACATTTTTTGCTGTAATGGGACCAAGGATTATCAATAAAGCCTCATTACAGACATCTTACAGCTGATTATTGCAGTCTGGGACTATAGTAAAGCATTCAGAGAAATTTACCAGAGGTCACAGTGGGCATAGGGGCCCGCCGGTAACTATCGGTCGTCTGTAAGTCAGGTGTCCTTAAGTAGGTGACCGTCTGTACTTCTCATTTATATTTGTTTCTGCATGAAATCTACAATTTATTAAAAAAAATTCTAAAGTTAGGCTATTTTAAGCATTTTCATATTCTAAGTGTAAGTGACATAAGTCATCCCTGTCTGATATGTGTCACTTGTTTCGGCGAGTGCAGTAATTCTCTCTCTATTTTGTCGGAGTTGTTTCCCGATCTTAGCATTACATACAATACAACATATGACTGTATCCGCTATTTAGTCTTTCTAGCAGCGTCTCTGCTGAAAAATCAGGACGTGTTTCTGTGTTTTTATCGTCAGAACATTTTTGTGTTTGTTTGAAGCCTTAAATCCTGGTTACTTTAAGGATCCTCATGTTTAGTTCTCTGTGAAATTCATGGATTTTCGATCTCATTTGTACTTAGGGGTAAAGCTGGGCTGTCATGGTTGATGTGCCAGCAGCTTAGATGACATCCTCTCCTATGTTACTATTAGGAAGTAGTGGTGTTTGTGTCTCCATAATGGGCAACCAAAGCGATATATATTTTATGATTTGGATTTTGCTTTAGATGAAAGTAGATAATATGTATCTAGCAGCATTGTTATAGTCTTTCCTATTCTTACATTTTAATTTTAAAAATATATACTGAAGGAATTTAGAGAAAATGCAATTGCTTCCGGCGGCTAGTCTTTTTACATTTCCCTCATATTATATGGTGACCTTTTAAGTTAATATACTACATAGACAACTATTTAAGGGGTTGTCCACTTTCAGCAAATATTTGATATGGTTTTGTGTAAGGAAAAGTTATACAGTTATTCAATATATGGTACTTTCTGTATCAATTCCTCGTGGTTTTCTAGATCTCTGCTTGTTGTCCTGCCATAACAGCCTCTATATTTACTTCCTGTGGATAGAAATCTGTCCATGTGATGTGCAAGAACCATTATTATCACAGAGATTAATAGGAGTTCTATGATAATAACTGCATGTGCACCTGCATGTCCATCACATCACATGGACAAACTAAAAATAGAAGCTGTTATAGCAGAACAGCAAGCAGAGCTCTAGAACTGTGAGGAATTGATGCAGAAAGTATATTGGATAATTGTATAACTTTTCTTTACACAAACCATATCAAATGTTTGCTGAAAGTGGACAAACCCTTTTTATTATGGGGGTATCCACAACTCCTCAGAAGACCCTCCAATTATGTTATCAAATATTAAAGCGAACCTATCACCAGCAATGACATTTTTAGCTGGTGATAGGTTCCAATAGACCATGTTATGTTCAGCATTCTGAATCATTCCAGTACTTTATAAAACCTTATTTCACATTACCTGTATCCATGCCAGTAGTGTGTATTGTGTCCTGCTGCAGCCTGTCTCTGTCTCCTCATGCATTTTTCATCTTCTCCACACCATTCCCCTCCATCCGCTGCCTGCTCAATGCACTTGACAGGGAGAAGGATAGGAGAATGAAACACAGGTTGCTGCAGCTGCCTTCCCCCCCTTCCCCGGGACTCACACATGCTACTGGAAATGAGTCAGGTATATGTGAAATAACGTTTTATAAAGTACTAAATGTTTCAGAATGCTTACATAGAAATTTTTAAAATCAGCATAGTATAGGCTATTGGAACCTGTCACCTTCTAAAAATTACATTACAAAATAACATACAAAAGTTAAAGACACCACAACAGTCTGCTTGAGGGGCCAAAGGCATCACACAGATGTCGGTACAAAGTGGCTTAATGCCTGCAATGTGAAGGATTTGGTAAAAATCCATGTCATGGGAGTCCTCTCCGACCCACATCTCGGGTCACGGGTACACCCGACTCCTCCGCAGCCCCCAGCTCCCCCCCCCCATACTTCCTTACCTCTCCACGCTCCTGCTCCAGATCCGGCAATGCGGCACCCGCGTCCCCACCACCTAGTGCGTGTGCGCCTGCACTTGAAGATTTAAAGGGCCAGCACACCGGTAATTGGTGCTGGCCATTTCCAAGAATTATAAAAGCCGGCCACTTCCTGCATTCCCCACCAGATCTTTGTGCTTAATGCCTCACAGAAAGCTTGTTTTGTTGCCTTGTGCCTGTCTGCTGATTTCCCGTTGTGACCCCGGTTCCGTTCCCGAGTTTGACTCTGTGCTGACTGCCTTGACCTCCCGCTTTGTTCCTGACGTTGATTCCATGCCTGTCTCGAACTCTTGCCTGCATCCCCTACCATGATTCTGCCTCACGAGTTTGTACCACGCCTTGGCCACCACCGCGAGCAAAGTCGCGCCTGTGGAGCAACCTGATGGTATACTGCCGCAGCAAGTCCATCCCGCTTTGCGGCAGGCTCTGGTGAAAACCGGGGGCCACTTAGACTCCGCTCCCAAGTGTCGGCTTACACCATCACTCGCGGTGGTACAGAGGATCCACTACCTCAGATCCTGACAGTTACCTCAGATCCTGACAATCTACAGGCCCCTTGAACCTTCATTCACTTTTCTAAAAAATGTGGCAACTAACCCTTAGGTTTAGGGCACATTCACATGGCCGTCTGCGGGGACGTACATGCGGCCGCATGTACGTCCCCATAGACGGCAATAGCGGTGCGGCACATATACGGTGCCACACATGTGCACCGCTATTTTCTATGGAGGGAGGAGGGGCCGCCGCCTCCTCCTCCTCTCCAGCAAACGCCGGTATGTACCCTTAGAGAGATAGGTAAAACACAAATCAGGATAATGATTAGGTTGTGATATTTTATTTCTTCTGACAGATATGCAGTGGTAAATATCATTTTTATATCTCCCTGTAATGCCTACAGACTGTTATTGAAAGAAATGGTATTAATGAAAAGAAAGGACGTCTGCCATCTCATTTATCTCTCTAGAAGGTTTCACCCTCTCTTGATTTGCCAACACATAATATATCAGCACTTACCAACCAGACTATCAATCACAAACATTTCTACCCAGCAAGCTGCGGTGTGTGCCATGGAATAATTAAAGTTGCCAAAAAATAGTAACTCATTCACGGCAATAATAAATAACCTAGAAAGGCAGCTAATTTGTGTTTTTTAACAGAGCAACATATATCTATAGGAACAGTACAATCACTTCATAAGGTAACACATGGGTGTTTACCTTACTAAGTACTGTGGTACTGCCTTGTTTTTGTCCTTAGCTGTGTAGTTATTATCTTTGGTTTCACTTGGCTAACATAAAAAAAAATTTTTTTTTAGGTGTATAAGATGCACCTTACCTAGTAGAGGCACCACAGATTTGAACATCACAATTAAAAATGGGAAAAATATATGTCATATTAGATCCATCAGAGATCAGGTGAAATGCTTTGACAGCGCTTCACCTGATCTTCAGGACATCCGACATCGGTCAGGACTGACAGTTCTGACAGTGCTAGATCATCCTGATTTTGGACTATAAGATGCAGGCACTTTTTAGCAAAAATTTTTCTTGCTTAAATGTGTGTCTTAGAATATGGTCATTTCGGCTGAGTGGACATTTAAACATTAATTTGTGTTGTGGCTTTAAGCTATGATTTCTCTGCAGCCCTGGTGTGGAGGACTTTGGACTTTGAATAGCAAAGAATCAAATCCGCTTAGTAGAATCTACAGCAAGTATAAACGTGGATCCATTATGAAGTCACAGGGGGTTATTTCTCATTGTTTTTTTCTAGGCTTTTTTTTGCTGTAAAAAGGCCCAAAGTAGTTGCATTGAGGTTTTTTTGAGACTTTTCTATGCTAAAAAGTCTAACAGGACTATACAGGCGGTCCCCTGCTTAAGAACACTCGACTTACATACGACCCCTAGTTACAAACGGACCTCTGGATATTGGTAATTTATTGTGCTTTAGTCCTAGGCTACAATGATCAGCTGAAACAGTTATCACAGGTGTCTGTAATGAAGCTTTATTGTTAATCCTGATTCTTATGACAACCCAACATTTTTAAAATCCATTTGTCACAGAGACCAAAAAAGTTCTGGCTGAGATTACAATGATAAAATATACAGTTCCGACATACAAACTCAACTTAAGAACAAACCTACAGACACTATCTTGAATGTAACCCGGGGACTGCCTGTATACACCTCTTCATTAATCTACGTAAGCATAGAATTACTGCTAGTGCAAAGCCACACTCATGACATGAGGCTTTTACAAAAAGTCTCATAGTCACTCCAGTCCCCTGCTGGTCTATGTGCTGAGACTTTTTATGCATTTCGAGACGTTTTTGGGACTTTATGAAAAGAAAATCCCAGACAGAAAATACACCATAAGAACATTTATTAAAGGGCCAAAACCACTTTAATGAATCTGATGATCTGGCACCAGAGCTGCAAAACTAGACAATGAACTGTCCCAAGGTGCTGTCTTATGATAAATAACCCCCATAGTCTTTTTGCTACAACTAATCTGTAAGGATTTCATTCCTATTATACCTGGCTTTATTTTCCTATAGGATAAGTTTAATACTGTCACATTGTAGTGCCTGCAGATCCCACCCTAACTTTAAGGCCTATTACCCACAAGCGAGTCTGATGCGACTAACTGGCGTCAAAGTTGCATTGTGTGCTTGTCGAAATTTCTGGCCCAAACGCTTAAGACTGCAACTGAACGGGACATGAGTTCAATTCCGGTCTATGAGCATCGAGCCGTACATTCTGACAAGCTTACGATGCAAGTTAGATTCAAGTTATTCGCATGAGACTCGCTCATGGGCAATAGACCTTATTCTAATGATATAGATCCCTCTGAGGATGTTAGTCTGGCTCATACCTGAAGTTAGGTAAAGTTTTGTAGGTGAAATATGACCACAAAAATGCTCCATATTACACTCTTCTTAATTCTGCCGTAGGTTGTCACCACCCAGACAGTAATGACAAAAGGTCATCCATAGAATAATTGCTGGAAACTAACCATTCGCATGACATACATTGCATTATCTCAGTTACATGCAATGTAGCTAATTGACTGGAACTGCCGGTTTTAAACCAAAAGCATGCAAACAGTTGACACTTTTTATGGATTCAGATCTCTTTTTGGAATTTTTGTAAAATTGGCCCGTGGTGGTCTAAAAATGATAAAGAACTATTACTAAACCTCTATCCGTCATGGCACCTCCTTTCACTGCCAGTTTATGTCTGCGGCCTGTATGAGGCTGTCGATGCGACAAGCCTCTTTACCATCATAGACCAGCAGTGATGGGAGGCGCCACAACCCCCTGCTGCTATCCTTAGCCGCAGTGCTATCTTTTTTACCTTATGATGAAATAAAGAAGACATTTTTAATAGTGAGTGCCTCTGTTTTTTTGCGTATTATCATTGTATTACTAGAAAATGACTCTCAGTACATGCTAAGCACCACCTTTTTATTTCCTATTATTACCGTCCTGGACGATAAATCTGCAAAAAGGACCATAAGGATATTAATCTTTTTGGACTGATTACTTCTATATTAGACTTCTATATTATTTTTACACTGCCTGACCAAACCTACAAATGCCTGACCAAACAGATAAACCAAAACCAAGCAGGATCCTCTATTAGTATTTTATTTATAATAATATTACTCAGTGATGCGTGGCCTACACTCAAGTACTACACACTCCAATTAATGTAGAACCCCCCCCCATCTTTTCTCCCGTCAATCGTTATTACCAAATTACCCAAATATTTCAATCATTGAAGTGTCCAGGTACAACAGTCTGCATAGCAAAAATAACTTCTAAGCGTCTATTATCGCTTCTGATAATGCAGCGCTCGCCATGGCCGGTGGATTAATTTACTTACGGTACACTAAGTGCATTCTTGGCTCACAGTGGGGAATCGTTTGCTCACTAAAGACAGATATCCCATTTTTGATGGAAAATGTCACAGCCTAGATTCCCCTCTGACAGGCTGGCAAGCCAGCACCCCTGTAATAGTATCCATTTATTTGTCTTATTTTCAGCCGCATTAATCCATTCTGTTTTGACACGGAGACTGATGGGCAATTGATAACTTTTGATAGACACAAACAAGAGAGGCCGATTCTGAATAATTCAGCGCTTTTACGCTATCAATAAGTGCAGGCTAAAGGATGTGTGTCTCTGTTTACATTGGTGCTTAAGTCAGTCAGTCCAGGCATTTCTGCTGCGCAGTCTATCAGCAGTCCAAACTGTACGCTCCGAGCTTCAAGTTATCCAACACAGGGCTTTCTAAGCTTGTAACAATATGTGTGAAACTGCCAGAATAATGAATAGGCAGAGCAGCCCATGCATGCTAATGTTATGTTGTAAGCAGTTTTGTTGACAAGCGCTAATACTTCTTTCATACTATCATCAAAAGCGCCTAATACAGCAGCCATTACTCGCTGCCTCTCCAAGCAAGACATGATGGATTGTGACCTTAATATGGGTTAGCCGAGTTTTGAAAGTTAAACAACTTGCCATAAATCATAGGATTATTACAATGCAGTTTAATTGGTTAAGGACTGTTTATTTCCTAAACAGGGTGAAAAATTTCTGTTTCGATGCTTTTAATTTGCAAAGTGCATTTTCATTATGAATGGCACTTTAATATTCCGCTCCTTTGTCATGCAAAATATGCAACACACAGGCAATCTATTAATTGGACAAAAAAATGCATTGCAAGCGTAAACCGTCCTTTATGTTATCGATTCTTTAGCCGAATGCACTCAGTGAATGTTTTCAGCCAGGCGTGATTAACCCCTGCAGCACTGGAAAGGCCCAGAGTCACTCTAACTAGACCCATATAGAGGATTTGGGTTCTTTGCTTCTGCTCAACTGCTTTATTTCTGCATCTGTTAGGGAGATATTAGTAATGTCTTCTCTGCATGCAGTTTTATTATCATTGTTATTGCTGTTATTATTGGTATAATAGTTGCACCAACACATTAGTGTTATCCCATCAAATATTATATCTGGGACACCCCCCTGACTCTGCTTCACTTGTATCTTTAATAACATACAATTACAAGCGCTATGTGTGATTAAGGTATAATGAATGTTATCACATATAGTTCTGCTTGTTTAAATGGTACTTTCAATGACATAGGTGCAAGTTAATTTCTCTAAATACTCTATGGCAGGGGTTGGGAACCTTTATGGCTGAGAGAACCATGAACGCCACATATTTTAAAATGTATTTAAATTTAGAGCCATTCGATATGTGCACAGCCCCCAGTAGATAGGTAGCCACAGCACATGCCCCCAGTTAATAGGTAGCCACAGCACATGCCCCCAGTTCAAAGGTACCCACAGCACATGCCCCCCAGTAGATAGTTAGCCACCACACATGCCCCCAGTAGATATATAGCCACAGTACATGCACCCAGTAGATAGGCAGCAACAGCACATTTCCCCAGTAGATAGGTAGCCACAAACATGCCCCCAGTAGATAGGTAATCCCGGAACATGCCCTGCATAGATAGGTAGTCTATGACCCAGATGCCGGTGCCACTGTCATTGCTTCGGCGTCCACTTCTCTCTATGACTCTCTTGTTTTAGCTCCGGTAACAGGAAATGTAGTAATACATTGTCACAATGAAGATAAAGGAAAGCTCATGTCTACCAGACAGGATGCCACAACCCAATTCTTGCTTATAGAAGTCAACCCAATCGGGGAACCCCATTTTGTGACAAACATATTTGGGGTATGTATCATACTCTAGATACATAAATGGTGTGCCAGTTTACGATGTTCCCCTTGCCACCATGCACACACTGGACCAATCAGGGGGCTCTGGCCTCCTGAGATATCCAGCACACAGTGGGACAGTTCAATGCTGGCCCTGGTGTAGAATTGCTATTGGTAGCCTACAGGCAGTGAAAAGGTCGGGACATCCCACATTGCCACTGCTCTTCGACGTCGACTTGGAGTGGAAGTAGTGTAAGGGGAGGAATGGGTGCATTTGTACTCACTTTCCCCCGATGTGCGCCCACAAACTGTTAAAGCCTTGGAGCCATCCCCCGCGCATATTATAAATGATTTAGGCTGCCCTGCAAATGCCCAAATTGCCCACACTTGGTGGAGGCAACCCAGGAGCCCACCTCATAATCCATCCTTGATATCTAACAATATAAACAAGGTAATGGTTACTGCGTCCAGCCATATTATGGCTCTTTTTGGTTCAAAATTCATATATGGCTAGTTGGGGGGCTCCAACCACTGGCGTGCGCCTGCTACAATAGTGGTCAGACGCAGTGGTAGGACCGGCACAGCCCGCAGTAATGGACAACGCTGCCGAGAATGTAAGTGCTGGCGGAGCAACGGGGATCCCTAAGATGTCAAAAGGGTTTTCATATATTCCGTTCAAATGAAATATCCTTTTTATGTATGATAGGCCTTCTTTTGTTTGTGTATTTTGTGTTTTAGAATATTAAAGAACCTCCTTCATGTTCATATTTCAACTGTTACCATGCAAAGTGTTTAGCATTAACTCTTCCGCCATAGGCATCATGTTATGTAGGAAATGGTTTACTTACGTCGGTTTCGTTATGGCTTCTGGTCTGTGCTGCTCATTAGGTCACATGCAGCGATCATTACTTAAATGACGACTGCATAGCTGAGATAGCGAGAAGCCCCTTGTGCTTGTTCTGACTCCTTAGCCTACAGGGCACACTATGGCACATCCATGTGCAAAGCTCAGTATTCAGTGGCTCGGAGCCAGGCATTAGGATAAGCCACTGTACTTGGTGCGTGTGTTAGATTTCCAGATGTATCTTGACATGTTGTGCAATACAGCTTCTAAAGCATATATTATTCTCCATCTCCCCCAGAATAATTCTACTTGTATCAAATGAATATTTACAAGCTGTTCCTTATAGATTGGCCTCGCTATTGAAATGTATTCAGCTGCTCCTGATACATCTTACTTCCTGGCATCCGTTTTTAATATTTCATTATCAGAGAGACATGACCACAGCTGTATAATAAAGCAGAAAGCAAGATAACAAATCAATTTAATATTGAAGGAAATTGTTCATTCATAACAAGCACGTGGTGTTAGTAGGGGATGTTCTGTGGTTTGTCCAGATATGAAATAGTCGAGATTCACAAATGAACAAGTAAAGTAAAGTAAGGGAAGGGAAGTAAAGTTTTTCCTCTCTAAATATAGAAAAGATCTAATATACTTATCATTACAGTATTTTTTTAAGGTTTTGTTTCTTTATTGAATATTTTAAATTCTATCTCCGTTAGTGGATTATAAAATGTCCTGAGATGCAGTTTAGGCTACATTCAGACGACCATCGGGGACATATATACGCCCGCCGTAGATACGTCCTCATAGGCCGAGAATGTGCGCACGAAGAGGTACGGTGCCGCGCATTTCGCACCCGGGGAAAAGATAGGACATGTCCTATGTTTCCCCATAATATGGCGCCGTGTAACTCTATGGAAAGGGGCAGGACGAGCAGCGCTCATCCCCTCCTCCTCTCCCGTACGCCAACGTGTGCTCACCGTGCTATGTAACCTGAATGTAACCTTATAGCAATTCTAGAAATACTTTGTTGCAACTACAAGGAACTTAAAGTTTTGTAGACTAGAAATGTTTATTGACCTTTGTGGTAAGTTTTTTGGCATCCTCTGATATCTTTGCAAAGGTCAACATGCAGAGAAGACAGTGACCCAACATGTTCTGTAATCTTGTCCTAAAGGGTGGATATATGACAAACTAGATTCTTCACATTTTATAATAACAGAATTGTACAAATACAAAATTTGTTTATGATGAAACTAAGAGAAAAGTAAATGAGTTAGAATTTATATTAATCAATTGGAACCATGGAGAAGACTCATCACAATAGGCTACAAAATTTAAGGAGGATCTTCTCACTCGGGAGGACACCTGACATGCATATACAGGCAGTCCCTGGGTTACATACAAGATAGGGTCTGTAGGTTTGTTCTTAAGTTGACTTTGTATGTAAGTCGGAACTGTATATTTTATCATTGTAATCCCAGCCAGAACTTTTTTGGTCTCTGTGACAATTGGATTTTAAAAATGTTGGGTTGTCATAAGAATCAGGATTAACAATAAATCTTCATTACAGACACCTGTGATAACTGTTATAGCTGATTATTGTAGCCTAGGACTAAAGTACAATAAATTACTAATATCCAGTGGTCCGTTTGTAACTAGGAGTCGTATGTAAGTCGAGTGTTCTTAAGTAGGGGACTGCCTATATGCAAATAAGAGTTACCATTAATGAATGTTCCCTTATAGTGTTGAACAGGAAGAGGCACTTTAATTATGAGATGTTAAGTGAATGTGACTCTTGAATCCAGGAGCCCAGAGCTAAATTTTTCATTCAAAGATTAGCCCTAACTGAATGGATCCCACTTTTTAATCATCATTGTCCATATCAAATGTCACAAAAGAGTTATTATAGGAGTATTCTCATCTGGGCATTCCCTTTAATTAATCTGTCAAACATATACATTTCGTCAATTTCATATTATTAAAAACATTGTACCCATGAGAAGATAATTTCCGATAAATGTAGCCATGTTGTCCCTTAGAAACAAGATAGCTGTCCTTGGACACGACCATCACTGCACTCTTTCAGGAATGCTCTATTGAGGAACCTGACTGGATTGAGTGTTTTTTACTCAGATCATTGTCTTTATTTCATTTGATTGTCATGTTCTTCCTACTTTCTCAATAAACTCTGATTTAAACATAAAAAGTAGTTTCTTCTAAAGTAAGTAGAACAGCAAATGTTTCTATAAGTTTTGGATTTCCTACTTGGGCAGGTAGGTAGATATACAACCATTGGGTAATGGCAGTTTATCGGATCATGGGCAGATCATAACTGGTGCCCTCTTGGCTGTAATAATAAAGGTTTTGGTCTGAGTAATGTAAAATTATGTTTTGCAATTGAAACCACTTAACACTGTGCATATTTTATCATGTCAATAATTATTTGTAATAGGTTCATAAGAATCAACATTCCACCACCATAATAATCAAGTTCTCAATTAATTGATTTAACAGTGGCAGCGCAGGCACAATATTTGTTCATTCTTAATTGAAATCAGCTCCTAAATCCTTTCAAGGTATTGTCATCTGTACACAGCCAATTCTCCGTCCGGTAATGTACAGTACATGGAGACTGTAAGTCAAAGACGTTTATGCAACCCTAAGGAGCCCTATTTTCAAATGACTGCCATCACTAGAGCCGGGTCTGCGGTAAATATGTACAGAAAATAAAGAAAACAAGCAACAAGACCATAAATGTAGACTCTCCGCCCTCGTTACGAGCTGTAGAACCGCTCGACCAGTTGGGGCCCTTTTTGTTTTTACTGCCCCACATTCAGCTTTATCACAGGGTAGGGAGCCTTGATCTAGACTCTTTGACCACTTTCCTCCGAAGCTGTAAACAAGAACCTTGAAAGCAAATACCGTAATTGTTGTTGGAGGCCAAGTGTTCAGTATCAAAAATGAGGCTGTGTGATGTGTGAAGCGTAATTCTATTATCATTGTCACAAAGATCCAATTAATCTGCTCACCCTACATGTTTAAACCGGTCAGGGCACATAAAGTAATGTGTCCAGCCCATAATGACTTCCACCAAGGAAGAAATGTTCCCTCTGAGTCTCCAATCATTAGGCCAGGAGAGGTGAAGATAAGCTCATTGACAAGTGAGAAAGGCAATAATTTACTTTGTATTGACGGCATGTGACAAATCAGGCCAGGGAAGCGGCTGCGAACCCTGGGACTCCGCAAAGGAAAGCAGCGACGGGTAGAGATAAAATCCTTTCACAGCTCATTTAGTCCAAATCTAGCCACCTGGGTGGTGAATTGGATCAGCGTACCATCCCAGGCATTCCTGCACAAGAACGAGATCACTAACAGGCGGCCAATATAGGGGTTCCCGCAGGGCATTAATCAAGCAGTTTCGTGCTGTCACAAATGCCAGGCTGTGGATAAGGGAATAAATACAATAAAAACTGTTATTTCTGGTAATGTTGTTTTGTCCTCGGAAATGGGATTTGGACTAAATTAAAAATGACAAGGCCAGCAATCCTACAGGAAGATGTTTTGAGTGTCGTTCCTCAAGCATGAAGGGGTTAAACATACCCCTCTTTAAGTTTTGTGTATTGTTCTGGTATTTATTTATGGATCAAGGGCATCCCTTTAGCTGTTCTCATCCCCTCCCTCCCAATTCCTCCAGCCTGCTGTTCTCAGGTCAGGATGAAATAAAATAAAGCCTCCCCCTGCTTTCCTCTGCTGCCTCATACAATACAAATCATATTCAAATTTCTTTTGTCGGCTTTCTGTGCGGCACAGTGGTGCATCTGAATGTACGGGTGCCCCATGCTGCTCTCCAAAGCAGATTTCAACAACCTAGATTTAGAATTAAAAGGGGGGACAAAGCGTCTCTCGCACCACTTGCTTACACTCAGTTTGCAAAATTTTCTTAGCATGAATATGAAAGTAGCATTTACATATCACACTGTTTACTTGTGATACCTGCCCAGATCTTAGAAGTTGTCGGACAATTTATGTTGGCAACTCAAGTTAGTCAAAAAGAACATTTTTTTTAATGTTTAAACATCCATGCCAAAGATGGAATTGGCCTTCCAGCAGGGGCATCACTACAGGTAGAAGCTGCTATGGGGCCCACAGTGGCAGTAGACCCCATGATCCGATCTGACACTAAATAATGGAGGCTGTGCACCATTACACACATATTATGCTGCACATTATGTTTATAACATATATGTTATGTGCATATGCTGTATATGTGTCTGTATAAGTGATGTGTATATTATGTGTGTGTATATACTGTATGTTATGTGTATATGCTGTATATGTGTCTGTATATGTGATGTGTATATTCTGTGTGTATATACTGTATGTGTGTATATATGCTGCATGTCTGTATATGGCACTGTGTGTGTGTGTACATGTGATATGGATATACTCTATATGTGTGTAAGAAAGTATAAATGTGTGTGTATGCATAAAGAACTGTATAATATACAGAGTGCAATATGTATATTTTTAAGCGAGAAGCGAGTCCCCATTTAGAAGTCTGCTATGGGCCCTGCCTTCCAGGGTGTAAACCAAATAGTGTAGACTGAATTAAGTTATGCATCTTACTAAAGGGGATGTCAAATGTAATTTGGTTGTTTAACAAATGTAATAATTGAATTATTTATAGGGTTTTTATTGTGAAATTTGCACCAAATACCAATCCAAGTCTCCCTCTCTCAGTCCAGGAGGCTCCACTTCTACACAGCGGAGTACATGGTCCAATGGGGAATAATGGTGCAGCAGTGCTTATGAATGACCTGACCCTCTTTTTGGGGACTGGGATGCTCACTGTTATAATCGGGGGTGGCCTCAGCAGTTAGAATCCCACTCTTTATCCTTTAGCTTTATAACTTGGGCTAACAACTTTAGCTAATGAATCCTTAAGATAGATCAACATTGTTAGATTTGTGAAGGTCAAATTTGGCCAAGTTTCTGTAAGTTCTTGGTGTACATTTGCAGTGGCTGTGTTTGGTACTGCATCATAGTTTCATTCGAGTAAACGAGACGAGGTACAACCATTACCAACTATAGAGGCAGGAGAGATGAAGGGAAGCATGTTCAGATCTTCGTCCTTTACACCTCCACATTCCTAATGGAAGTAGGGGTAAGCACCACACTCAGCAACAATCCCAGTTGCATCTCTATAGCATGAGAAACAAGTTTCAAGTATAAAGCATTTCTGTAGGGCAGTGTTTTTCCTGATCTTTAGAAGGTAGCTCCAATACCAGAGTTTGTATCTTGTTGATATGGAATAAGGCCTCCACAATAAGGTCCTAACCACTGTGATCAGCCATGTTCCACATTATCCAAGGTGGCTCTGACAGTCATTTCATGTTCTTTGCCTACTGTAAGTGTCCATTGTTCCTCCGACACAATAATTCAATTACTGAACATAAATATCAGTTATTCATGTGCGTGTTGTTCATTTACATGGTATGTTCAGAGTGTTAGGATAATGGAAGTTTCATGATTCCCATTGTCTCCTACACTGTAACCATAGGACCATCCTATCTTATCCCAGGGAGAAGACGGCTCATCTGTGACAGTACAATTAATCACATGGAGGGAGCACTTTACCTTCCTGTGCTATTCATTTTTCCTATTCATTCACAATTTAGTGAATGGTTTGATATTAATTGACACCCACATTTTACGTTCTAGTGTAAATAATGAACATTTTCTACATAGGTGTGCGTCGATGAATAAAAATACATTTGATAAAATGACCACTTAATGAATCTTCTGAAAGAGAATGTGGAATCCTTTCTTCTTCAGCCCTGTCCTCGCTGCTGTTTCTGGTATTACAGCGTTTGGTTAAATATGGGTTTAATTAGTATTGGGTTTTTTTTTGTTTTAATGAATCTTTTGATGAACCATCTCTGTAATTATAGTATTGAAATGATTGGATAAATGCATACTTTTATCATTTACCTTTTTTTCAACTGCAGAAGGAGAATTTAATTTTGTTTTCTTTTATAATACTCTTATTTTGTATATATACTTGAGTATAAGCCGACCCGAGTATAAGCCGAGACCCTTAATTTTGACACAAAAAACTGGAAAAACCTATTGACTCGGGTATAAGCCGAGGGTGGGAAATGCATTGGCCACAGCCCCCCCCCCCCAGTATATAGCCTGCCAGCCCCCTGGGGTATATAGCCAGCCAGCCCCCTCAAGTATATAGCCTGCCAGCCCCCTCAAGTATATAGCCTGCCAGCCGCCTGGAGTATATAGCCTGCCAGCCCCTCCCAGTCTGTCGCAGGCACCATGACGTCAGCCGCAAGCTGACATCATAGTGTGTGCCGATGCGCTAATGTCACGAAGACTGTGACGAGCCAGGACCCGATGTTGGAGCTGCGATGGATGCCGGGGAGCGTCAGAAGGTGAGTTCACTTTTTGTTTTTTTCCTTGACTCAAGTATAAGCCAAGTTAGGGTTTTTCAGCACATTTTTTGTGCTGAAAAACTAGGCTTATACTCGAGTATATTTGGTATATATCTTTAGATTTAGTATACAGAGAGAAAACCCTCTATATAAAATATTAACCTGTTAGTTTTTTCTATGTTCCCCTACAGTCGTACATTATTGATTCAAAAGAGAAATCTACCAGGGAAATGTTTGTTTTTTGAAGTTTGGACGCAAAGTGAAATGTGACTTTTTACACAGCTGCTTTTTTATGTTATGATCCTTTTTTGCTGTTTATTTAAAGGGGTTGTCCGAGTTTTAAAAAAAATATATATATGTGGCCGGGAGTGGGCTGCCTAAAACAATAAAGCTGTACTTACCTTCCGGTGCCCTCCGGTATCCAGCGCTGCTGTCGCTCCGGTCCGGGCGCCATGTAAACAAACATGGCCGCCGGAGCAGCTTGCATTCAGCTTCCGGACGGCTGTGACTGGGTACGCCTATCCGTCCCTATACACAGCATTGTTTATGGGGGCCAGAAGGTTGTCGGGTCCGGCCGGAAGCTGAATTCAGATACCGGAGGGCACCGGAAGGTAAGTACAGCTTTATTGTTTTAGGCAGCCCGCTCCCGGCCACATATATTTTTTTTTCAAAACTCGGACAACCCCTTTAATGTTAGCATTTGGTGTACTTTTTGTTTAACTTTTTTCATGCTGTTCAAATGAAAAAGAGCACACACTTAACCTGATCCCAGTTCCCACCTCACTCTGGTACTTTTAGTTTCAGGCTGTGCTTGAAACCATAGTTTGGGGGTTCTTGAACCTGCTTTATCCAATAAGTGACCAACATGGGACGTCACTTCTGTTTTCCAGGGGACTCTAACTTCCTGTGTTGTTGGGAAGCAGTGAGGAGCGAGGTATATATATGTTCTTTTTTGGTTCTTTTATTTTATTTGTTAAATTGTAATCTTTATTAAATATTTCAAATAAGTTTTAACAGCAGTAAGCCATCAATGTACAACCCTAATTACAGACGAGCGAGGACTCCATCTAGAGGTATACAGTATCACAGTATCTCCTGGTCTTACCCCTTTTCTTACCACTGTCCTGGTCCTCCAGATATAGAAAACCCGTTTTGAATAATGATTTATATTTGTAGAAAAGGTTAATATGTAATCAAATTAGTGTATATTATTTGTTATGCAGTACCCATTATATATTAAAACTTGTTCAAACAATTTTTTTTCAGTCGATTAATGAATTTTAATTGATTTTATCAGCATTTTTACAGCCTAAGGCTACATGCACACAGCACATAGTTTTTTACAGGCTGCCTGTATTTGTCCTCAATATGTGTCCTGTCTTTCTCCTATTTCTCCCGTATGGAGGGAATTTAAATGTGGTCAATGTGTCCAAAGTATTTATGTCTGGCAAATGACGTAATTGACTTGTTATAGTCACTTGATTTTTGATTAGTAATCTTTCTCCAAATACAGGTAGCACCGATGTGACATCATTATTTTTCACAGCTCCATACACTTCTGATGCACAGGCTGCAAGTATGGACAGGAATTGGATCTGTTAAAAAAAACTGGTGCAAACATGATGCTCAGATATTGAACTTTTAAAAAATGGCAGTGTGCATGACTACATTAAATAACATTAAAACGTGAGACTGCTGTATAGAATATGGATGAGAAACGTCCCTGAAACAACATAGTGCCCCCATTTACACAGCTTTAATTGTGGAGAAGCCACAATAGAAGTCACAGTATAGCACCCAGACATGGTGTGGTGAGCACAGTGTCTTGCTTCACCATGACAAAACCGACCGGCTTTACATGGAGAGGGGGAGGGGTTAGGAGTGCTCACTCCTCCCTTCAACACACAGTCACATGCTACACCTGGGATCTGGTACAGGCGAGCATGTGACCGTGTGAATAAGGCAAAAAGCTGACAGATGGGCCTGACTTGCTGCACAATGTCCATAGCACACATTTCACAGCAACTCTAACCACAACCAAAACCATCTGAAAATGGGCAGTTTTTGCTGCCGCAAGGGGGGGAGGTTAACGTTTACAGTGGTTGTCTGGGGATAAATTAAAAGTTTTATATGGCTATAAAATCTACTAACCACTTATACTCACCTTGTCTGGAGCACACGTAGAGTCATGGCATCGCCTGTCAATGTCTGGTATCTCTCTTTGTATACAGAGGCCAGCATTGCCGTCCCAACTACACCACATGCCTAAGATTTGTATAACTTCCGTCTGCCTTGCTGCTTGTGAAAAATCACTGCGGGTTTACCAAAGATGATTCTGCTATGAGAAACTTGCCTATCTGACTATAATACGGTAGATGTTTTTAGTTCCCAAAAGCTTCATTACTTGAATATAAACATAATGGGGCACATTTAGTTACCCGGTCCTGTCGCGATCCCCGCTGTGTGTTGTCCGACGATCATGGACTCCGGCCCGACTCACTATGATCGTGCGCCCGATATCCTGCATGTGTAGCTTCAGGAGTTCACCATCTTCTTCCTGGTACATGTAAGTACATTGTCTTGCGACACAATTTAAATGTTAAATCCCACGTTCAGTCCAAATCTGTTGGATCGTCCAATGGCCCGCCCCCCGATTTCTGTCACATGAAAGCTGAAATCCGATGCGTGCGACACAATCCCCTTCTACATGCCTGTCCCGGCGGCGCGATCCCCAAAAAGTCAGAAAATCTCACGGAAATGTGGCTTCGGGACCCTTAGTAAATAAGCCTCAATGTCTACTCTTGGATCAGAATTTATAAGGACTCTGGTCTAAAAATATTTTAAACTATGATAGATCAGAAGATTAATACCAAAAATATGTAAACACTTTATGGTGATCCACAATGTGATCATCTATGGTACATATGATAGATGAGAAGATACATGGTCCTGGTCAGTATGGGTCCAGTCCAGTCATACACATGTCCCCTCTTATGCCTTGTGACTCTCAAGAGAAAAGAAACCAGACTGGACAGACCCTTCAGGTTCCTCTGTACATTGCTCTGTGTAATGTTTCCTTCCACTAACAATACAGATCATTAAATGATAAAAGCTCCTTCATTCTTATGCATGGGCCTGCACTATTAATAAAGTTAAGCCTCCATTTTAGTTCTAAGGAAACAAAACTATCTTCCCTATAAAATCATTGAATGGAATGGATCTGCTTGTGCTAACAGCTAATTGGATAATGTATGTTGTTCGTAACTGTATTTATGGCGCACAGTAGCGAGGGCGGAAAGCTTGTATTTCTTCCAGCATTGTTTATGTAATGCAATTAACCATTTAGATTTATGGACACAAATCTAGAAGAACTGGGCCTGCAATATGTATAGTTCATTTTGTCAATACATGTTAAAGTTGCAGACTTCATAAATTCAGATCATATCATGAAGCTCCTGGGCTCTGGACAGAGGTCGCACTAACATTTTTACAGAAGGGTGATAATACTTCTCTTACTATTTTTGGGGAGTATTTTTAGCCCATGAGGAGTATTAAATTTTCTGTAATACAAATATTTAACTCCTAGCGGTATATAATGTTAACAGACGCTACTTATACATGAAAATCATCTTCACCGCACACTCACTGCACACCACACACACACACTCACTGCACACAGCACACACTTACTGCACACAGCACACTCATTACACACAGGATGCACACTGCACACACACTCACCGCACACTCACTACACACAGCACGCACACCGTACACTCAAAACACACAGCATGCACACCGCACACACACTCTCTGCACACAGCCACACAGCACACTCACTGCACACAAAGCACACTCACTGCACACACAGCACACTCACTGCACGCACAGCACACTCACTGCACGCACAGCACAGTGTACTCCCTGGCTGGGCCTCAGACTCATCTAGCACTGCTCTCTGGTATCATATTGGCTGCTGCAGAACAGGCAGGGAGCCCTGCAGCCTGCACGTCTCCTCTGGGGCCATTTCTAGGATTTACAGAGAATGGTCCGAAAAAGAAAAAACATCCAGTGAGCGGCAGTTCTGTGGGCGTAAATGCCTTGTTGATGCCAGAGGTCAGAGGAGAATGGGCAGACTAGTTCGAGCTGATAGAAAGGCAACAGTGACTCAAATCGCCACCCGTTACAACCAAGGTAGGCAGAAGAGCATCTCTGAACGCACAGTACGTCGAACTTTGAGGCAGATGGGATACAGCAGCAGAAGACCACACCGGGTGCCACTCCTTTCAGCTAAGAACAGGAAACTGAGGCTACAATTTGCACAAGCTCATCGAAATTGGACAGTAGAAGATTGGAAAAACGTTGCCTGGTCTGATGAGTCTCGATTTCTGCTGCGACATTCGGATGGTAGGGTCAGAATTTGGCGTCAACAACATGAAAGCATGGATCCATCCTGCCTTGTATCAACGGTTCAGGCTGGTGGTGGTGGTGTCATGGTGTGGGGAATATTTTCTTAATCCACAAGGTCTGGAGCATGCCTCAGAGATTTTGGTCCATATTGACATGATGAATCACACTAGTTCCGCAGATTTGTCGGTCGCACATCCATGATGCGAATTCTCCCTTTCCACCCCCAAAGATGTCTCTATGGATGTGAGATGTGGTGAATGTGAGGCCTATTGAGTACGGTAACTCATTGTCATGTTCAAGAACCAGTCTGAGATGAATTCCAGCTTTATGACATGGCGCATATCTGCTGAAGAATAGCCATCAGATGTTGGGTACATGTGGTCATAAAAGAGGTGGACTGGTCAGCAAGCAGCAACATACTCAGGTAGGGCTGTGGGGCGTTTGCAACGATTGCTTAATTGGTACCAAGGGGCCCAAAAGTGCAAGAAATATTCCCCCCACACCATGACACCACCACCACCAGCCTGAACCGTTGATACAAGGCAGGATGGTTCCATGCTTTCATGTTGTACTACCCGACCAAATTCTGACCCTACCATCCGAAGTGTCGCAGCAGAAATCGAGACTCATCAGACCAGGCAACGTTTTTCCAATCTTCTACGTCCAATTTCGATGAGCTTGTGCAAATTGTAGCCTCAGTTTCCTGTTCTTAGCGAAAGGAGTGTGCACCGGTGTGGTCTTCGTGCTGCTGTGTACCCACTGCTCAAAGTTCGACTACTGTGCGTTCAGAGATGCTCTTCTCCGCTACCTGTGTTGTAACGGTGGCGATTTGAGTCACTGTTGCCTTTCTATCAGCTCGAACAGTTCTGCCCATCTCCTCTGACCTCTGCATCAACAAGCATTTCGCCCACAGAACTGCCGCTCACTGGATGTTTTTTCTTTTTCGGACCATTCTCTGTTCAACCCTGGAGATGGTTTTTTTTTTTTTGTTTTTTTTTGTTTTTTTTGTTTTTTTTTTTGTTTTTTTTTTTTTTTTGTTTTTTTTTTTTTTTTTGTGTTTTTTTTTGCGTGGAAAATCCAGTATATCACGGGCGAGTTTCTGAATTCGCTCAGACCACCCTTCTGGCACCTCAACAACCATGCCGGACGTTCAAGGCACGCTCAAATTTCTTGCTTCCTTCTTTCTTCTCTTTCTTCTTGTTCTTCCGCCATACGTGATGCAGGCCATGCAGCGTTTAACTGCAGGAGATTGTCTTACCATGGTCGTACGATGCCTAAATGCAGCTTAGTGTGCCCGCCATGTGTGATTGTGCTGATTAGAAGTGTAAGTGTACCATCGAGGGCATTGGACCGAGTGTAGCCTAATAAAAGTGGCCGGTGAGTGTAGATGTACAATTAAAATTTTGATAACGCGAAGTGATCAAGAAGTGGTCGCACAGGGTCCTAAAAATGGATAACTTGTAAACCTCACAAAGCTTGCAAAAAAAGCACCTCTCCCAAAGCTTGCCCCAAAGCTGGCTCCTACAGACAGCCAAAGTATAAAAAGTTATAGCGGCCGATAGATACAAGCAAAATCCCCAAAAAAGTTTTGTGTGTAAAAGAAGTTTTAATTTTGTAAATGTAGAAAACATTATAAAAAAACCGTAAACAGAAATGTTGTTATGCGTTATCCATCCCCCCTGGATCCCCGTGAATCGTGGGACCGAACTCCAAAGAAAAAAGTAAGAACCTGTCATTTTGTGGGGCATACGGTGAAATATCTTCGCGTAAAATCGAACCCTACAAGAATATGGCAACAACATGCATTTTGGTATTGATTTTCCTTCCGTGTCCCCCCCTCTTCCCAGCACGAGACGCAATGAATTTAGAATCACCAGTACCATAACGCAAATACCACCATCTTTGAAGTTAAGATTTAGTCCCAGAAATAAGCCATCACAGCAAGGGACCCATAAATTGTCAATTTTTTTTGACAAAAAAATGAATATGTTTAAAACTTACAAAAAAATGTTTCTCTACTTTGTAGTTACAGTGATTACATTATGTACAAAGATTACAGCAAAGCCATGGGCCAAGGGTACCTGAAGCCCTAGGGGATCGATTCACTTAGTAATCAATATGGAGCTGGCAGGAACAAGGGTCGGTCTGGCCTGCCAGGGGTGTCCGGTGAATCTCCGGTGGGCCCCAAGCTCCCACGTTTCCCGGCCACCTGAGGTACTATTGCAAGCAGGATGCACAGGAAAGGGGCAGAGTGCATGAGAGACCCCTGGCATGATTGTTCTCAGCCACGCACTTTCCTCTTTTTACATTACCTCATACCTAGGACTCAAAATGGATAATGCTATAATCGCTCCTTCTTGCGATAGGTTGTTTCCCCTCCACCCCTCTAGATGGCAGGCACGTATCAAAAATGTTCTAGCTCAGCTCTGTCTCTACTCATTTGTAACAACCAATTTCCATTCAAGTCAAAATCAATACAGATTCTTAGTTGGATTTTAGAGTACTGGACTTTAAGCTGACGAGGGGGGGGACTGCATAGTTCTTACTTTACTACTTTAAAAAAATGGCATCTTTGCACTGCCGTCAAGTGACACTTGGGCAATCTTGCCAGCTTCTCCTATTTGTTTCTCCTTGTCTGGGGCTGTCAGTTTCCATGACGGGCCATTTCTTGGTAGGTTAATGGGATCGGCAGGGCCTCACTCTGTCATCAAAGACGGGCACAAAGGAGAATATGAGTAACGTTGGTGAGGAAGCCGGGAGGAACCAAGGGAGGGAGAGGGGGGAGGGAGAAGGGGGGAGGTAGTGCTGCACCTTGAACAATGTAAATGTAGGAATAAACAATTGAGGGAAGCCCAACAAACTCGTTGTACGAAAGGGAGGGGGAAAAAGGGGTGGGGTAAGTAGTACTGAAAACACTAGGGAACGGTCACTTTGTACAGTACCAAATCCACACGGGGCTGCCCGTGTAGAGTGTTGGAGTAACCCACCCAGGTGCTTCGCGGGACGAAAGGGCCCGGTGGTTTGAAAGAAGGTATGTTGCATATGGTAAAAGGTTGTGGGTGGAATGCCATTAGTGGCGTTGATGGGTTGGAACAAACTGATAATGGCGGCCGGCTCAGGGGGAAGGGGGGGGAAGCGTTGAAGGAAAAAGGAGGGAAAAGGGGGGGCCGGTTATCTGGTGAGATTGTTTGTCACGACACGGTTGGGATGTGGTGTGAAGAGTGTGTGTAAATGTGTGTGTGGGGGGGGGGGAAAGGGTGCTGTGACACACAAGAGCGTAACAGTGTTAGAAAAATGAGAGACTATAAATTCAAAACAATCACGCGGGGAGATGATGGAGAATAACGCTGGTGTGAGGAATGATAATGTAATTGTTTTAAAGGAGTCACGCAGTGCGCGGTATGCGTGGATACCTGTAACTGGGTACGGTCAAAGAGTGACCCATAACATAGGTATCAGGATGATGGATGCACGGGATGGGATATGGGAGGGGTACACAGCACCTAAAAGGATTTCCAGTGGGTCTAGAAAGCTAAAAGCTAAAAATGGTGCAACCGAAGGGGCCATTTACACTCAGAATAGCGGCTAAGTGAATCTCACCGAAACAGTCTAGGGAAGGAGGGGGAGGCGCCGTTCGGTGTAAAACTGATAGATAGGGTGAGGGGAACCGATGAGGCACGGGGAGGTGAGGTCATGACGGGGATTGCGTGGTGTTACCATATTGGCCACAGGAAATACAACAAAAAGGGGTACGAAGCAACGAAAAAAAAAAAACGGTAATGACAGTAGGCTACCTAAAGTGAGCATAGCCCGATATTTGATAGCGTCTTGAATTTGTTAATTATATTATCTATATGATTACTCGATATTTTTTAAGTCATGGGAGAGAGGCAATCACAAAGAGGTAAAGGAACAATCGCAAATACACAGTGAAAGACGGGGGGGAGGGCAACAGAAGCAAAAGAGGGGATGTGTACAGGGGTAGTTTTGTTCGCAAAACGGAAAAGAGCATCACAGATAAAGGCTCGTATAGGGAAGCAAAGAGCGAGGAAACTGTGATATGCAAGGAGCAGAGAAAGCAGCGCGGTCAGACTAGTAAATGACAAGTCGAAGAACTCAGACAAAGAACGAAGAGCAGCCCGCCAGGAAAGAGGAAAAGGGAAAAGAGAAGAAGAAGAAGGAAGTAGAGGGAAAGGAGGAGGCAAAGGGGAGGGTAGGGAGGGGGGGGGAGGGAGGAGAGAGAAAAAGAAGGTGAGGAAGAGGAAAAAAAGGGGAGAGTTGGGTGGGCGACATACCGGAGGGGGAGAATAACGCGAGGATCAGTAGCAAGACGATAAATGGTACAAAAAGTAAAATAAAAAGAAGCAAGCTGATTTACCAGATGGGGGGCTAAAAAAAGGTGGTGGTAATAGTAAGCCGGGAGCGTAATCAACTGTTACTGTCGAGGGTCCGGGCATGATATGATGGACGCGGGCGCTGGAAGCCAATGTACCCTCTTTAAACTGTGACTTCGTGTGGACAGGGGGAGAAGAGCCAGGAAAAAAAAAGAAGAGGAGTGTATCAACGTCACACACAACTGTAGTGAGAGTCGCGATTTGCGGTCCAAGTTGGAAATGTGTGTACATATAGAGTGATAATTGATCTAGCGGAAGTGCAAGTCATCAAGCGAGCACGACACGGTACTGGACAGCATGGCGCAAATTCAGAGGAGAGGCGCGCGGCTGAGAGGAAGGAAGCAGGGAAGAAAAAAAGGAAAGCTCAGGAAGATAGTACAGGTGACACAGAAAATCTGTGCGTGTGAACAAAAGCATTGGAATTAGAATAAGTGAGTATTGCAAATAGGGGGAATTTTTTTGTGGTGTCTAAAGGGAACTGATGGGGCAGGCTCAGAAAAATAAAAAATAAGCGTAAAGGGGTGTGAGAAGAAAATCCGTCGGTCATCGTTACGTTAAACTCATGGTTTCAGTGGTCAATGCCGATCCTTGTGCTACATGAAAATGTAAAATGCTTACCTAAGTCCGGGGTCCCCTGAACTACATATTCATGGTGCCTGTGCTACTTAACTAGGGATGCTGTGTGTTACATAATTAGTAGAGTTCTTGGCTCAAATTAGGGAGTTTTTCGTACTATATAACCAGAGTGGTCCTGTGCGACAATAACTAGTATAATCCTCTGAGACATAGTGGGAGCTGTCGGTCCTTTGCTACATATCTACATCATAGTTTAGGTCTTGGGCCAACATAATTAGTTTGGTCCCTGTGCTACATAATTGGAAGGTCAGAACACAATTCTGGTGTGGATCACCCGGGGCAGAGGGTAAACCGGTTGCCAAAAGATCTTCTAAACGTGCTTGGACCCATCCCACCGTAGTAGCAGAGGAAGCGATGAAGCCGCTACTACTGCACTACTCTACTCCTGTCGTGAAAACATCTTTGGTTTTTTCCACCATAGTAAACATGCAACGTTTCACACCTTATCAATAAAGGCATTTTCATCAACATGAAGGGTCACTACACTATGGGGCCCTGCATTTTCTGGTGTGTTTTTTTTTTGCTTATGCTCTATGTTCACTAATGTTTTCTCTGACAAAAGTTCTGTAGCCCTAAAAAAATCCGACACAACTTTCATAATCGGGGCCAAAAATTTGTAAAGCATGGTGTCACAACTCACAAAAATTGTTTCTGATGGGATCAGGTTGTTCTTGCTTGAAAACCAACACAACCCAATGCTTGCCCTTTGAATGACCTCTCCCTTTCTGATCTGGGAAAGCTGGGTTTGTCTTTAACTCGTTTTTTGTCTGAGGCTTCGGTTGGAGTGATGACAGCTGAGCCAGTCAGCGCTGGAGGTAGTGTTCATTACTATGCCCTATATATTTCTCCTGGATCTCTTAGTTCTGTGCATAGCGGGGTTCTTGCTATTTTTGTGTATTGACTTCTTGCTTTTCTTTCTTTCTTTCTGCCTGCCTACTGACCATTCTAATTAAACCTCAGAGAACTCAAGCCGTTTCAGGAAGGCCCTTTTAGAATTCTCTTCTGAGTCCACTCATGCATGTAAATATTTTATTGGAGCCAACGATAACCTAACCGAAACAGCAAGGGGGGTACTCAAGATGAAACTGAACAACTGGGAGGACGTCTCAAATTTTCACTTTCAAAAAAGAACATTCCTTTCCCGCACATTTTGTGAATGGAGAATGGAACAACCAAAGGCTAGAACTTTTCCCCAGCCAATGGTCCCCCGCCTGGTGAAAGGGAATGGTGGCGCTGTCCCAGAAGTTTTTCTCTCATGAAAGGAAGTTTTCCTGGGGAATATCCCGGACTGGATCTCTTTTCTTTCGCATCCAGGAAAAACCTCTTGTGCCAGAATTTCTTTTCCTAAATACATCAGTAAGAAACAATTCCTCACGAAATAAATGCTCTCCACAACAGCCCAGCCCTCGGGGCCTGCTTATTGTATTTATATTATGCATTTCCGATCCCTTTGCCTTCATATCAGGGTACTACAAAAAGATCCAAACTATACAGCAAGGCAATAGTGATCCCATTTTGGGAGAGAGAGCCTAATTCCCTCTGCTACTCTAACTTACTTCCCTATGTTTGCAGGAGACGTCAACTCCTTTCAACCACTCCTCCCGGCCAGGAGGGCAATCCAACATAAACAAAAAGGTTTAAAATCACCAGTAGTGACGGCTTTTTTTACTATGAGAACTGTCAATCTGCTGGAATAGCCTGCCTCAGGTGCTGTCAAAGCAGGGATAGCAGAAAGCTCAAGAAGATCTAGATCCAATAACCTTGGCGGTTATGTCCTATAGCAGTGATGGGCGAACCTTTTAGAGCCGAGTGCCAAACTACACAAGACCCCGCTTATTTTTGCAAATTGCCAACACAGAAATTTCAATTTTGGTGATTAGAAGGTGTTAGGGAGATATTAGTAATGTCTTCTTATGCATGCAGTTTTATTATCATTTTTATTGCTGTGATTTTGTATAATATTGCACCAACACATTAGGTTATCCCATCAAATATTATATCTGGGACACCCCCCTGACTCTGCTTCACTTGTATCTTTAATAACATACAATTACAAGCGCTATGTGTGATAAGTATACTAATGTTACAATAATTGTCTGCTTGTTTAAATGGAACTTTCATGACTTGGTGCAATTAATTTTCTCCTAAATACTCTATGGCACGGGGTTGGAACCTTTGGCTGAGAGAACCATGAACGCCACATTTTTAAAATGTATTTTAAATTAGAGCCATTCGATATGTGCACAGCCCCAGTAGATAGGTACCCAAAGCCACAGCACATGCCCCCAGTTAATATAGCCACACACATCCCAGTCAAAGGTACCCACAACACATGCCCCCCAGTTAGATAGTTAGCCACCACACATGCCCCCAGTAGAATATTAGCCACAGTACATCCCCAGTAGATAGCAGCAACAGCACATTTCCCAGTAGATAGGTAGCCACAAACATGCCCCCAGATAGGTAATCCCGGAACATGCCCTGCATAGATAGGGAGTCTATGACCCAGATGCCGGTGCCACTGTCATTGCTTCGGCGTTCACTTCTCCTATGACTCTCTTGTTTTAGCTCCATAGAGGAAATGTAGTAATACATTGTCACAATGAAGATAAAGGAAAGCTCATGTCTACCAGACGGATGCCACAACCCAATTCTTGGCTTATAGAAGTCAACCCAATCGGGAACCCCATTTGTGACAACAATTTGGGTATGGATCATACTCTAGATACATAATGGTGTGCCAGTTTACGATGTTCCCCTTGCCACCATGCACACACTGGACCAATCAGGGGGCTCTGGTCTCCTGAGATATCCACACACAGTGGACAGTTCAATGCTGGCCCTGTTTAGAATTGCTATTGGTAGCCTACAGGCGTGAAAAGGTCGGGACTCCACATGCCACGCTCTTCCACGTTGACTTGGAGTGGAAGTAGTGTAAGGGGAGGAATGGGTGCATTTGTACCACTTCCCCGAGGTGCTCCCACAAACTGTTAAAGCCTTGGAGCCATCCCCCGCGCATATTTAAATGATTTAGGCTGCCCTGCAAATGCCCAAATTGCCCACACTTGGTGGAGCAACCCAGGAGCCCACCTCATAATCCATCCTTGATATCTAACAATATAAACAGGTAATGGTTACTGCGTCCACCATATTATGGTCTTTTTGGTTCAAAATTCATATATGGCTAGTTGTGGGGCTCCAACCACTGGCATGCGCCTGCTACAACAGTGGTCAGACGCAGTGGTAGGACCGGCACAGCCCGCAGTAAGTGACAACCTGCCGAGATGTAGTGCTGCGGAACAGGGATCCCTAAGATGTCAAAAGGGTTTTCATATATTCCGTTCAAAATGAAATATCCTTTTTATGTATGATAGCCTTCTTTGTTTGTGTATTTTGTTTTAGAATATTAAGAACCCCTTCATGTTCATATTTCAACTGTTACCATGAAAGTGTTTAGCATTAACTCTTCCCGCCATAGGCACATGTTATGTAGGAAATGGTTACTTACGTCGGTTTCGTTATGGCTTCTGGCTGTGCTGCTCATTAGGTCACATGCAGCGATCATTACTTATAATGACGACTGCATAGCTGAGATAGCGAGAAGCCCTTGTGCTTGTTCGACTCCTTAGCCACAGGGCACACTATGGCAACTCCATGTGCAAAGCTCAGTATTCAGTGGCTCAGAGCCAGGCATTAGGATAAGCCACTGTACTTGGTGCGTGTGTTAGATTTCCAGATGTATCTTGACATGTTGTGCAATACGCTTAAAGCAATTTTTTCTCCACTCCCCCAGAATAATTCCCTTGTATCAAATGAATATTTACAAGCTGTTCCTTATAGATTGGCCTCGCTATTGAAATTTTTCAGCTGCTCCTGATCCATCTTACTTCCTGCATCCGTTTTTAATATTTCTTATCAGAGAGACATGACCACAGCTGTATAATAAGCAGAAAGCAAGAAACAAATCAATTTAATAGAAGGAATTGTTCATTCATACAAGCACGTGGTGTTATAGGGGATGTTCTGTGGTTTTGTCCAGATATGAAATAGTCGGATTCACAAATGAACAAGTAAAGTAAAGTAGGAAGGGAAGTAAAGTTTTTCCTCTCTAATATGAAACGATCTATATACTTTCATTACAGTATTTTTTAAGGTTTTGTTTCTTTATTGAATATTTTAAATTTATCTCCGTTATGGATTATAAAATGTCCTAGATGCAGTTTAGGCCTACATTCGACGAACCATCGGGACATATTACGCCCGCCGTAGATACGTCCTCATAGCCGAGAATGTCGCACGAAGAGGTACGGTGTGCGCGCATTTCGCACCCGGGGAAAAGATAGGACTGTCCTATGTTCCCCATATATGGCGCCGTTGTAACTCTATGGAAAGGGCAGGACGAGCACGCTCTCCCCTCCTCCTCTCCCTACGCCAACGTGTCTCACCGTGCTATGTAACCTGAATGTAACCTTATAGCAATTCTAGAAATACTTTGTTGCAACTACAAGGAACTTAAAGTTTTGTAGACTAGAAATGTTTATTGACCTTTGTGGTAAGTTTTTTGTGCATCCTCTGATATCTTTGCAAAGTCAACATGCAGAGAGCATGACCCAACATTTTCTGTATCTTGTCCTAAGGTGGATATATGACAAACTGATTCTTCACATTTTATAATCAAATGGTACAAATACAAATTTGTTTATGATAACTAAGAAAAGTAGATAGTAATTTATATTAATCACTTGGAACCATGGAGAAGACTCATCACAATAGCTACAAATTAAGGAGGATCTTCTCACTCGGGGGACACCTACATGCATATACAGGCAGTCCCTGTTTACATACAATAGGGTCCTGTAGGTTTGTTCTTAGTTGACTTTGTAGTAAGTCGGAACTGTATATTTTACATTGTAATCCCAGCCAGAACTTTTTTGGTCTCTGTGACAATTGGATTTTAAAAATGTTGGGTTGTCATAAGAATCAGATTAACAATAAATCTTCATTACAGACACCTGTGATAACTGTTATAGCTGATTATGTAGCCTAGGACTAAGTACAATAATTACTAATATCCAGTGGTCCGTTTGTAACTAGGAGTCGTATGTAAGTCGAGTGGTTTCTTAAGTAGGGGACTGCCTATTGCAAATAAGAGTTCCCATTAATAATGTTCCTTTATAGTGTTGAAGGAAGAGGCACTTTAATTATGAATGTTAAGTGAATGTACTCTTGAATCCAGGAGCCCAGAGCTAATTTTTCATTCAAAGATTAGCCCTAACTGAATGGATCCCACTTTTAATCATCATTGTCCATATCAAATGTCACAAAAAGTTATTATAGGAGTATTCTCATCTGGGCATTCCCTTTTAATTAATCTGTCAAACATATACATTTCGTCAATTTCATATTATAAAAACATTGTACCCATGAGAAGATAATTTCCGATAAGTGTAGCCATGTTTCCCTTAGAAACAGATAGCTGTCCTTGACACGACCATCACTGGCACTCTTTCAGAAGGCTCTATTGAGAACCTGACTGGATTGAGTTTTTTTTACTCAGATCATTGTCTTTTCATTTGTTGTCATGTTCTTCCTACTTTCTCAATAAACCTCTGATTTAAACATAAAAGTAGTTTTCTTTAAAGTAAGTAAACAGCAAATATTTCTATAAGTTTTGGTTTTCCTACTTGGGGCAGGTAGGTGATATACAACCATGGGGTATGCAGTTATCGGATCATGGGCGATCATAACTGGTGCCCTCTTGGCTGTAATAATAAAGGTTTTGGTCTGAGTATGTAAATATGTTTTGCAATTGAAACACTTAAACTGTGCATATTTTATCAGGTCAATAATTATTTGGTAATAGGTTCATAAGAATCAACATTCCACCACCATAAAATCAAGTTCTCAATTAATTGATTTAACATGGCAGCGCAGGCACAATATGTTTCATTCTTAATTGAAATCAGCTCCTAAATCCTTTTCAAGGTGTTGTCATCTGTACACAGCCAATTCTCCGTCCGGTAATGTACAGAACATGGAGACTGTAAGTCAAAGACGTTTATGCAACCCTAAGGAGCCCTATTTTCAAATGACTGCCATCACTAGAGCCGGTCTGCGGTAATATGTGTCAGAAAATAAAGAAACAAGCACAAGACCATAAATGTAGACTCTCCGCCCTCGTTACGAGCTGTAGAACCGCTCGACCAGTTGGGGCCCTTTTTGTTTTACTGCCCCACATCAGCTTTATCACAGGGTAGGGAGCCTTGATCTAGACTCTTTGACCACTTTCCTCCGAAGCTGTAAACAAGAACCTTGAGCAAATACCGTATTGTTGTTGGAGGCCAAGTGTTCAGTTACAAAATGAGGCTGTGTGATGTGTGAACGTAATTCTATATCATTGTCCACAAAGATCCAATTAATCTGCTCACCCTACATGTTTAAACCGGTCAGGGCACTAAAGTAATGTGTCCAGCCCATAATGACTTCCACCAAGGAAGAATGTTCCCTCTGAGTTCTCCATCATTAGGCCAGGAGAGGTGAAGATAAGCTCATTGACAAGTGAGAAAGCAATAATTTACTTTGTATTGACGGCATGTGAAAAATCAGGCCAGGAAGCGCGGCGAACCCTGGGACTCCGCGAAGGAAGCAGCGACGGGTAGAGATCAATCCTTTCACAGCTCATTTAGTCCAAATCTAGCCACCTGGGTGGTGAATTGGATCAGCGTACCATCCCAGGCATTCCTGCACAAGAACGAATCACTAACACGGCGCAATATAGGGTTCCCGCAGGGCATTAACAAGCAGTTTCGTGCTGTCACAAAGGCCAGGATGTGGATAGGGAATAAATACAATAAAAACTGTATTTCTGTAATGTTTGTTTTGTCCTCGGAAATGGGATTTGGACTAAATTAAAATGACAAGGCCCGCAATCCTACAGGAAGATGTTTTAGTGTCGTTCCTCAAGCATGAAGGGTTAAACATACCCTCTTTTAAGTTTGTGTATGTTCTGGTATTTATTATGGATCAAGGGCATCCCTTTAGCTGTTCCATCCCCTCCTCCCATTCCTCCAGCCTGCTGTTCTCGGTCAGGATGAAATAAATAAAGCCTCCCCCTGCTTTCCTCTGCTGCCTCAACAATACAATCATATTCAAATTTCTTTTGTCGGCTTTCTGTGCGGCACAGTGGTGCATCTGAATGTACGGGTGCCCCATGCTGCTCTCCAAAGCAGATTTCACACACTAGATTTAAATTAAAAGGGGGACAAAGCGTCTCTCGCACCACTTGCTTACACTCAGTTTGCAAAATTTCTAGCATGAATATGAAAGTAGCATTACATCACACTGTTTACTTGTGATACCTGCCCAGATCTTGGAAGTTGTCGACAATTTATGTTGGCAACTCAAGTTAGTCAAAAGAATTTTTTTTTTAATGTTTAAACATCCATGCCAAGATGGATTGGCCTTCAGCAGGGCATCACTACAGGTAGAACTGCTATGGGGCCCACAGTAGAACCCCATGATCCGATCTGACACTAAATAATGGAGGCTGTGCACCATTACACACATATTATGCTGCACATTATGTTTAAACATATAGTTATGTGCATAGCTGTATATGTGTCGTATTAAGTTATGTGTATATTATGTGTGTGTATATACTGTATGTTTGTGTTATGCTTATATGTGTCTGTATATGTATGTGTTATATCTGTGTGTGTATATACTGTATGTGTGTATATATGCTGCATGTCTGTATATGCACTGTGTGTGTGTTTGTGTGTACATGTGATGTGTATATACTCTATATGTGTGAAGAAGTATAAATGTGTGTGTATGCATAAGAACTGTATAATATACAGAGTGCAATATGTATATTTTTAGCGAGAAGCGATCCCCATTTAGAAGTCTGCTATGGGCCCTGCCTTCCAGGGTGTAAACCAAATAGGTAGACTGAATTAAGTTATGCATCTTACTAAAGGGATGTCAAATGTAATTTGGTGTTTACCAAATGTAATAATTGAATTATTATGGGTTTTTATTTGTAAATTCACCAATACCAATCCAAGTCTCCCTCTCTCATCCAGGAGGCTCCACTTCTACACAGCGGATACATGGTCCAATGGGAATAATGGTGTCAGCAGTGCTTATGAATGACCTGACCCTCTTTTTGGGGACTGGGATGCTCACTGTTATAATCGGGGGTGGCCTCAGCATTTAGAATCCCACTCTTTCTCCTTTAGCTTTATAACTTGGGCTAACCTTTAGCTAATGAATCCTTAATAGATCAACATTGTTAGATTTGTGAAGTCAAATTTGGGCCAAGTTTCTGTAAGTTCTTGGTGTACATTTGCAGTGCTGTGTTTGGTACTGCATCATAGTTTCATTCGAGTAAACGAGACGAGGTACAACCATTACCAACTATAGAGGCAGGAGAGTATGAAGTAAGGAGATCGGAATGTCGATGTAATCTTCGTCCTTTCCACCTCCACATTCCTAATGGAAGTAGGGGGCACCAACTCAGCAACATCCCAGTTGCATTCTATACATGAGAAACAAGTTTCAAGTATAAAGCATTTCTGTAGGGCAGTTTTTTCCATCTTTAGAAGTAGCTCCAAACCAAGTTTGTATCTTGTTTGGAAATAAGCCTCCACAATAAGGTCCAACCACTGTGATCAGCCATGTTCCACATTATCCAAGGTGGCTCTGACAGTCATTTCATGTTCTTTGCCTACTGTAATTGTCCATTGTTCCTCCGACACAATAATTCAATTACTGACCATAAATATCAGTTATTCATGTGCGTGTTGTTTTCATTTACATGGTATGTTCAGAGTGTTTTAGGATATGGAAGTTTCATGATTCCCATTGTCTCCTACACTGTAACCATAGGACCATCCTATCTTATCCCAGGGAGAAGACGGCTCATCTGTGACAGTACAATTAATCATAGGAGGAGCACTTTACCTTCCTGTGCTATTCATTTTTCCTATTCATTCACAATTTAGTGAATGGTTTGATATTAATTGACACCCACATTTTACGTTCTAGTGTAATAATGAACATTTTCTACATAGGTGTGCGTTCGATGAATAAAAATACATTTGATAAAATGACCACTTAATGAATCTTCTGAAAGAGAATGTGGAATCCTTTCTTTCAGCCCTGTCCTCGCTGCTGTTTCTGGTATACAGCGTTTGGTTAAATATGGGTTTTATTAGTATTGGTTTTTTTTGTTTTAATGATTCTTTTGATGAACCACTCTGTAATTATAGTATGAATGATTGGATAAATGCATACTTTTATCATTTACCTTTTTTTTTCAACTGGCGAAGGAGAATTTAATTTTGTTTTCTTTTATAATACTCTTATTTGTATATATACTTGAGTATAAGCCGACCCAGTATAAGCCGAGACCTTAATTTTGACACAAAACACTGGAAAAACCTATTGACTCGGGTATAAGCCGAGGTGGGAAATGCATTGGCCACAGCCCCCCCCCCCGTAGCTCCCTCCTGATAGTCCCCCCCAGTATAGCCTGCCAGCCCCTGAGTATATAGCGCCATCCCTCAATATATAGCCTGCCAGCCCCTCAAGTACCTGCCAGCCGCCTGGAGTATATAGCCTGCCAGCCCCTCCCAGTCTGTCGCAGCACCATGACGTCAGCCGCAAGCTGACATCATAGTGTGTGCCGATGCGCTAATGTCACGAAGACTGTACAGCCAGGACCCGATGTTGGAGCTGCGATGGATGCCGCGAGCGTCAGAAGGTGAGTTCACTTTTTGTTTTTTTTCCTTGACTCAGATAAGCCAAGTTAGGGTTTTTCAGCACATTTTGTGCTGAAAACTAGGCTATACTCGAGTATATTTGGTATATATCTTTAGATTTAGATACAGAGAGAAACCCTCTATTAAAATATTAACCTGTTAGTTTTTTCTATGTTCCCCTACAGTCGTACATTATTCATTCAAAGAGAAAACTACCAGGGAAATGTTTTTTTTTTTGAAGTTTGGACGCGCAAGTGAATGTGACTTTTAACACGCTGCTTTTTATGTTATGATCCTTTTTTGCTGTTTATTTAAAGGGTTGTCCGAGTTTAAAAAAAATATATATATGTGGCCGGGAGCGGGCTGCCTAAAACATAAAGCTGTACTTACCTTCCGGTGCCCTCCGGTATCAGCGCTGTCTGTCGCTCCGGTCCGGGCGCCATGTAAACAACATGGCCGCCGGAGCAGCGTTGCATTCAGCTTCCGGCCGCTGTGGCCGGGTACGCCTATCCGTCCCTATACACACATGTGTATGGGGGCCAAAGGCGTCGGTCCGCCGAGCTGAATGCAGCGCGCTCCGCGGCCATTTGTTTACATGGCGCCCGGACCGGAGCGACAGCAGCGCTGGATACCAGAGGCACCGGAAGGTAAGTACAGCTTTATTGTTTGAGGCAGCCGCTCCCGGCCACATATATATTTTTTTTCAAACTCGGACAACCCTTTAATGTTAGCATTTGGTGTACTTTTTGTTTACTTTTTTCATGCTGTTCAAATGAAAAAGAGCACACACTTAACCTGATCCCAGTTCCCACCTCACTCTGGTACTTTTAGTTTCAGGCTGTGCTTGAAACCATAGTTTGGGGGTTCTTGAACCTGCTTTCCAATAAGTGACCAACATGGGACGTCACTTCTGTTTTCCGGGGACTCTAACTTCCTGTGTTGTTGGGAAGCAGTGAGGAGCGATGTATATATGTTCTTTTTTGGTTCTTTTATTTTATTTGTTAAATTGTAATCTTTATTAAATATTTCAAATAAGTTTTAACAGCAGTAAGCCATCAATGTAAACCCTAATTACAGACGAGCGAGGACTCCATCTAGAGGTATACAGTATCACAGTATCTCCTGGTCTTACCCCTTTTCTTCCCACTGTCCTGGTCCTCCAGAATAGAAAAACCCGTTTTGAATAATGATTTATATTTGTAGAAAAGGTTAATATGTAATCAAATTAGTGTATATTTTTGTTATGCAGTACCCATTATATATTAAAACTTGTTCAAACTATTTTGCAGTCAATTAATGAATTTTAATTGATTTTATCAGCATTTTTACAGCCTAGGCTACATGCACACAGCACAATGTTTTTTACAGGCTGCCTGTATTGTCCTCAATATGTGTCCTGTCTTTCTCCTATTTCTCCCGTAGGGAGGGAATTAAAGTGGTCAATGTGTCCAAATTTATGTCTGGCAAATGACGTAATGACTTGTTATAGTCACTTGATTTTTGATTAGTAATCTTTCTCCAAATACAGGTAGCACCGATGTGACATCATTATTTTCACAGCTCCATACACTTCGGATGCACGGCTGCAAGTTGGACAGGAATTGGATCTGTTAAAAAAACTGGTGCAAACATGATGCTCAGATATTGAACTTTAAAAATGGCAGTGTGCATGACTCATTGATAACATTAAAACGTGAGACTGCTGTATGAATATGAATGAGACACGTCCCTGAAACAACATAGTGCCCCATTTACACAGCTTTAATTGTGGAGAAGCCACATAGAAGTCACAGTATAAACCCAGACATGGTGTGGTGAGCACAGTGTCTTGCTTCACCATGACAAACCGACCGCTTTACATGGAGAGGGGGAGGGGTTAGAGTGCTCACTCCTCCCTTCAACACACATACATGCTACACCTGGGATCTGGTCAGGCGACATGTGACCGTGTGAATAAGGCAAAAAGCTGAAGATGGGCCTGACTTGCTGCCAATGTCCATAGCACACATTTCACAGCAACTCTAACCCACAACCAAAACCATCTGAAAATGGGCGTTTTGCTGCCGCAAGGGGGGGAGGTTAACGTTTTACAGTGTTTTCTGGGGATAAATTAAAAGTTTTATATGCTATAAAATTCTACTAACCACTTATTACTCACCTTGTCTGGAGCACACGTAGAGTCATGGCATCCGCCTGTCATTCTGGTATCTCTCTTTGTATACAGAGGCCAGCATTGCCGTCCCAACACACCACATGCCTAAGATTTGTATAACTTCCGTCTGCCTTGCTGCTTGTGAAAAATACTGCGGGTTTACCAAAGATGATTCGGCTATGAGAAACTTGCCTATGACTATAATACGGTATGTTTTTAGTTCCCAAAAGCTTCATTACTTTAATATAAACATAGGGGCACATTTAGTTACCGGTCCTGTCGCGATCCCCGCTGTTTGTTTGTCCGACGATCATGGACTCCGGCCCGACTCACTATGATCGTGCGCCCGATATCCTGCATGTGTAGCTTCAGGATTCACCATCTCTTCCTGGTACATGTAAGTACATGTCTTGCGACACAATTTAAATGTTAAATCCCACGTTCAGTCCAAATCTGTTGGATCGTCCAATGGCCCGCCCCCCATTCTGTCACATGAAAGCTGAAATCCGATGCGTGCGACACAATCCCTTCTACATGCCTGTCCCGGCGGCGCGATCCCCAAAAAGTCGAAAAATCTCACGGATGTGGCTCGGGACCCTTAGTAAATAAGCCTCAATGTCTACTCTTGGATCAGAATTTATAAGGACTCTGGTCTAAAATATTTAAACTATGATAGATCAGAGATTAATACCAACCATATGTAAACACTTTATGGTGACCACAATGTGATCATCTAGTTACATATGATAGATGAGAAGTACATGGTCCTGGTCAGTATGGTCCAGTCCAGTCATACACAGGCCCCTCTTATGCCTTGGACTCTCAAGAAAAGAAACCAGACTGGACAGACCCTTCAGGTTCCTCTGTAATTGCTCTGTGTAATGTTTCCTTCCACTAACAATACAGATCATTAATGATAAAGCTCCTCATTCTTATGCATGGCCTGCACTATTAATAAAGTTAAGCCTCCATTTTAGTTCTAAGGAACAAACTATCTTCCCTATAAAATCATTGATGGAATGGATCTGCTTGTGCTAACAGCTAATTGGATAAATGTTGTGTTCGTAACTGTATTTTATGGCGCACAGTAGCGAGGGCGGAAAGCTTGTATTCTTCCAGCATTGTTTATGTATGCATTAACCATTTAGATTTATGGACACAAATCTAGAAGAACTGGGCCTGCAATATGTATAGTTCATTTTGTCAATACATGTTAAAGTTGCAGACTTCATAAATTCAGATCTATCATGAAGCTCCTGGGCTCTGGACAGAGGTCGCACTAACATTTTTACAGAAGGGGTGATAATACTTCTCTTACATTTTTGGGGTATTTTTAGCCCATGAGGAGTATTAAATTTTCTGTAATACAAATATTTAACTCCTAGCGGTATATAATGTACAGACGCTACTTATACGAAAATCATCTTCACCGCACACTCACTGCACACCACACACACACACTCACTGCACACAGCACACACTTACTGCACACAGCACACTCATTACACACAGGATGCACACTGCACACACACTCACCGCACACTCACTAACACAGCACGCACACCGTACACTCAAACACACAGCATCACACCGCAACACACACTCTCTGCACACAGCCACACGCACACTCACGCACACAAAGCACACTCACAGCACACCAGCACACTCACTGCACGCACAGCACACTCACTGCACGCACAGCACAGTGTACTCCTGGCTGGGCCTCAGACTCATCTAGCACTGCTCTCTGTATCATATTGGCTGCTGCAAACAGGCAGAGCCCTGCAGCCTGCACGTCTCCTCTGGGGCATTTCTAGGATTTACAGAATGGTCCGAAAAAGAAAAACAATCCAGTGAGCGGCAGTGCTGGGCGTAAATGCCTTGTTGATGCCAGAGGTCAGAGGAGAATGGGCAGACTAGTTCGAGCTGATAGAAAGGCAACAGTGACTCAAATCGCCACCCGTTACAACCAAGGTAGGCAGAAGAGCACTCTGAACGCACAGTACGTCGACCTTTGAGCAGATGGGATACAGCAGCAGAAGACCACACCGGGTGCCATCCTTTCAGCTAAGAACAGGAAACTGAGGCTACAATTTGCACAAGCTCTCGAAATTGGACAGTAGAAGATTGGAAAAACGTTGCCTGGTCTGATGAGTCTCGATTTCTGCTGCGACATTCGGATGGTAGGGTCAGAATTTGGCGTCAACAACATGAAAGCATGGATCCATCCTGCCTTGTATCAACGGTTCAGGCTGGTGGTGGTGGTGTCATGGTGTGGGGAATATTTCTTGGCACTCTTTGGGCCCCTTGGTACCAATTAAGCAATCGTTGCAACCCACAGCCTACCTGAGTATTGTTGCTGACCATGTCCATCCCTTTATACCACATGTACCCAACATCTGATGGCTTCTTCAGCAGGATAATGCTCCATGTCATAAAGCTGGAATGATCTCAGACTTTTCTTGACATGACAATGAGTTCACTGTACTCAAATGGCCTCCACATCCCCAGATCTCAATCCAATAGAGCATATTTGGGAGTGGTGGAACAGGAGATTCGCATCATGGATGTGCAGCCGAGAAATCTGCGGCAACTGTGTGATGCCATCATGTCAATATGGACCAAAATCTCTGAGGAATGCTTCCAGCACCTTGTTGAATCTATGCCACGAAGATTGAGGCAGTTCTGAAGGCAAAGGGGGTCCAACCCGTGGAGGTCTCCAGGGCTTTCTGAATATCCGGAGCTAACTTGGCCACCACCTCCGCTGCTAGGACCTGGTAGTTCAAAGTCAGCGCTGTCGATGCACCTGCTTCAGACCTGGTTCCCCCTTCATCTGGTGGGGCTTGGAGTGGGGCTTGGAGTGTGTCTTGAGCGGGCATTGCTGGTTACTGTGCTGGGTCAAGTAGCTCCAAGTTATCTTCATGTGAGTTGTCTGGCTTGTGTTTCTGCGCACTTCGGAGCTCTATACACTCCCTTGCCTTTGCTGACAGAGTTTATCAGAGGTGGGGTCGGTCAGCAGTGCAAATGTGCATATGTGTGTGCACCTTTAATGTCCTTGGTCCCTTCTAGCTGCTTGAGCCTTGTGAAGGTCTCCTAGGGTGCAGGGCTATTTACTTATTGCTGTTGCTGCATCTCTGCACTGTTGAGGGATGCCATTTGCGGCTGCCAGCCTGCCACATGGTTGTAATGGCTGCAGGTGCTCTGGCGCAGTAGTCAGCCTGCTATTGCTGGGCTGCTCGATCTGCCCCTGTCGGTGACGCTTCAGCCCGAGGAGGGCGTGTTTGTCTGCGCCTCTGTGGGTAACGCTCCATATGCCTGCAGCCACGTCTTGCCCTGCAATGCACGCCGGCTGTTTGCGGCTCCGTGGTTTAACTCCGGGGGCAGCAGTAATCTCCCCTGCGTGTGGACCGCTTATGTCGGGATGTGGAGGCCAGGGATGTCCGTGCAAGCCGATATAATGCGGGTATTCTGAGGCCGGTATGGGAGCGCTCTAATCCCGCTCCCTCACATCACCGTGCCGGAACTGGAAGTCTTTTGGATGAGTCTGGGGAAGTGACACATTCATGATTTCAGACGTATGAGTTAGTGAATCGCAGCACACAGCATTATACACTCACCGGCCACTTTATTAGGTACACCATGCTAGTAACGGGTTGGACCCCCTTTTGCCTTCAGAACTGCCTCAATTCTTCGTGGCATAGATTCCCCGTTACTAGCATGGTGTACCTAATAAAGTGGCCGGTGAGTGTATAATGCTGGCATGATACTTATAATATCTTTCAGGGTAGTTCCCCTCCCCCAAAGCCACTTCCATGAGTCCATGTGTGTGACTTCAAGATCTGTGCCTTTTTTTTAAATATATTCTAAGGGTATATGATATGACATCTATGGGGAAATTTTAGTGATGTAAATAGTTGTTTTCTATGCTATTTGCATAGCAAAGTACTTAGTATTACCCTATTTATCTATCCATTTAGTATTATTTCTATGGTAAGGATGCCAGTAGGTAGTACTACAGAGTTAATGTTATCCATTGCTTTATAGGAACACTCAATTTAAAGCTAATTTAATAAATAATGCATGGTTTAGGGCCTGAGGGGAGGAGCATGACCCTAATAGAACCTAAAGTCCTGCTCCTCCCTTCAGGCCCTGCACTAGGCATAATTCAATGAATCAGATGTGACTGGATTGTGACTTTAAGGCCAGTTAATCATATTGACTGTGCACTCATCAGAGTTCATAGAAAAGTGCAGAGAACTGGATTCTGTGCATCATAGTGATGCATGATATCCCTGCTTCCCTGTGTCGAACTGTAATCATGATTATATATCAGTTTTGTTGTTTTGTGGGGTAGCAGGGACTCCTTGTATAATATATCACTATGATCAGGGACATAACTACAGTGGTAGCAGCCATAGCAGCTGTTATGGGACCTGCAGTATCAGGTGGCCCCAACATCCAACCTTCATAGTATCATAGTATATAAGGCTGGAAAAAGACGCAAGTCCACCAAGTCCAACCTTTAAGAATTAAATAAATGTTTTATCCCCATAACCCGTGATATTTTTTCTCTCCAGAAAGGCATCCAGGCCTCTCTTGAACATGTACATAGAGTCCGCCATAACAACCTCCTGCGGCAGAGAGTTCCATAGTCTCACTGCTCATACAGTAAAGAACCTTTGTCTATGTTGATGGTAAAATCGCCTCTGCTGTAGGCGTAGAGGATGCCCCCTTGTCCTGGTCACAGGCCTAGGTATAAAAAGATCTTTGGAGAGATCCTTGTACTGTCCGTTCAGGTATTTGTACATTGTAATGAGGTCTCCCCTCAGTCGTCTTTTTTCTAAACTGAATAATCCCAAATTTTGTAATCTGTCATTGTATTCTAATCCCCCCATTCCCCTAATAATCCTGGTTGCTCTCCTCTGCACCCGTTCCAGCTCAACTATATCCTTTTTATACACTGGTGCCCAAAACTGTACACAATATTCCATGTGTGGTCTGTCCAGGGATTTGTATAAGGGCAAACTATGTCTTTATCATGAACTATTCCTCTCTTGATACATCCCATAATTTAATTTGCTTTAGCAGCAGCCGCCTGGCTCTGGTCACTAAAATTAAGTTTACCATCCACCAATACCCCCAAGTCATTTTCAGCTCCAGTTTTACCAAGTAATTGACTGTTTAGAACATAATTATACTTTTTGTTTCCATGGCCAAAGTGCATAATTTTACATTTATCTACATTAAACCTCATCAACCATTTCTCTGCCCACTCCTCAAGCTTCCACAAATCCCTCTGTAATGCTAAACTATCGACCTCAGTATTACTTTACACAGCTTAGTATCATCTGCAAATATTGAAACTTGACTGTGTAAACCCACTACAAGGTCATTAATAAAAATATACTGACCCCTGTGGCACTCTACTGGTAACGTCAACCCAATCTGAGAATGTGCCATTAATGACGACCCTCTGTTTTCCATCACTAAGCCAATTACTTACCCAAATACACAGATTTTCCCCTATTCCCAGCAGTCTCATTTAATATACCAACCTTTTATGTGGCACGGTGTCAAATGCCTTAGAAAAGTCCAGATATACAACATCCACAGCGTCCCCCAGATCCAGTCTTGAGCTTACCTCCTCGTAGAAATCAGATTAGTCTGACAGGACCAATCTCTCATAAACCCATGCTGACGCTGGGTTACAAGGTTGTGCACAGTGAGATACTCCAGGATAGCATCTCTAACAAACCCCTCAAATATTTTCCCCACCACAGAAGTTAGACTCATGGGTCTGTATTTTCCAGGATCGCTTTTTGATCCTTTTTTGTATATTGGTACCACATTTGCTATACGCCAGTCCTGTGGAACATAACCAGTCCTCAGTGAATCTACAGATATTAAAAATAACGGTCTGTCTATTACGGTACATAGTTCATGCAGAACCCGGGGGTGTATGCCATCTGGCCCCGGTGATTTATCTATTTTAGTGGTTGCGTGGCGGCGCCGTACCTCTTCCTGGGTTAAACTGTTGACGTTCCAAAAAGAATTTACATTATTCCTCATTGTGTCTTCCACCTTACACTAAAGAATGGAGGATGTGCACATTATATACATATTATGCTGCACATTGTACATCAGTATATGTATATAACCGCACAACGACAGAACTAGGCATCTCTCATCTGTTATTCCTGCCATGAAGTTCCCCCATGTGGTCAGCAGCCGCTGAACAGATCTATTTAAGTGTATACATGTTTGTAAAAGTGTAAATGTGTGAAAATACAAATATTTTTATTTTATGAGGGGGTAGGAGCCCCATTCTGAAGTCTGTTATGGTGTCATGCCTCAACCAGTTATGCCCCGTCTCCACTGTGGTCAATCCAGGAAATTAGGCCCTTCGCACAGTCTGTGGACCAATTATGGTTGTGTGCTACCGGCTTAAGTTTAAGTGATCTGAGGCATCTACTGTATGTGATGTATCTATCTATCATCTATCTATCTATGCATTCATCAATCTATTTTATCTGAATCTTTCCTTTCCGAAGTAGCTGTGATTCTGTAGTTGGCATACAAGTGGCTCTCTGTCTTAGTAATACATATAGAATAACCATTATGTTCAGGCACTCCGGCACACATCACTTTAAGAACCACTTTTAAAAGTTAGTTCATAATTTAACATCTGTTTAATGGGGTCCCAGCTGTTGGAATCGCAGCTCGCTCTCCTGGAGCCTCCATTTCCCACAGCTAGCCGTCTGCTTCTGCTCTATTTTATTTTCTCCATTTTGAATTAAACCCTTTAGTTTTGTGCTTTTGGCTTTGCATTAATGCAAACGTAACGTAGATGCATAAATAAACATTATTTTACGTTTTGCGTGGCATGGGATCTTTAATAGCATTAGTACAGTATTGAGATGTAGTTGCTTAAAGAAAGATTACTCCCCACGTTCAATAAAACTGCTACAGTACACTTAAGTGTTCATGCCTGGCGAACTAGATGAAAGTAATGGATGACAATGTGACAGTATGTTGAGGGAAAAACCTATTATCGCCAACTCAGGCATTCAGCGGTAGAGTCTCTGCTTTCCTGTAGAGTGCCCACTACCATGTATGCATTTATAGAAGGGAATGTAGAAGAGGCATTACAATCCTGACCTGCTACAAATCAAGGTCACTCCTCATCTTACAAGGTGGAAGTAATGGTTATTTTATGGATCCGATAATCAGGGTTATACCATTCAATGGAATAAAGTATATAGTATCAGAAGTTACTTCCAGGAATACAGGCAGTCCCCGGGTTTACATACAAGATGGGTTCTGTAGGTTTGTTCTTAAGTTGAGTTTGTATGTAAGTAGGAGCTGTATACTTTATTATTGTAACCCCAGTCAAAAAATTTTTGGTCTCTGTGACAATTGGATTTAAAAGATTTTGGATTGTCATAAGAACCAAAATTAACAATAAATCTTAATTACAGGCACCATTGATAACTGTTCTAACTGCTTATTGTAGCCTAGAACTAAAGTACAGTTAATTACCAACATCCAGAGGTCCGTTTGTAACTAGGGGTCGTATGTGAGTCAGGTGTTCTTAAGTAGGGGACCGCCATGTACAACACCTTTAATATCGTATGTGAGTGTCTATGGGTTTCTGTAAACTTTGCTTTTTTATATATAGAAATAATAGCGAGTTCTGGTTCAGTACAACACATTTAATGTTGCAGCATCACTACTACATGTGAACTGCTACGCTAATGCAGGATAGTCTGTGTAACCAATCTGCAGATTTCGGAAGGCGACAGTCAACCTTTGCAATGCTCTGCCAAATAGTTGCAAATGTATTAGCGCATCTCCCTGTGAGTGTGGTTACCATTAAAGGGGTTGCCCACTTTACCTCAAGTTTTCTGTAATGTGTGTGTTGGGGGTAGGATATGAGGTAATTTACCAATATACATCTATTAATAGTTCTGCTCCGCTTTCTTAATATGTAAAGTGAAGCCTCCTGTATTTTACATCAAGTCAGACATTCCTGTACATAAAATGTAGATCTCTAAATGGCGATTGTTCATGGCCAGTTAGAAATCACGTGACCCTCTATCTGCGGCCATTTTATGGACAGATGAGGTAAAAGTCAGGAGGCCTCACATTACATATCAGGAAAGCAGTGCATAACTATTAATAGATGTGTATTGGTAAATTACCTCATATCCTTCCCTCCCACACTTATACACACACATTACAAAACACATGAGGTAAAATGGCCAACCCCTTTAATTTACCATTTGCTTTATCTCCTTTTGTTGTGGTGCTGAATACAACTTTTTATCTATAAGCAGCTGAAGTGACCCAGCATTACAAAAATAAGTGCGTTTTCTACACATCCAGTGCCGCAGCGGTCCGCAGGTGTCTGAAATCCTCAAACATGTATGAGATTTTATGTGGTAATAGGACATTAATCTGGGCTGAACACCAGGTCCTGACCTGAGATGCCAGTTTGTGTTTTGATGAGACACTGGTACGGGCAGTGAATGTTCTTATGCTAATAAGTGGGCACTGTATTCTGTTTCTGTCTATTCCTTGTTTCCCAATACCGAGACTAATTAAGAAACCACATAAAATAACGTGATATTATGCTACCAATCAATAGAACATAAAGAAGCTTGGATTCTAGAGTTACTGTACTGCAAATCATTGATTTGGATCTCCTAAAATGATTTCAGTCTATTACCAATAAAGAGCCTCACGTAGATGCTCGACCACTGACAGAGGCTCCAGCCTAAAGACACCACTTGTAATAACTAATGACAACTTACTAACATTTACAGTTGACTGGAGTGAGAGGCGATTGATTTATCAATAAAAGGGAGGCTGATCCTCCATTACTATTGACTGACACTTTATTGTTTTTGTAGTTAAACAAGTCTCGTGCAGTCCATTATGTTTAGTCCTATGGATATATCATGCATTATAAACACAAGCAGCAAGCCACTTCATCTGTGTTATGACCAGACGCTGCCATCACTCTGGCGGACATATTGATTGGTTAGGGTAAAAGAATAATGTTTTTTGTAAGCAACATGGTACCCAACGCGGGGATATGGATATAGACCACAGAGAAGCACTGAACTAAATCCATTCTTTTCCATCACCATCCAACAGGTGTACATAGTGTACCTGGCCAGCATGCATCTAAACTGTTCAATAATTCTTATCTATGTCCAGCACTGCCTGGCCACCAGGACTTAATAGAGAGCAAGATATTCCTGGCAGCCCTATGGACCCATATGAACATATAGAAGATCACTGTATGACTCTTAGTGGGACTTAGTGACTCTTAGTCTCAAACAGATACAGATAATTTATGGAGAATTGTCATCTTAAAGGGAACCTGTCATCAGCAATTGGCCTATTAAGCCACTACCTGTTTATTGTCAAGTACCATGATACCTTTTCGCTTTTGTTTCCTTCATGGACATTGGTGGTCTCACCCAGGAAATCAACTTTGAAGTGAGATGTGTAAACTGGTAGGTTGATTAGATTGTGAGCCTCATTGGGGAAGGTACCTATTTGTCAAGCTCTGTGCAGCGCTTTGTAATCTGCGCTATATAAATAAAAGGAATAATTATTAACTAATGATCGATGAAAGGTGTTTAGTTGCTTAACAACATACATTTAATAGGTCAATTTCTGCTGACAGGTTCCCTTTAAGGAAAGTGATTGTTCTAAAACAATTTAAAGACTGATGAATAGAACAGGCAGTTGAATCTAGTAGTAAACAATATTTTTATTGGGTTTTTGTGAAATTTTTACATGAAAGGTACAATATAACAACCAGCAACCTTATGAGGTACACTTAGCTTGTACATACAGCACAATACACTTTTCAATCGCTCAATCTCAAGCTTAACCATGCGATTTTGGTGAGTGCCACTTTTTTTTTTCTATTTTGGACTAAAAACAAAAAGGGGATGGGAAAGATAGAAAGGCACAGTAGGGGAGGGAGGAGGGCCCTAGTGGGAATACTGAGTAAATATATTTATACTCTAGATTGGTATGGTAGCCATTATCATTAAACAAAATCACTTTATCAGTAACAAGGCAATAAAGTTTGTTATTTACCATAATCCACATTAGTTTGGCTTGAACTAGGTCTAGCGGTGCTGTAGCCTTTTTCCAAGTAGTCCCTTAGAAGGAGCTGAGATACCAGGGATCCACAAATCCCAAACCAATGTGAAGATAAGTACCCCTTCCCCCACAACCCCTAAAGCACAATGGATTATTTATTGGAACAGTTTGCGCTATTTTCACAGATACCAAGTACCAATGCAAGAAAACCTTATAATTAGCCTCCTTCATCGACATGTTAATGGATTTTTTTGCTGTGTTTTCGGCCATATTTTGCCTGGGTATGAGTGTGGCATGCAACCACATGCAAACAAAAACCCTCAAAGGTTGTATATAGTGTAATATCTCTGGGGGGTATAGTGTAAGTATCTCTGACGGTCTTCATAAAGTGGTGTATTTGATGGAACCTAATCATTTCAGCATCGGGCGTTTTCATATGTGGATTTAAAAAATTCACAGGATCAAAGTCCCATCCGGTCGCAAAAGTTATAATCTGGTATACATCTTTGCCAAGCCACCAACGGAATTGTCTAGGATGTAGACATAATCTGAGACGGAAAAAATATGAGCGACGTGGGTACGCTGATATTATAGGCTATGATTATTTTTAACTGTATCCCACAATGCAAGTAAAGAAGAGAGGAGTGGGTACTAGGACAGTGATGGTGAACTTATTAGAGATCGAGTGTCCAAACTACAACCAGGACCCACTTATTTATTGCAAGTGCCAGCACAGAAATTTAATTAATGATTTATACTCCATGTTCTGTCCCGACATTAATTAATATCAGCATCTGAGGACACCAGTACAGCAGAAAATAGAAGAAAGCTGAATGGTCAATGTACCTTCCCTCCAGGATCCCATAAACAGGAAGAATCGTCAGGGCCGGAGCAGGAGCTGCAATGATAATCCAAATCTGTCCACACCTTCCCACTCCTCCAGTAGTCCCAGGTAGTGCTGTCACTTTAAAATAGCTCTGCACAGCAAGTCCTGGCCTGTCTGAGACTGCAGGAAGATACATAGAGTCCTCTCTGGTGTTGGCCTGGGTGCCCACAGAAAGGGTTCTGAGTGCCATCTCTGGCACCCATGCCATAGGTTCGCCACCACTGCCCTAGGACTAGCCAGGATAGAGCATTAAGGGGCATCTGGGGACAAGTGTGCTGTTCAATCGATTCCCAATGGGGTAAAGCTGCTTTCCTATGTAAAACTACCAAAGGTACTAGTCTAGAGGCATGGTAATATTTACATATATTCGGCAGCCCTATTTCCCCCTGCATCTTAGATGTGGTCGCTGTTATCCGACTTCTTCTAGGGCCCCAAATAAATTGATTGTCTTTCTGGAAGGACTTTAAGCATGAAAGGGGTACATCAATGGGGAGTGTTTAAAAACAGTATATCAACTGTGGTAATAGGGTCATTTGCAATGGGTCAGCTGCAATGCGGCCCATCCATGACAAATTCAAAGTCGCCCACTGGTTCACATCTCCTCACAGCCTATGTTGTAGTGATTTATAATTAGATTAAAATAGGGTGCCAATTGATGAGGTTAAAGATATGTCTAAATAAGGAAACCTATCATCCTGCCACTGCAAGTCAAAACTTAGCAGCTTAACCATGGGAGGAGGGATAGAAATATTCAAAGATAAGGACTTATCATCATTCACCCCAAGCCTGAAATGGCTGTAAATTTGCCCACCGCTTGGTAAACGGTCTGTTACGATTGAAAAACATATTTTTGCACAGTGTATAAATAAAATGATAGTAATTGTAGGGGTTCAGCTCAAATGTGGGGGTCGGCAGTGACAAAGCTCTCTTGGACAGCAGGATTAAAGTTGAAACTGTGCATTTATTCCAGCAAAAACAGCAGTAACAAACAAAACATCAAATAAAATCCTTGCCTGTCCGGCTCTAACTAAACACTTGGCGGCCCTCACTAGCCACTGGAGGGCTTCTCCCTGCCAGCATGAAACATACGTTCAGTAACCCCGTGTCACTCACGTGTGGCTCTCACACAGTCCAGCCTCTGTGTCTCCAGGTAGAGAGCGACTTCTGACTGCTCCACACCCTTCTTTAACCCCTTAACGCTCGCGCCGTAGCTCTACGGCGCAGGTATCGGGATGTGATGAAAGGGCTCACTGGCTGACCTCTTCATACAGAGGTGGGGGTTTTTGCATTTTGCACAAAACCCCCACCGCGACATAACCGCGGTCGGTGCTTGCACCGATCGCGGTATTAACCCCCTAAACCGCTCTGGCAAAGTCGCCGGGCGGCGTTTTTAAAAGACGGCGGCGCGCGGGCGCGCCATCTTTTTTTCGATCGCCAACGGCCCCCGAACGTCATCGGGGGGGGGGTGGCGATCGGTTGACCATGTTGGCAGCCCTCGTGTTCTTCTTTTGACAGAGCTATCTGGCGCAGCGCCATTCATATTCGTCTACAATGAGCCAGTGCGCATTGTAATGATGTGCTGCAAAAATGCCATATTTGCAATACAGAAGTTTAGCAGTATATGCGTAGCCGATCTGACCATCTTAGGGTATAATGTACCCTAGATGTGTCTAAAGATAGTGAAAAAAAAAATAGAAAAAAAAAAAGTTTAAAACAATAAAAAAATTCAATTAAAATTTTAAAAGGTAAATCACCCCCCTTTCCTCTAGGATCGGCATATAAACATAACAACAGTAAAACATCACAGAACATATCGCGCGGCCCAAAATGCCCTCTATCAAAATGATAAAAACGGTTATGGCTGGCGGTGACCTCCCGAGGAGGAATGGCGCCCAAAGGTCCGAATGCGAACCTTTTACAACAACTTTTAACACATACAAAACAATGAAATAAAAAATGATCAAAGGTCGCCACAGACCTCAAAATGGTTATCGCAATGAAACGTCGCCTTATTTCGAAAAAATGACCCTCACACATCCGTCCTTTCGTCGCCAAAGTATAAAAAGTTATTAGCGTCAGAAGATGGCAAAATTTTATTTTTTTTCTTTTGTACACATGCGTTTAATTTGAATGTATTAAAACACAATAACCTGTATAAATTTGTGTACAACCACCCGCGATCGCATCATCCGCACCACAAAAATAGGCAGAGTCACTGCGTGTTATTTGGAGCGAAGAGTGAAAGTCGTAAAAACTGAGCCCACAAGAACGTGACGCACGTGCGGTTTTTTTTCAATTTTTCCACATTTGGAAATTTTTTTCAGCTTCGCAGTACACGGCATGTTAAAATAAATAACATTACGGGAAAGTAAAATTTGTTACGCACAAAATAAGCCCTCACACAGGTCTGTACACGGAAAAAAGAAATATACATATGGCAGATTAGTGAAACTGAATGTGAATGCCCAGACGAGAATACCCCTTTAAGGGGTTAAGGGATTGCACACCTGGTGCATTGTTAGACCCATTAGAATGTGGAAGCTTGGGTCTGGAGCAGTGATCACACTTCTGTCTCCACTCCTGCAATTAGAGTCCTGTACCAGGTCTTCCAAGAGACCAACACATGGAAAACAGCTTCCAGTTTGACCCAATTCACATTGTGGTTGCTGTAATACACATGAACACTCATTTTCTCTCCAATTAAATAGTGACTTTGTCACATAATGTTATAATTGAGACCTACTGACACAATAAAAAAGTGGTTCTGATGGTGCACACTTTAATCATTGTAGTGAGCATATAGAGTTTCATATCTATAAGATAACATAAATTAGGAAAATGTCTCCAAGGACCTTTCTAAACTGCTGCTGAGTTTTACCATATGACCTAAATACTATATAAATAGTGTAATATCAGTTGTACATCAGTATTCGGAGATTCAGACATACATTGAATGTATATGAATAGCTAAACAAGTTTTTACCCTTTCTGTTCTCAGGATCGCCCGGCCTGATGCGAAACATAATAACTCAGTTTTGGGCATATGATTATTTAATACTAATTGATTTGCTGTATGTGAACATATACATCACTCCCAGAGCCTGTGTTGTGATTGATACTGCTCCCTGTGGAGTACCCCAGGCTACTGTGTATTTCATAGACTTACAGAAATCATTTCTAACATTCCCTTAATACATCTCTGAGGGGACTGCTGGTTCATGCATTGAAAGTGGGAAATAAAAGGATTTTATACCTAATATGATGAACAACTTATCTAGTACTAATGTTTTTTTGTCATGACATGAAAGTTACAGATGAAAGAGAAGCAACTTGATATATGGTTGTTACCAGATAAAGGCAAAAGAGCACCTGCTAACTTTAACATATATGCTGAAACAGGTGTAACCCAAAAATTTCACTGAGGTTTTCCTTTAAAGAGGACCTGTCACCCAAATTGAACAAACGCCGCAGTGTTAGAGTGATAGCGTAACTGGAAACCTCCAGTAACGCTATCTAACACTGCGGTGGGGTACAATGTAATCATCGGACCACTCGCAAGTGGTCCGATGTATTCATGAGGGGGCGGTCCGAGGCGCTGCCTCTTCCCCGGACCACCCCGATCACTCTATAGGCCGGCAGTGACTGCCGCGCGCCAGGCAGCAGTCACAGCCCCTAGCCACGCCCCAGCCACGCCCCCTCATGAATACGTCGGATAGCTTTGAGAGCTGTCCGAAAATTACACTGTACTCCGCCGCAGTGTTAGATAGCGTTACCGGAGGTTTCCGGTAACGTTATCCTTCTAACACTGCAGCGTTTGTTCAAGCACTAGAAAAAAAAAAAAAAAAAAAAGATATCCCATTTACCCCCAATTACTGCCACCCTTGTGAGATTGATTGTGGGTAACCGATCAGTTGTCATGGCAGACAAGGACCTAATGAATTTGAGGTCTACTTAATACCATCACGAGTTCACGACCATTTGGGGCAAGCAATAAATGCCTGTAAAAAATATTTTTTTTAATATACCGTAATAAGACATAATATGGTAAAATATCCAATTTGTTCTGTGAATACAAGCTTTAATTTGTCTAAACTCTATATGACCCACTTGTTGACTGCTATAATGAAAAAGATTCACAATGCCAAAATAGCCGTTTTTAGTAACATCATCTCCTCCAAAAATTTAAAAAGAGATCCAACAGGCGTAAAATATTGTATGTGCCTCAAAAATAATAAAAACTACAACTTCTGCGAGAAACTAGCCCTCACATAACTCCATGTATGGAAAAATACTGCAAGGCAGAGTAAATTACTTTTTTAAAGTAGTATAGTTATAGTTTTACTTCTATAAAAAAAAAAATTGGTATCCCTATATTCAAACAAATCTCCCCAAATACTTATACCGAATACTGAAAGCTATAAAAACTATACTCATAAAAAAATAACAAAATTGCTATTTTCCCTAGTCCGCCCCCCAAAAAATTTCTTTTGTTTACAGTTTTCCAATACATTATATATAATGAATAAATATGAATAATATAAATTAATAAATGGAAATCAAACCATCAAAAATACCAGAAAAAAACAAGCCCTCATATGTCAAATGATAGAAAAAGAAAAATGATATGGCTCCTGGAAGAACTACTTTCTATTTTCTGTGTAGTTTCTATAATATGTAAATCTAGTAATGAGTGCCTTAAAAATTTTAGACTTTACAAACAAGGGCTGTGTGTTATCTGTACAGTAGGACTGGGAAATTTTGGCTAAAATGAAAACTCTCCATTTTTTTCACACAAAAATACAATTCTCGTTTTTTGTCCTGATTTACAGTGGTTTCCTTTAAAGAAAATCTACCATCAAAATCAAGTATGATAAACCAGGGACTATGGTAATATTCTTATATTTGTTATCAATGGCCTTCTTCCTTCTAAAATCAAGGTTTAAAATTATGTTAATGAGCATGAGGGGCTACTGGGGTGGTCCCTTCGTGCAGCAGTTTCACAGGCTTGCACACTGTAACAGCCTGTGAAGCTATGCCACAGAAGGTTTCTGGGAACTGCCCCATTAGTCAATAATGCTCTTAGTATAAGTCAAAAATTATATTTTTAGAAAGAAGAAGGCCAAGTATAACATATAGGAAAATAACCACAGTCACAGTGCCTGGGTCTATAAGTAAGTGCCCTTGGTTTACCCATGCTTGATTTTGATGGTAGATTTCCCTTAAGCCTGTCTAGCTTAACTGTTTCTTCTCCCAATTAATTTATTGGGTCAATTTACACCAGAAGAATGTATAACATACTGCAGTGGCAGACTTTTTGGGAGAAACTTAGACCTCACGTCCTTTCCCACAAAATCCTTTCCCTTTCAGAAGCTTTTATCCACAGGAAGCAAACAATGAAGCTTCCTGTTTACAGCAAGCGGAGATCTAGAAAACCATGGGGATCTGATAGAGAAAGTATATCGGAAAATTGCATAACTTTTCATTACACAAACAATATCAATTATTTTCTGAAAGTAGAAAAACCCTTTGAATCTCTGGTGTTCAACAAATTCCATTTTAAATGTTATATAAGCAATAACACACTGGGAAAAACACTAAGTAATTTTCGGGTGCTCCTCTGGTGGCTGGATTTTATGGCCCAGTATAGTAATTGTATTCATGATATATAATGTACAGGTTTTTCATTGAACACTCTCAAATTAAGCCAACTAAAGATGAAAAATGAGCCGCTTGACACTAATTCCCAGGCTTGAGACACCTGTCTGGCTGTAATCAATGACGGTCATTAGGGATATTTTCTCCAATCTTTCTTTATTTCATATTTAATTTTAGTACACGGATCACTGTGGCAAAGGTGGTGAATTATGTGCTAAATGGCGGATGTACCCGGTGAATAATGCTGTGTAAATGTGAGGTGGCAGCTAATGCGGGATGGACACTTAATAACCTGTTTCCACCCAGCAGCCAACGAGTTAATATAGGTGGTGGTAAGGGGCGGGAGGGGGGCTTGTGGTATTAACTTGCTGACTGTGATGATTTCAGACAGAAATTAAACCTCATACATAATCCTTTTGATATTGCTCGCTTTTCTCAGTGATTCATCAAACCATAGAGATGAATGACCAGCAATTAACGCAAATAAATGAGTGGAAGCCAGCAGATGGCGAATTAATGCAAGTCTGCGAGGAAAGCATCGAGACTTCCAAAATGCCTACTGGATCCTTGTCTGTTTCATAAAGCTTGGCAAAATGGGACAAAAATACACTTTAGGATAATTCCAACACCATAGTTTCCTAAGTCTACACAATGTGTACAAAGCCACATCTGACCCTGTCTACACATCTGGGGGTTTATGTGTTACTATGGCATTTGATAAAGTATTCAGCCCTGTTTGTTTTCTAAAAAAGGACAATGAAACCTATGTATGTGGTAAAATATGTTCATTGAAGGTAAACTTTTAATAGCTGTCGCTTCACCGATTCTGGGACAGTTGGGATTTTCTCTCTAGCCCCCACTGTTCACGAGTAGTCAGTGTCGTTACTTGTGTGCCCCATATGCTAATTAGGCTCTATATTGTCAGGTGGGTGGTCTAAGCCTGGAACACACATCCAATGGCTGCTCACCTTATAGCTAAGAGCCTGGTTAATGAATTTAGTAGTGATAGTAATAGCCAACGGCACAAACTGTGGCTAAGCCATGGCCCCATTGCCTTCTATTTGGCACATACACGGTGCGTTTCTTGCCCCATGAGGCGCCGTACATGTCCACTACGCATATGATTTTGTCACATTTCTTCCATAACTTCTTTTTTTCTTTGAGCGTTTTCCTTACATTGATGTTTATGGACTAGTAAAAATCTGATGATATCCACGAACAAACTTTGTATTAATGTGGACTTGATCCAAATTTTTCCAAGAAAGGAAAAATAGGTTAAAAACCATATGCAAATCCTTAACAAAAACGCACCAAACATAACACTAGTGGCATAGAATACATACATAGTAACCACAAGTACTTTGTGAAGGTTTACTTGTGGTGTTTCTGAATGACAATCCACTATGTGTGCAGATAGACTAAGGCTAGCTGCATATATAGCGGAATGGCTGTGGGATTTACCCCAGTGATGTCGAAGCCATTCCACAAGTGTCACAAACAAGACAAAATCAGTTTGTTTCTGATGTGGTGTGATTCTGCCATTTGCTTTGCAAATTTGCAGGTAACTTTGTATTACAAAGCACCTTTCACACGAATGTTCTGGGGGCAGGTATATGTCCCCATAGATGCCTATGGTGCCCGGATAAGGGGAGGGATGAGAACTGTCATCTCTCTGCCTCTCCAGTGGAACATATGCTACGCCCGGGGCCATTATTTTGCTATGGCTGCTGGATGGAGCTTAACCTTTCTTACATACCTTTCCTAAAGCTACTGAGCTCAACAGAGGCAGTAATACAATAGGTGCGAAAAATATTCAGACCCCTTTAAATTTTTCACTCTTTGTTTCATTGCTGCCAATTGTTAAGATCAATAGAGACTGAACTTTTTGGTGTTAATTCTAAGAGGTATGTGTGGAGGCAATGCTCATCACCTGCCAAATGCAATGCCAACAGGGACACATGGTGGTGGCAGCATCATGCTTAGAGGGTGTTTTTCAGCTGCAGGGACGGGACTACTGGTTGCATTTGAAGGGAAGATGAATGCGGCCAAGTACAGATATATTCTGGATGAAAACCTCTTCCTGAGTGCTCTGGACCTCAGACTGGGCCGAAGGATACACAGTTAAAATAACAAAGCAGAGGCTTCAGAACATCTCTGTGACCATTCCTGACTGGCCCAGCCAGAGCCCGGACCTAAACCCAATTGAGCATCTCTGGAAAAAAAACTGAAAATGTCTTCCACCAACATTTCCCATCCAAACTGAGAGAACTGGAGAGGATCTGCAAGGAAGAGGCGGAGGATCCCCAAATCCAGGTGTGAAAAACATGTTACATCACTCTCAAGAAGACTCACGGCTGCACTAGATCCAAAGCTGCTTCTACTCAATACTGAGCAAAGGGTCTGAATACTTATGGCCATGTGATATTTTTCGTTTTTCTTTAATAAATTAGTAAATATATCTACATTTCAGTTTTTTTCTATGAAGATGGGGGCAGAGTGTACATTAATGAGTAAAAACATTACTCATTGGCTGCAATGAAACAAATATTGAAAATTTTAAAGTGGTCTGAATACTTTCTGTAGCCACTGTATGTCTCACTGTACGTACCCATGGCCAATATATCCTATGCGGCAGCAGAAAGCTTTGTTAAAATTGCAGCCGACTTGATTTTATTTGACTTATGAAGTATCAGTATGTAGTACCAGTCTGTGTGCGTATATACTGTATATATATATTTCCCCACATATGATGTAGGTATGGTACACGGTGGATGTATTTGGCATGCTTGTTGTGATTATTGGGGTGAGAGGAAAACAATTAGTATTGGGTTTCCTTACACCAGATGGCTCATAATAAACACTGGAAGTGAATTTTCTTTGCATATTAAGTGAGAAAGGATCAATTTGAGAAGATGAGTTAAGGTGAAATGGGCTCAGGTTTGCCAGGGGTTACTGAGACAAATATCTGAAATTGTGAATAGTTAGTTCTTTTTATTTTTGGATCAGTGATATCAGTTGTAACATTTGCCTTAATGCAGGGAAAAAGAGCGAATTATCTATAAAAGATGGCAGACTGTACAATTCACATAGGAGGCTTGGGTTGCATATTGGCATCAGTGTACACTAGCTAAGAGAAGTATATCCAACATGCCTAGCTAGATGTGCAATATATTATGCCTTGACGAGGCCAGTATCAATGACAAATCATTTTAATAAATCTTCCCCACATTATGAGTTCCATGAAAACAAACATTCAAACATGTAATTGAGCATAAACTTCAATGTAACAACTTCAGCTGCAGAATTAATACAGATTAATTCATTGCAAATACCGTGCTACTTATGTGCTGTAAGTAGACCCTCTGTGCTTCCTTCTTTATATCTCTGAGCCCTGCTGAATAGGAGGAGCTGCTGCAGAAGAGTATGACATCCTGCTCCCTCTCTCTGGAGAGCAGGAGGAGCTGAGCAGATTGTACACAGTGTCCTATCCGCAGGCTGCATGTCATAATGCAAAAAGGGGGAGCTAATCAGATTATACAGCAAGTATATTATAGAGCAGGAGGTACTTAATGGGGAAGATTTACTTACCCGGTCCAGTCGCGATCCAGCGGTGCGTTCTCCAACGCTGATTGGGGTTCTGCCGCGATTCACTAAGGTTGTGCACCCGATGTCTACTAGGTGTCACTGCTGTGCTGAAGTCCACCGGAGTTCACCTTCTCCGTCTCGGTGTATGTGAGTGCTATTCTTGCAACACAATTTTTAAAAATAATTCAGTGTTTTTTCCAAATCTGTCGGGTTTTCTGACGCCCCCGATTTCTGTCACGTGAAAGCCAGGGCCGATGCACCACAATCCAATCGCGTGCGCCAAGATCCCGGGGGAATTCGGTGCAAATCGGAAAAATTCGGGAAACCCGATGAAAATGCGCGATTCGGACCCTTAGTAAATGAGCCCCATTATGTACATAGTGTATGGATCTGCAGGTATCATGTTGTAGAGCACTAGGAGCTGAGCAGATTGATATAAAGTTACATGGGAATACATGCATAATAACATTCCTCTATTTATATGACACACATTTCCTTTCAAACTATAGTTGAGGACCAGGCGATGGGCGCAGCAAATAAAACCTGCACCTTAATTTGTTTTCCTCCGTAACATTTAACAATCTTCCCTATGTGTCAGGGTTTTGCATTACTTAGACATTTAATTGTGATTTATTTTGAGTTTTGTTTTAAAAGTAAGATCTTTAAACAAAGAAAGAAGATAATCGGTTATGTATCAATGTCTATCAGATGAAATGTTAACCACTCCATTCCCAGAGCTGAATGAGGAATGGTGATCACATCGCCTGAATTCTCTAAACATGACACAATTAGGCAGGATCCTACTATCTTTGTTAAGGGAAGGGATAACAAAGAGCGTGGTAAGATTATACAGCGTTGGTGGCTCTTTCTCAGACGTCCGGATAAATAGATGCCTGAGGAAATGACATGAACTCTCTAGAAAGCTTCCATCTGATTATACCATATGGCCAACAAAGGTATCATCTTTACCCGCGCCTTTGATTGTTTTCCCCTTACAAATTGCATTTTGTGTTGGTGTACAGGGTTCTGCGCTCAGCTTGCCGAAATGTGATCTGGCTATGATTTCAATATGAAAGTGTAACATCTTAGCATTTCACAGACTTGATGTAAAGAACTGACTTTGCTAAATGGTTTGAGGGCATGGAGGGAACACTTGGGAAATGAACTATTACCAAGCTGTTTTATCTCTACCTGAACATTATAATTCCCCACTATTTATCACACTGTTTTACAAATTACAGCCAGAATGATATCTGATGACATTGAGTAATCCTGAGTAATCCAGTAAAATGTACAGCCTACTAGATAATTGGGCCTATTGTTGCTCTTCACATCTTCACTATGCATGCTCGGGAGACAGGAGCCACAGGCTAAATATGCTGCCTATTGTCTCCCCCACTAAATAAAAGCTACTATCATACTCATGCTTCTCATGTGCCCATTAACATTGATTTCCAGAAAAGTGACACATTGTCTGATCATTGTCACCTTGAAAAATCTAAGGCAGATTGTAGTTTGCCCAAAATTGAAAAAGAAGATATTGGAGCACATTTACTTACCCGGCCGCTGGAGTTCATGAAGTACGGTGTGTCCGACGATCATGCACTGTGCCGCGATTCACTAAGATTGTGCGCCTGATATCCTGCATGTGTCGCTTCCAGGCTCAGGTCCGCCAGAGTTCACCTTCTTCTTCGTGGTGCATGTAAGTGCATTGTCTTGCGACACAATTTAGATCTTAAGTCCCGCGCTCAGTCTGAATCTGCCGGATTGTCTGATGGCACGCCCCCCAATTTCTTTTGCACGCAAGCCAACGCCACAATTCGATTGCATGCGACACAATCCCAGCGCAAACCCCTGTTAAATACCTGTCTTAGCTGCTCAAATCCCAAAAACCGTGAACAGTTCGACAAAAGTGCGATCCGCGACCCTTAGTAAATAAGCCACATTTTGTCATTATTTATTGCAAATGGTGTAATATTGCCCTTAAAGAGGTCGTCCACATTCATCATATAGTTGATATTATTTATGTAATGAAAAGCAATAGTTATTCAGTATACTTTCTGTATCAATTCCTCACACTTTTCTAGATATCTGCTTGCTGTCATTTTATTCAAAGCATCATAGTTTACTTTCTGTTGATAAAAACCGGTACATGTCATGTGACATGTCACACAGGTGCACAGCTCTGACTACTCTCTGTGATATAACGAGCCCTGCACCTGTGTGACATCACATGACCATGGACAGATTGTTATCCGCAAGAAGTGAACAATGAAGCGTCCAGTTGAATGACAGCAAGCAGAGATCTAGGAAACAGTGAGCAATAAATATGGAAAGTATATAGGGGGAATTTTTTGTTTTCTGTTTATAATTGATCTTTTCATCACATAAACAATATTAATTATTTGCTGAAAATTGACAACTCCTTTAATACTTCCAGAAACCTATCCTATGCACTCTAAGCTTTGAACGCTGTGGGACCTCTACATATGTGCGGCAACAAAAAACAACCCCCCCCAATTTTGAGTGTTTTTGGCACCCTGCTAAACTTTCTTGACCTGTGTGTATGTTTACATCCGCTGACAGCAGAGATCGTAAAAAACGCTTTACGCTTTGTTACGCTTTCTGTATTCATTACACAGGTATGCCATACATTCTGTATACATTGCATTATGTATTGCTTCATCCTGCTGGAAGGAAACATGTTTCTCCATAAATAACCCTCTACAACCCTTGGAGGAAGGCGATCTCTTCTGTTCTGTAGGCAATAGCTCTGCGGGAATCCACAGATACAGTATATATTAGCACAGGATACTTTGGTGTCCATAAACAAGCTATGAAATCTCCATTGTATGGGAGGGTAAATGACACCGCTGTCCACCCCGCTTAACCCTGATAGAAGATTCTAGATATACTTTCATTTTGGTTTAAACAGGTGCGTCATCTCCAGATGGCTCCTTCTCTTTTTCCCTGCACGTATTTTATAATAAAGCCGCTCTGTTTATTTTCATTGCCCTGGGATACAAAATGAAGCTTCTCTGTGGATACAATTGTCTTCTAAACAAAGGCCACAGAGGATCTGTGTTGTATCCCATGGCTGCAAAGGAACAATTCTGCCTGATAATATTGATAAATAGCTTAAAAGCACCGAGTAAAAAGTAGAATCTCAGGAAAGATAACACAAACTCTGTGAATGTGGGAAACCATTCATGGAAAGGGTTTAATCTAGGATAATGTGTTTAATGACCGGACCACTAAACCTAGTATTACAATTATGTATCATCCACATATGGCACATTCACATATCAATAGTATTGTCTAAAAAAATAAACTCGGATGATGTAGTGAAGACAATTATTTATCTCTCATTGCTTGTATTTTGCAAATGTATTAAAAAAAATTGTTTTTATTAGTCCCATCCTAAATATACCATATATTCCGGCGTATAAGACGACTTTTGAAGACAGAAAAATCTTCTGTCTAGTCTGGGGTCGTCTTATACGCCAGCAATCGCGACCGCCCGCCGTGTATTCACGGCAGTGGTCGGGTCGCGTTGCATGGAGAGGGCTCACGGGCTGAGCCCTCTCCATAGCCGGTAAGTCTTTGCTGCATATTGCAGCAAAGGCTTACTGGTAACACGCTAGCACCGATCGCGGGTGTTTTCACAGCGATGGCCGCCGGTAAAGCCGCCGGCAGCCTCAAAAAGATAGCGGCACATGGGCGCCGCCATCTTACCTGGGATCGCCGCTTTCTGTGACGTCATCGGGGGCGGTGATCCGTCTCCATGGTAGCCTCGGGTCTATAAAAAGTTATCAAAAGGTCGTACAGTCCTAAAAATGATATAATTGAAAATATTATCAAATTTCGCAAAAGATGACACCACTCACAGCTCCGTACAACAAAGTATAAAATAGTTATTAGCGCCAGAAGTTGGCAAAATCAAAAAAATAATTTTTGTACAGGAGGTTTTCATTTTTGTAAATGTATGAAAACATTATAAAACTTATACAAATTTGGTAATCGTACCGACCCAAAGAATAAAGTAGACATGTCATTTGGGGCGCTCAGTGAAAGACGTAATATCCGTCAAGCCCACAAGAAAATGGCGCAAATGCGTTTTTTCACCATTTTCATTGCATTTGGAATTTTTTTCCCGCTTCTGAGTACATGGCATGGAATATTTAATAACATAAAAATTTAAGGTACAGTATGGTAACATTTACAGTAAAATGGACGATGGTATGCCTATGTTATGGTATGTTGTATGCCTTATGTTTATGAGCGACAGTTTTCCTGCTGTATACCTGCATGTCATAAGAATTTAAATTAAAAAAGGACCATGTTAAATTCAAATCTGTTTTTTTTTAAATTTTTACCGGTGTTTTGTATGCGTTGGAAAAGGGGTAGTCTTATACGGCGAATATATCTTAAACTCTATATTTTAACAGGAAAGTAGGGGGGTCGTCTTATACACCAGGTCGTATTATACGCCAGAATATACGGTAATTCAGTCTTCCATTGTTTTTTTTATCAGTCTATAGAGCAGGTGGAATAAATCACTATCTAGTCAAATATCTCTTCTCAAAAGAGTAGGAAGACCCCAGAAACATCAAAATAACCCCTATCAAGCTTCCATAGAAGAGCACAAATATGCCTCAATCGATAAATAAATCAGAATCTTTATTGTAATTTCAATCGACAGTATATTACAGCAAATAAATAAATACTAAAGTAAAAAACATTAAAAAAAGGACATCTAAAAACAAACGCAAATACGGACAGTGTGGGAAAACTGACGAAGCAGGGTGCGAAATGTGCGTTGGGGTGTTGGACAGTGTGTACTGGTAGGGCTGTCATGGCGTCTGGTGGGTACTGGTTAATACTTTTGTGTTTGTGACATATGTTTGAATATGTGTTAATATATTGTACAATATTACTTTTCTGTATTGGGCATGTTGCAATAGCAGGACCTGTCATATATAATGTTACATTGGCCTGGATAGTGTTTGGCCAACACCAGCCCTGTATATACATGTAATAGTGTACCCCTCCAGTCTTCCCACACTGTCCGTATTTGCGTTTGTTTTTAGATGTCCTTTTTTTAATTTTTTTTTTTTAGCATTTATGTATTTGCTGTAATATACTGTCGATTGAAATTACAATAAAGATTCTGATTTATTTAGCGATTGAGGCATATTCGTGCTCTTCTATGGAAGCTTGATAGGGGTTATAGAGCAGGTGGACCTGAGCAGATTGTACATAGTATCCTATCTGCAGGCAGCATGTTATAGAGCTGGAGGAGCTGAGCAGATTGTATACAGTGTCCTATGTTCAGACCGCATGTTATAGAGGAAGAGAAGCTAAGCAGATTGTATGCAGTGTGCTATCTGCAGGCAGGATATTATAGAGCTGGAGGAGCTGAACAGATTCTACATAGTGTCCTATCTGCAGACAGCATGTTATAGAGCAGGAGGAGCTGAGCAGACTATACATGTCCCTATGTTCAGACCGCATGGTTAGAGATGAAAAGAAGAGAAGCTACATTGTTCAGTGTGCTATCTGCAGGCAGGATATTATAGAGCTGGAGGAGCTGAACAGATTCTACATAGTGTCCTATCTGCAGACAGCATGTTATAGAGCAGGAGGAGCTGAGCAGATTCTATACAGTGTCCTATGTCCAGACCGCATGTTATAGAGCAGTGATGGCTAACCTATGGCACTGGTGCCAGAGGTGGCACTCTGAGCCCTTTCTGTGGGCACTCAGGAGTCCATCACTAGAGATGACTCCAGGTTATCTCCTGCAGCTCCCAGACAGCCCAGGACTTGCTGTGCAACGAGCTATTTTAAAGTGACAGCTGTACCGGGACTATTTTCTGCTTATTGGTGTCCTCAGTGCTGGTAATCATGCAAAACTGTAAAAGAGTATAAGTTATAAATCACAAAATAATTTCTGTGTTGGCACTTTGCGATAAATACGCGGGTCTTTGTTGTAGTTTGGGCACTCTGCCTCTAAAAGGTTCGCCATCACTGTTATAGAGGAAGAGAAGCTAAGCAGATTGTATGCAGTGTGCTATCTGCAGGCAGGATGTTATAGAGCAGGAGGAGCTGAGCAGGTTCTACATAGTGTCCTATCTGCAGGCAGTATGTTATAGAGCAGGAGAAGCTGAGCAGATTGTATACAGTGTCCTATCTTCATACTGCATGTTATAGAGCAGGAGAAGCTTAGCAGATTGTATGCAGTGTCCTATTGTACAGTATGTTATAGGGCAAGAGGGGCTGAGCAGATTATATATATATATATATATATATATATATATATATATATATATATGGTGTCCTATTTGCAGTCAGCTTGTTATAGAGCAGGTGGAGCTGAGCAAATTGTAGATAGTATCCTATCTGCAGTCAGCATGTTATAGAGCAGATGGAGTTGAGCAGATTTCTGTTGCATTACAGAAACCTTCCAGACCATTTTAGACAGTGGTTCATGGGTATTTTTGGAATCTGTAAATCTGTGTGCAAAAGTGGATATTTAAGGACCCACCTCCGGTTTGGATCATTTTATGTGAATCGGGTCCCTCCTGACTTCCCATCGTTGGCCACCTGTATAAGGCCTCATGCACGCAACCATGTTCTTCATCCAGCGGAGCACATGGCCAGGTGGATAAGGAAGCTGAGTGTCCACACCACAAACCCAGGCAAGAGTAGGCCTGTGGCATCTTTTGCTGCATGGTGTGCTCACAGCCACAAATGTTGTCATATGACTGGAGGCTTAGGTTTATATTTTTAGTATCAAGACAGGATGAAGGAGAGGTCTAACATGCCACTGAGAGACCGTGTCGGCTGTGAGAACACCATAAACTTTGTATAGTTATCCGATCCTGCCTCAACAACATTTATGTCATTTGTTTGACCAGATTTACAAAAAATAAACAATAAAACAAGACATAGTAAATTATCCAATTCTATTCCGCTGAACTCGAATTATAAAAATCTGTTTGGGACCTGGACCCCTACCAGTAACACCCGTGATCGGTGCTGGCACCAGGCGTAAGTGTAAGCTATTTAACTGCAGCTGGCAATGTGGTCAGCGGTACCTAAATTACTGCGGGCGTGCCCACCCTGCCACAGGGATGGAGATGCCACCGCTGACCTTGCCAGTGGCATTTAGAAAGTAACCACCAGCGATCAGCACAGCACCAATCGCAGGCGTCAATGGCGGGGGTTGAGCGGAAGTAAGACCTGAACTCCTAATGAACTTTACTGTTCAGGTCCGCTCAACACTAGCGACAAGGAAATTTATATTTAGTGATATGACAAACGTGTGTAAAAGCATTGTCCCCAGAGAGATCTCTACAGCCCGGTGCTTAGTGGTCAGCGTAGTCATTGTTGTCTCTGACAATACACCTCTTCTCTTCTGGGATCCTTGGCCGATACTATATACAATAGGCTCCTCCTGACAACCTGACAGCCCCACAACACTCCAGAGGAATACAGTGATTTACAGAGGAAACTCAAGACTTTAAACAGATTTCCACTATGACAGGAATACAACATATGTACTTTATTCTTCACATTTCGGCAATGTGAGGAGGACAAGCTGTCCTTTACCTAATCACATAGCACTGCTGGTATAAAGGACAACATAATAGGCGGCGGGGGGGCTTTCTGTTCTCCTGGCTACAAATCATTTACTCAGTGTGCATGAGATTATAGAAGCTCCTTTGTGGGAATGATATTCTGTTCCTCTCATACTAATCATGTTAGAGGTAGACACCTGTTCTCAATGTATTGTATATAGCGTAGAAAAGGACATACGCAGCTATGAGCATCAGCCATTTAGCTCTCCTATATGCAACACACGATATAAGATGTCGTTTTAAAGGATTTGGTGTTAATGTTTTGGTGTTTTAATTGTTCCTTGTAACAGTTTTCCACCATGTAGCAAAGAAGTATGTGCCCTTATATAATGATCAATGTAATGGCCATTGGGCACAATTGGATTTTGTAAAAAAAAAAAAAAAAACTCGATCTATAGATTTACTGGCCCCAACCCAGTATAGCATAACCGAACGTGGCATGTATGTTCTGGAGTACGTGGTGCGGCCCCCACATCTGCGTGACACAAGGAGTGACTAAATTCGGCTTAAAGGCAATGTGTGTCCCATGTGGGAAGTGCCTATGCAGAAGAATTTAGGGGCTAATGGTAGTCTTCACGCTCTGCACTGTCTCCCTGCTAGTCTATTACTTGTCTGCGGCAATGATACTGCTGTCAACTCAAGTGACAAGTAATGGCCAACTAAACAATTGTCACATGTGTTTGGAGGATCCTAGATAAGGCGGAAGTTATGAAGGGCTGACACATTCTTACCCCACTTCCCATGTCGCAAGGCTAGAGATTAATTCTATGCTAGGTCCTGCCTAGCACTTATAGCTGTGTCAGGAACTGGCGCAGGCTATAGTAACTGTGTCCGGTGTCACCCCACTACATGCCTTGACATGGCGGTGGTATAAGGGGGGAAATGTACAACTATAAAGCCATAATATATTCCTCCATAGTTTGGATTTGTGTTTAAGATGAGCGGACTCTAACTTTAAGTTCAAGTCCGGGGTTTAGAGGCGTCCCATATTGCCGGAAAAATGTCTGGGTCACACAGGATGGACCCTACCCCGAATCCACACTTAATATGCAAACCCACACATTTCTATTTGGTTTGGGAATGTATTTTTGAACATCTTTGTATGTAAATATATATAATTGTGTGAGGATACTTTACACATCATAAAGCTCATTTCTTTTTTTGTTCTCATCAGATGGGAAACCAAAGATGTAGGAAGTCTTACAGAAGAGGAGAAGGTCCTAATGAAACAGCTAAAAGAAATGCTACTATGCAGTGACAAGACTTCCTAAAACGGTGAATTACTTATCTGAAGACTCTGAAATACATCAACCGGACAGAATATGAATTATAAATATTTTACACTGAATAAACCTATTTATTGGTACATATGTGAATGTAGATACAGTTCTGCTACATCTCAAGTAACTAAATGCCAGTAAAATACTTTACATTTTGTTATAGGCTGTTTGAAGTGAATTTTATAATAAAAAGTTTTTTCTTTTAATCTTATCGTTTTTGGATATATACATAACATATAGGCCATAAACATATTATTTTGTCTACAGGATATATATGTTCTTTTTATTGATGCAGCCTAAGTTATTGGGAGCACAGATGGGGGCTCATTCATACGGTGAATACTATCAAAATAGCATCTAGATATTATCTGCAGCCCCATTCTCTCTTTCTCAGATATAAGATGCCAGCGCCCACTTGGCACACACTTCCCTATACTCTGTATCTGTACATTAATAAAATGAATCTTGGCAATTTCAGATGACACATGAAATAAGGAGTAAACATATACCATTATAGCAATGACATGGATAGGATTCACTAAACATACATGCAGGTACAGCATATGTATAAGGATATAAGTGGGGGAAACGGAATTTACCGTATATACTCGAGTATGAGCCGACCCGAGTATAAGCCGAGACCCACTAATTGGGAAAAACTATTGACTTGAGTATAAGCCGAGGGTGGGAAATGCAATGGTCACAGCCCCCCCCCCCCCAGTATATAGCCAACAAGCCCCCAGTAGTATATAGCCAGCCATCTCCCAGTAGTATATAGCCAGCCTGCCCCCATGTAGTATACAGCCAGCAAGCCCCATGTAGTATACAGGCGGCCACCCCCTAGTAGTATACAGCCTGCCAGCCCCCATGTAGTATACAGCCTGCCAGCCCCCATGTAGTATACAGCCAGCCTGCCCCCATGTAGTATACACCCTGCCCCCCCCCCCCAGCACTTAAAAAAAATAAACTTATATACTCACCCTCCGGCGTCCCGATTCTCCACACGGCTCCCCGATGTCGGCTCTTCTTGGCTTCTTTCTTCTGTCTTCTTTAACTGTCAGCATGGACGCGGCCATGTTATCTGCCAGCTGGCGCAAAAATATATACAGTACTTTAGTTCTCTGGCACAAAAATGTTCACAATTGTCTGAACTGCCTATTTGTGCAAAAATGTGCAACGTTTGACAACCTACTTACTCCAGATCTGAATCCAGATGTGACAGTCAGGTGAATGAAATGCAAAAAGTTGCAAATTTAGTTGAAAATTCCAGTCCCCTCCTGGGTAAGGAAATACTTAACAATTACTTTTTTGCATCTTTTCACCAAAAAGTCTTAAAAACATCCAATGCAGACATTAACACATCATGTGCCACATTTATTGATCAGTTTAAGCCACTATGCTAAATGTGACATACCATATTTTCGGACAATAAGGCGCACCGGATTATAAGGCGCACCATCTATAAATGTCTGCTAAAACGTCTAGGTTTATATATAAGGTGTACTGGTTTATAAGGCGCACCTGATTATAAAGATGAATGACCAGCAGGTGGCAGACCTGTGCACAGTTCAAGGCAGCTGTTGTCTGTAAGTATGGTTCATATAAAGCGCACCTTTGATTTCTAAGAAAATCAAAGGATTTTTTGTGCGTCTTATAGTCCGAAAAATACTGTGCATACAGCTCCTAAGGGCTCATTCAGACAGCCGTTAAGGAGGCAGTGATCATGGCCCTCATACAGTTCTACGGCTCCCGGTGACGGTGCAGTCTGTTCTGGCCCCACGACTTCTAAAGCAATGGGTCAAAGTGCTAAATAAAAGCGAAGGAGCACATGCATCTACTTATTAGCTTGACTTTTTTTCTTCGGCGCCTTATACAATCTCCCTTCAAATCACTTGATTCCAAATGTGAAAGTTGTGGTTTTTTTAAAAATTAAAGTTGCGAAACCAGGCCTGGTCTGCGCCCATTTTCAACCAGTTGAGCGCTGCTGACCTCTCCCAACCCCATAGGAAGCTGAGCCTGTGTGTAATAGACCTCTATGATGGCTGTGAGCTGGTTGGTATTTTTGCAGCCCTAGCATTTAATATGCTTGATTGTTTTTGTTTTTATATAGTACAATACTTGGAACATGAAATTAAACATTACTAAATATGTTTTTTTGTGTAACACAAAAATTGTATTCTTTTAAACCCTTAACGACCAGGCCCTTTTTCATATTTAAGTTTTTATTTTCACTCCTTACCTTCAAACATCTCACTTTTTTATTTTTCCATGTACAGAGCTGTGTGAGGGCTTGTTTTCTGTGTAACAAATTGCACTTAAAAAAAGTTGTTATTGAAAATTGCTTGCTGTGTACTGGAAAGCAGGAAAAAAAATTAAAATGTAGTGAAATTGTTGAAAACCACATTTGCGCCATTTTCTTGTGAGCTTGGTTTTTAGGCCTTTCATTGTGCGCCCTTAATAACTTGTCTACTTTATTTTTTGGGTCGGTACGATCACAGGGATTCCAAATTTATACAGGTTTTATAATATTTTCATGCATTTACAAAAATGAATAGTAGAAATAGCACATTGGGGCACATTTACTAAGAGCTTTGCGCAGCATTTCTGACGGAGTTAGCACATTCTTTCAGATGTAAACAGCTTGCACAGGTATTTAAAAAGTGAACGTGCCACTATTGTGTCCCACGCAAACCCTTTTGTGGCGCAGCTGCGTGGCCACCATGCGTCACAAATTAGGGGGCGTTTCCCCTTTGTATTTAACATGCAAATTGTGTCGCACGCCCTATGTTAAAGGTGCACCACAAAAAAGTTGGTGATCTTTGTCTAGCCAGTGCAGGGAAGCGACAGAATCATGATTTCTGGTGCACGTTCTTAATGAATTTGTCGCCCCCAGCATTATACACAGGCAGAGCACTTTTAGTGAAGTTTCCGTCCTTCTAAGTAAATATACCCCAATATATTCCTGCGAGCACAAGGATTACATGCTAGGAAGGAAAGCGTATTAGACATTAAGCTTTACATATTACAGCTGTTTATCGTAATCATCCTGCAACCAATTTCATAAAAAGGCAGCAAGAAAAATAAAGACTGAAAGAGAAAACACAGCCTTGAGCATTGCAGTAGGTGTAGGTGATGTTACTGAAACATTCAGCATCTTTTCAACTAAATTATAGAAAAATGAAGTGCAACTAAGCATATAATTTAGATTACTAAGTGGCATGCCATTGATTTATTACTGTATACTGAGTGTCATTCTTAACCCGATATTGAAATTTGTTTTCTGCCTCGCACTCGCTGTGTATAATATTGTCAGGCGCGGTGTAAAACATTGCCATTTCCCTCCGCAACGTGTTTTTATGTTGTGTAAAGTGCACTTTATTATGGAAAGGGCTTCAACATGTTTTTCTAAAATCTATATTCATGTGCAGTCTTGGTTAGGTGCAGTTTACATTTCATTCATTTACTGAGGCAATGCATAAAACTGTGCCCATGAATGGTGGGTGTACAGGCTGATAAATACGTACATCACCCAATCTCTGGATTTACAACTATGGCATCTTTTATGTAGATGAGCTGTACATCAGGAAAAGAATGGATGATGGTACAAGTGTGGAATCCCACTGTATAAATAGGTCTATGCATTGCGCTGCACCTAGATGTCTGCAAAATAAAGTGATCTATGGGTAATATGAGCCGAAATAGTACCGTATTTTTCAGACTATAAGGCTCACAAAAAAATCCTTTGATTTTCTCAGAAATCAAAGGTGCGCCTTGTAGTCCAGTGCGCCTTATATATGAACTGTACTTACAGACAAACAGCTGCCTTGAACTGTGCACAGGTCTGCCACCTGCTGGTCATTCATCCTTATAATCAGGTGCGCCTTATAGTCCGAAAAATACTGTAATCAGCATTTGCTACGCCTATACTGGCTTCCAGCACTGGAACATAATAATAGACATTTCCGTTACCTGACAGCAAGCAGTGGTGGTGAACAGTTAAACACAAAATAAGTTCTAACAATATAACAAGGAATCAGACACCAAGCAGGTTCTGAGCATAGCAAGAGGGACCTAAGGCTGACACCTTAAATACACACAACAGATCTATATGTCATGGCTAATGCTGTATGAAGAGGGCTTACAGGCTGAGCCCTCTCTATACACAGCGGCCAAGATATATAAATCAGGTGCGGCAGTTTTCTTTGCACTTGCTTAGTGCAAGTTGCGCCACATTATTTAATAGCATTCCATGTTCTTAGCTGATCCGGTCAGTTTTCATGATGAGACACAGTTGCACCAATTTTTTTTTTCTTGGTGCACTTTGCAGAATTGTCGCATTTCAGTAAAATAACTGGCGCAGGCACCATAATATGTCTGGGCCAGTGGCTTTTTGCTGCCTAATACACCTACCACCCACTGCTAAAGGCCGCATTTGGTTAATTGCTTTAACAATAATTTTAACAGTACAAACAGTATTCAACCCTTCAACCACTTAAAAAAAGGCTAGAAATAATCATCTCCACCCCTCTTGATGTTGATTCCGGACAGTCCTTTGTCAGTCTTGATCACCTAGAAAAGAAACTTATAATCAGTAGCACTGGGTGCAGGGACAAGACATCAAGGGCTCCGGGCTGCTAATTATGCACCCCCTCTCCCGCACCTCCCTCTTCCACAGCATGGGAGACATCATGTGATCGTCTCCCAGCATGGGAGAGGGAGGTGCAGGGGTGCATAATTAACAGCCTGAAGCGTCATGTCAAGACTAGCACTGGACAAAGCTGGGATCAACATCAAGAGGAGGAGAGTATTTCTAACCTTTTTTTGTTTCTTTAAAGTGGTTGATTTCCTTTAAGGACACAACTTAACGTTCACCTGTAGGATTTTTCAAATCTGACAGGCGTCGCTAAATTTCATTTAACTTCATTGTTATATTTTGGTTGAAATGTTTTGCATTACTTGGTGAAAATTAAGAAAATTTAGTGAACTTCTAATTGTTATGCAAATTTCAAAGTTAGTCCAACTTCCAAAATGGATTACTTAGAAACATGTAACATATATCTTTATGTTGACCTAATCTTTTATGTTATTTTTTTAGGTCATTAGGGAAATTTGAGATCCAACTATTATAGGGGTTTTAAAAGTCCTATTTATTAGAAACTCCAGAAAGGCATCCAGGCCTCTCTTGAACATGTACATAGAGTCCGCCATAACAACCTCCTGTGGCAGAGAGTTCCATAGTCTCCCTGCTCTTACAATAAAGAACCTTTGTCTATGGTGATGGTAGAATCGCCTCTCCTCTAGGCGTAGGGGATGTCCCCTTGTCCTGGTCACAGGCCGAGGTATAAAATGATCTTTGGAAAGACCCTTGTACTGCCTGTTGAGGTATTCGTACATTGTAATGAGGTCTCTCTCAGTCGTCTTTTTTCTAAACTAAATAATCCCAAATTTTGTAATCTGTCATTGTATTCTATTGCCCCCATTCCCTTAATATTCTTGGTTGCTCTCCTCTGCACCCGTTCCACTTCTACTATGTCCTTTTTATGCACTTGTGCCCAAAACTGTACACAATATTCCATGTGTGGTCTGACCAGTGATTTTTATAATGGTAAAACTATATCCTTACCATGAGAATCTATTCCTCTTTTGATACATCCCATAATTTTATTTGCTTTAGCAGCAGCCGTCTGTCTCTGGTCACTAAAATTAAGTTTACCATCCACCAATACCCCAAAGTCTTTTTCAGCTCCAGTTTTACCAAGTAATTGACTGTTTAGAACATAATTATGCTTTCTGTTTCCATGGCCCAAGTGCATAACTTTACATTTATCTACATTAAACCATTCACTATCAACCATTTCACTGCCCACTCCTCAAACTTTGACAAATCCCTCTGTAATGCTAAAACTTTGATCTTAGTATTAATTACTTTACACAGCTCAGTATCATCTGCAAATATTGAAACTTACCCACTGCAAGGTCATTAATTAAAATATTAAAAAGAAGTGGCCCCAATACTGACCCCTGTGGCACTCCACTGGTAACGTTAACCCAATCTGAGAATGTGCCATTAACGACGACCCTCTGTTTTCTATCACTAAGCCAAATACTTACAAATACACAGATTTTCCACTAGTCCCAGCAGTCTCATTTTATGTACCAACGTTTTATGCCTTTACGGTGTCAAATGCCTTTGAAAAGACCAGATATACAATATCCACAGCATCCCCTAGATCCAGTCTAGAACTTACTTCCTCATAGAAGCCAATCAGATAAGTCTGACAGGATTGATCTCTCATAAACCCATGCTGATACTAGGTTATAAGGTTATGTACAGTGAGATACTCCGGGATATTTTTCCCACCACAGAAGTCAGACTCACAGGTCTGTAGTTTCCAGGATCACTTTTTGATCCTTTTTTATATATTGTGTCCTGTGGAACATAACCAGTCCTCTTCAAAGGGAATCTTCAAATATTAAAAATAATGGTATATCACAGTACATAGTTCATGCAGAACCCGGGGATGTATGCCATCTGGCCCCAGTGATTTGTCTACCTAAGTGGTTGTGAGGTGGCACTGTACCTCTTACTGGGTTGAACTGTTGACATTCCACCTTGACCCCCAGGTTATTCTTCAGAGGGCACACATTCTCCGGTTTTGGTTTCTTATCATTTATATATTTGAAAAATAATTTAGGATTATTTTTTCTCTCCTTGCCAATATCTCTCAGTCTCAATTTTTTTTGTTCCTATTATGCTTTTTTCCATATGGTATGTGTTTTTCACAGGCTTTTTTAGAATATTTGTGAAAAAAGTCCCATTTTTGTGGGTGCTTTTGTCTTTGAGAACATTGTCCCAGTTTATGCCTATAATGTCTTCCCTTAGCTGCTCAAAATGTGCCCTCCTAAGGTTTAGAGTGTTCGTTGCCCCTCCACTCGTAGTAAAGCGTAATACAAAATCAATGATATTAAGTTGAACATTGTGCATTCAGCAAAGCCCTAAAAGAGTAGGATGACCTCCTGGGTTGGAAGGAGTGCAAGCTCGATGAGTGAATAACTTTTAACATCCCTATCCCTTCCCCTAGAGGCATGTCGCCCCCTTCCTTACATAATAGGGCGAGGCATAGTTCCATAAGTTGCAGTGAGCTAAATGCCTGGAATGAGCATGTAGGAAAAACAAGAACAGAAGACAAAACAAAACATTAGACAGGAACACCATGCAAAAGACACACCGGGAAAGGGGGTCCTATGGAGTTTCTCATCCCCTATAACATGGCTGTTTATACCACTGAATGAAAAACGGGGAAGTCCATCAAGGGGCCTGGACTTCAAAGAGGACCTTAAAGTCCTGGGAGTCCCTTAAGCTCATCCAAGGGGACCACACATGCAGGAACTTCTCATGAGCCTCTGGAGTTATTATAGCCAGTTCCTCCATGCGAAAGAGGTGAGACATTTCTTGGGTCCATTCGGCCAAGGAAGGGCATGTGGTGGAGCGCCAGTGGCGTGGTATTACCGCCCTGGCTGCAATTAGGCAAAAACGCAGTATGTCTTTCTTTTTAGCTCCGATTTGGCCAGGAAGTACTGAGAGAAGTGCAATGTCTGGACAGACGGTCACCGTTTTACCCGAAATTTGCTGGTATGCGTCAAACACCTGACTCCAGAAGGGTTTAAGAGCTTCGCAGCTCCACCATACGTGCAGCATGTCACCTTTGTTGTTCCACAGTGCCAACAGATATCCGAAACTGAAGGGAAGGCTACATGCAACACTGTCGGCACCCGGTACCACCGTGACACTATCTTATGTCCCTTTTCCTGAGCTGAACAAGCGAAGGACATCTTGTGTGTGAAAAGAAAAGATTTGTCCCAGTCTTCCTGTGTCAAGGGGACCCCCAGCTCGCGTTCCCAGCTTCTGACAAATGGGAGTTCAGAAGTCTTAGAGTCGTCCGTCAAGATGGAGTAAATTTGGGAAATGGCATGTGGTGGGGCTGAGTCCAGTCGGAACAACCCTTCAAAGGCTGTAAGGGAATCGGCAAAGGCTGCTACGTCACCAGCCCCAACTGTAAAGGGAGTCCGCAGTTGGTAGTACTCAAACCAAGAGCTACCCATGTGACCCTGGCATGGATTGAAATCCCCATGAAGAGGCAGAGGGGATCCCTGCAAAAGATCGAACATCCGTGGGTCCTCCAGGAACCCCCAGCTCGGGAAGGACAACCTGGCCATTCCCGGCGGCAATCCAGGATTACAGAATATCGGGGTGAGTGGGCTAAATTTGCGGGACAGGGACTTCTCAGCAATCAATGATCTCCATAAGTGCAGTGTGTCTCTAAGCAGGATTGCCTGGGGTGCAGGGGCCGGGAAGGTCCCCGCTGGAACCCACAGCAACAATTTAAGAAGAGCATATTTGTTCCAGTGCAACCCATTGTTTGGATAGCGCATTGTAAGTCCAGTCAAGCAATCTGAGGAGTAGGGAAGCCTGATGGTACAATCTAAGGTCAGGGAGACCTGCAACCCCCCCCCCCCCATTGCCTTTGGTCTGATCAGCGTCTTCCAGGCTATTCTAGGTCACTTGGACCCATAGCTAAATTGCAGCATGGCGGATCGTAAGGTACGAAAGAAGCCCAGAGGGGGAAGGATCAGCACGCCCTGGAAGATGTAACGTGGGAGCACGTCCATTTTCAAGACATTAATCCTGCTGAACCACGAGAGGCACTTGTGATCGTATGTTTGAAGGTCCTTTAGTGTACGTTCCAGAAGGTGCGTATAGTTAAGAGCATATAGCTTCGACACATCAGTCGGGATTGTGACCCCTAGGTATTCAAGAGAGGTCTGCCGCCACTGAAGGGGAAAATTATTCTTAATGTGCTCCACCTCCGATGTTGGAATAGATATGTTAAGGGATTTAGACTTGGTATAGTTAATTTTAATGTCATTAACTGCGCTATATCTCCTAAACTCCTGAATAAGCGATGGGAAGGAGATCCTTGGTTGGGAAACATACAACAACAGGTCATCCGTATATTGCTTTGCAATGTCTGGAGCCCATTGAAATCCCGTATATATTGGGATTTTTCCGTATGGCAGTAGCCAAATGCTCCATCACTATGATGTATAGTAAGGGTGAAAGCGGGCACCCCTGCCTGGTACCATTTTTGATGGGAAAAGACTTGGAAAGGTTTCCATTAACCCTCACCCTAGTGGTAGGGCTGGAGTATAGAGCCAGAAGTCTTCCCAGGAACCTAGGTCCCACTCCGATCTGTCGAGGCGCTACCACCATGAAGCCCCAATGGACCCTGTCAAAGGCCTTTTCCACGTCTATAGATAATAGACAGGAGGGAATGGAGCGCGCCTGCTTGTCGGACATCAGGAGAATAGTTTTGTTTAGATTGTCCCGGGCCTCACGACCAGGAATGAATCCAACCTGATCAGTGTGTATTACTGTCGGGATGTGGGGGGCCAACCTCTCTGCAAAAACCTTAGAAAATAACTTCACATCTACATTTATGAGGGATATGGGCCTATAGCTAGCTGGCAGTGATGGGTCCTTACCCTGTTTGGGCAACACACTAATGTGAGCCTCCAAACCACTGGAAGGAAAACCTGAGACCTAGGATATAGCTCCATATACTTTGGTTAGCAAGAGGGACAGCAATTCTCTAAATTGTTTAAAGAAGGCCAGGGTGAACCCATCAGGCCCAGAACTTTTGCCGTAAGGTGTGTCTTTAATCACAGCAGACTTCTGTTGCCTCGATATCCTGCTCCAGAGTGTCAATGACTTACGGAGGCAAGGCCGGCAGGCTGTCTCAGACACGTACGAATCTATGTGGGCAGCTCGGGAGGAAAGCGAAGTGGATTCCTCAGCACCCCTAATATCGTACAGAGAAGTATAGAAAGCTGCAAAGCTGTCACATATCTCATCAGGGTGGAAAACCTCTGTGCCCTTGGGGCCTTTGATCTTGGGAATATACACTCACCGGCCACTTTATTAGGTACACCATGCATGGCATCACACAGTCGCAGATTTGTCGGCTGCACATCCATGATGATGCTCTATTGGATTGAGATCTGGTGACTGTGGAGGCCATTTGAGTACAGTCAACTCATTGTCATGTTCAAGAAACCAGTCTGAGATGATTCCAGCTTTATGACTGGTGCTTATCCTGCTGAAAGTAGCCATCGATGTTGGGTACATTGTGGTCATAAAGGGATGGACATGGTCGCAACAATACTCAGGTAGGCTGTGGCGTTGCAACAATGCTCAATTGGTACCAGGGGCCCAAAGAGTGCAAGAAAAATATCCCACACCATGACACCACCAACACCAGCCTGAACCGTGATACAAGCAGGATGGATCCATGCTTTCATTTGTTTTGACGCCAAATTCTGACCCTACCATCGAATGTGCAGGCAGAAATCGAGACTATCAGACCAGGCAACGTTTTTCCAATCTTCTACTGTACATTTCGATGAGCTTGTGCAAATTGTAGCCTCAGTTTCCTATTCTTAGCTGAAAGGAGGGCCCCGGGTTGTTTTCTGCTACTGTAGCCATCTGCCTCAAAGTTCGACGTACTGTGCGTTCAGAGATGCTCTTGCCTACCTTGGTTTGTAAGGTGGGCGATTTGAGTCACTGTTGGCCTTTTCGATTCAGCTTGAACCAGTCTGCCCATTCTCCTCTGACCTCTGGCATCAACAAGGCATTTTCGCCCACAGAACTGCCGCTCACTGGATGTTTTTTCTTTTTCGGACCATTCTCTGTAAACCCTAGAGATGGTTGTGCGTGAAAATCCCAGTAGATCAGCAGTTTCTGAAAAACTCAGACCAGCCTTTCTGGCACCAACAACCATGCCACGTTCAAAGGCACTCAAATCACCTTTCTTCCCCATACTGATGCTTGGTTTGAACTGCAGGAGATTGTCTTGACCATGTCAACATGCCTAAATGCACTGAGTTGCCGTCATGTGATTAGCTGATTAGAAATTAAGTGTTAACGAGCAGTTGGACAGGTGTACCTAATAAAGTGGCTGGTGAGTGTAGGAAGTCTGTGCGCGAGGGTGTAGTAATTGGGACAGTGGTCTGCCACATTTGTCGACGTGATCATATAAATAGCTCTTGTGTTGTAGGTATTTTTGGTCCAAGAGAGACCTCAAGGACTCCCTGGCCCCAGACAACTCAGCCAAGTCGGCTGCTGTTAGGGAGGATTTGTGACGCAGTTCCAACGTCTGGATCTGCGTTGTAAGGGCAGTGATCGGTGCGTTGTTCTCTGACTTGAGGCGAGTGCTGTGGCGAACAAAGATATCCCGAGGGTCCCCCTGAGTTGCTCCCACTGTTGTGGAAAGTGTGGCAACCCACCCCACCCTGGGCCACTGGCAACGGAGGCTATACGCTCCGAGACCTCTTCTGCACAAACAGAGTCCCTGAGGAGATTGTCATTCAGTCTCCACCTCCACGGGCTGTGACCGTGACGCTGCAGGGACAAAGTCAGAAAAACAGTGGCATGGTCAGAAAAGAGAATGTTCCCAATTGACACCGTGGGTTCCCATTTGAGGGCGTTGTGGCTCAGGAGGAAAAAAATTGATCCTGCTAAAAGAACCGTGCACTGGGGAGAAATAGGAATAGTCTCGATCCTAGGGATGTAAAATCTGCCAGATGTCGATCAATTGCAGGGCATGTAAGTCTCTCCTCAGGCCACGAATGTGGTTGAGTGGGATAACGCTCCGGCCCCCCAATGTGTCAACTGAGGGATCTAAAGGAAAATTAAAGTCGCCCCCCACTATTAAGTGTCCTTCCATAAAGTCAGATAGTGTACTCAGCATTGTCCTGCAGGCTGGGATGGGGCGTTGTTAGGGAGGTACCAGGTGTCGAGAGTGAGCAGCTGCCCGAAGGCTCATACCTTCGCAAAGACATACCTGCCTTCCTCGTCTACACTTGTCGCCAAGACCTCCAGTGGCAATGATTTGTGGAAGGCTATCAAGACACCTTTTGATTTAGCCTCGGGGTTGGCGCTGTGGATCCAGTGCGTAAAATAATGATCTCGAATGTTTGGCACGTTGGTGGATCTGAAATGAGTCTCCTGCAAAAAAAGGATGTTAATTCTCTGTTTGTGCATGTCGTATAAGATTTGTGTCCTCTTCTGTGGGACATTAAGTCCCCTAGCATTAAGGGACGCGAATCGTAGAGTATCCATAACAAATCGAAGGTGTTGGGTAAGGGTTAAGAAATGGACCATACACAAGGACGCAACGTGACAGGACAACAACAACACAAATATGGAACAACCAAGGATGGACTAACAATCGACAAACACACACAAACAGTGGGGAGTCAACAATTACAATACCGCAGACAGACCCGCTGGCCAGGGATTCCCCGGTGGGTAGTGTGTTGACTACGAAGGGCTCCCCCTCCCCCCACACAGCCACCGCATATTACACATTGGGGCAGATTTATTTACCCGGTCCGTTCGCGATCCAGCGGCGCGTTCTCTGCGCTGGATTCGGGTCCGGCCGGGATTCACTAAGGTAGTTCCTCCGCCGTCCACCAGGTGGCGCTGCTGCGCTGAAGTTCCCCAGAGGAGCGCTGGAATGCCCTGAAATTCACCGGCCTATACCTAGTGAAGGTAAGTGTAATTTTCGCGACACATTTTTTGTCTTAAATGCGGCGGTTTTTCCGAATCAGTCGGGTTTTCGTTCGGCCACGCCCCCCGATTTCCGTCGCGTGCATGCCAGCGCCGATGCGCCACAATCCGATCGTGTGCGCCAAATTCCCAGGGCAATTCAGGTACAATCGGCGCAAATCGGAAATATTCGGGTAACACGTCGGGAAAACACGAATCAGGCCCTTAGTAAATGACCCCCATTGTATCTATAACAAGTCAATATACCAAATCCAGTTTTAAGAGAAAAATACAAAAAAGAGAAAACCAGCACAACCTTGAAAGAAGACAACTTAAGGCATTAAAGCAACAATAAACATTTGAAAGGCAGAGGAGGTGGTAATGGGACTTCAAGCTACTAATGAGCCCAAGGGATCCTACTATCAATGTAAGCCACTGACAGTAATATTGATCTCCGGATTGACCCCTTTAGGAGCCTCCTAGGCACTCCAGATCAAGTCACAAAACAACAGTCCCCCCGATCGAAAACTCAACCCTGTGGGAAAAACACATCTTCAAGTATCCAGACTGTCCATATTCCTCTAGGAAGGGTTTCAGCACCCTCCGTTTTAGCAAGGTCAGCTTTGATAGATCAGGTAAAAGCTGTATACGGGACCTCTGGAACATGATGTCCCCTGTTGATCTTGCCTTGGACATAATTGCCTCTCTAAGCTGATAATGGTACACCCTGCAGATAGCATCTCTCGGCCGCTTGAGCGCAGCGGGTTTAGGTTGTAATGAGCGATGGGCCCTGTCCAGTTCCACAGGCATATCTGCCGGTACTTCCAAGACAGAGTTGAACAGCCGACGTAAGGTGTCATGAAGCGCAGGTGCCTCTACTGATTCGGGTAGGTCCCCGTACTCTGATATTGTTGCGCCTCGCCCTGTTCTCGGAGTCGTCCATTTGGTCAGCCAAGAATTGGAGCTGGAAGGAGTGAGAGGCAATAGTAGCAGCTTGTGCCTCTAGGCGGGCACAAAGATCATTCTGGGTAACCTCAATAGATGTTACACGGGTCTCAAGCTGTTGAACTTCCTCCCGTATCGCGTGTAGTTCAGCGGTGTGTGACTGCTCCAACCTGGCTACGTAGCTTTCCATATCATCCCTGGTGGGAATGGTGCGAAGTTGGGAGCTCAGAGAACGTAATTCAGCCAGAACGCCCGATTCTTGGGTTAACATGACTCTTTGAGACCCAAAGACTGCTTCCTGAGAGAAGGCCGTATTAGATGCAGTATGGCCAATAAGAGCATAAGCATGGCACGACCTGTCTTGGGAAGGTTGTTGAGCCGGCAGCAAGGGGGAGGGACACGGGGTATGGGCCACGGGGATTGCCAGCCATTCTTCCCCTGAATCCGACCACAAAACTGGGGAGTGGGGTGCAAATGGTGTCGCTTGTCCTCCTTTCCCTTCTAACCACCGTGGGTCCCCCCTGGCCCCTCTCTCTCCCCTTCTGCAGCTCCACCTCCTCAGCCCACGAAGGGCTAGCCCCATGGGGGAGGTGGGGAGTCAAAGGCCCTTTATGGGGCAGCACAGCAAGGCCAAGAACCTCCATCGGGGCCTCCGCTGACCCTTGGGCCTGTGCTGGAGACGTGGTGCGCCAGGCCTCAAAGGGCCTGAGTGCTTGGTTCTGGCGTTCTCCAGGTGGCGTCCCCTTGGGCCGACTTTGTGGAGCATTATGCACCTGGACCTCTACTTGTATGGTCCGCGCTAGCTTAATCCCCACTGTGAACCGGACAGTACCTGAGTTTGTGTAGCCAGCCACCATCTTGGCTACCTGATGCTGCAGGGGTATGCCAGGGCCAGCGATCCATTCCCCACTAGCAGGCTGATGCCGGGGGTGACTGGTCCGGCCTTGTCTTTTTCCTCCTGTTCCTCTTCAGCTGCCTGTGACAGCGGGATGTCGGCCTGTGCAGCGAAGCTCACTGCCACGCGGCCATCCGCTATCTTGACCACGTGGAGCTGAAGGAGCGCAGCCTGCCCATCTATTCTGGGCTCTGTCTCACTGGCACCAGAGGACATCAGTGGTGGATCCGTGTCAGGTACGGCGTCCGTCTCTCTTTTTGTTGCGGGAGTCTCCCGCGGTTCCAATCTCGGAGCAGGTAGAGCAATGGCCGCCATAAGGAATCAGCCAATTCCACGGGATGAGGTGCGGTTAAGGGGCATTGCCGCGGTCCGGGTACCCCTTTTCTCTTAGCTCCCATTCACAGGGGTCTGTGGCACTGGATTCGAGTGATTCTGCGGTGCTGCAGTGGGGTTCGGGCAGGAGAAGCTCTAATGTGCAGCCATCTCCATCCGCAGTCAGGCCACGCCCCAAATCAATGATATTATGATCACCATTACCCAGGTTCCCCCCCTCCAACATGTAATTTTGATATCCTGTCAGATCTGTTGGTTAGGATAAGGTCCAGCAATGCCTCTCCCCAGGGCCGGATTAAGGTTGGTGGGGGCCCCCATTGAATGTGGCCCAGACGAGGAACAGAAATCGCTATACACAGGCCCCCAGCAATCGCTATATACATCTCCCCCCAGCAATCACTATATACAGCTTCCCCAGCAATCATTATATACATCTCCCCCCAGCAATCACTGTATACATCTCCCCCCAGCAATCACTGTATACAGCTCCCCCAGTAATCACTATATACAGCTCCCCCAGCAATCACTATATATAGCTCCACCAGCAATCACAATATACAGCTCCCCCCAGCAATCACTATATACCGCTCCCCCCAGCAATCACTATATACAGCTCTCCCAGCAATCACTGTATACAGCTCCCAGCAACCACTATATACAGCTCCACCGGCAATCACTATATACAGCTCCCCAGTAATCACTATATACAGCCCCCCCAGCAATCACTATATACAGCCCCCCAGCAATCACTATATACAGCCCCCCTGCAATCACTGTATACAGCTCCCCCAGCAATCACAATATACAGCTCCCTCGGCAATCACTATATACAGCTCCCCCAGCAATCTCTATATACAGTTCCCCCCAGCAATCACTATATACAGCTCCCCCAGCAATCACTATATACAGCTCCCCTAGCAATCACTATATACAGCTCCCCCAGCAATCACTATATACATCTCCCCCTAGCAATCACTATATACAGCTCCCCCAGCAATCACTGTATACAACTTCCACAGCAATAACTATGTACAGCTGCCCCCCAGCAATCACTATATACATCTCCCCCAGCAATCACTATATACAGCTCCCCCCAGAAATCACTATATACAGCTCCCCCCAGCAATCACTGTATACAGCTCCCCCCAGCAATCACTGTATACAGCTCCCCCAGCAATCACTATATATAGCTCCCCCAGCAATCACTATATACAGCTCCCCTAGCAATCACTATATACAGCTCCCCCAGCAATCACTATATACAGCTCCCCCCAATCACTATATACAGCTCCCCCCAGCAATCACTATATACAGCTCCCCCCAGCAATCACTGTATACAGCTCCCCCCAGCAATCACTACATACAGCTCCACCAGCAATCACTATATACAGCTCCCCCCAGCAATCACTGTATACAGCTCCCCCCAGCAATCACTATATGCAACTCCAGTATTAACTACATACAGTCCTCCTATAACAACTATATACAGACCCCTATAATAACTATAAACACCCCCTATAATAACTATATACAGTCCCCTATTAGAACTACATACCACCCATACCAACTATATGCACCCCAAAAATAATTACTATATACAGTTCCCCTATTATAACTATAAACACCCCATAATAACTATATGCACCCCCTGTATTAACTAACTATATACACCTCATAATAACCATATACAGTTCCCCTATTATAACTATATACCCCCATAATAACTATATGCACCCCCTATTTTAACTAACTATATACACCCCTACAATAACTATATACCCCCCCATAATAACCATATGCAACCCCTATTTTAACTAACTATATACACCCCTACAATAACTATATACCCCCATAATAACCATATGCACCCCCTATAATAACTTTATACAGTTCCACTATATTAAACTATCTACAGTTCCCCATTATAATTATATACACAACAGCTATATAACTAACTATATCCCCCCCCAATAATAATTATGTGCAGTTCAAGGTAAAATAATAAAATTAATCACCTACTGCCGTTCCCCCGATGCGCGCCGTCCTCGTCTTCTTTCGTCCGGTTATCCTCGGAGGTGTCCCAAGAAGGCGGCGCCCCGCTGGTGGTGACGACGCAGTGTGTGACGTCACACAATGCGCCGACGCCGCAATGTCACAGACTGTCACACACTTATTGTTCCCTGGCTCTGCCATAGGCTCAAGTTGGGGTGCGCCTTTTCCCGACCCTGTCAGTGCAGACTTAGTTAAACAGTGGGCGAATTGGGCGGTCATGCGACCGCTCGAATCAACCACATTTGGTGGGGGCCCCTTTAAGAGCAGAAGTTGTGGGGGCCCCGGGGCTCGAGCCCCGCGCGCCCCCCCTATGATCCGGCCTTGCCTCTCCCCCATCTTGTTGGCTCCAGGACTAGTTACAATAGTTAATTGTCTTTTGTTTTTGACAAAAACCTGCTACCTTTAGAGGACCTCCGGTCAATATCTGGGTAATTGAAGCCCCCCATGATAAGTACTTCACCATGCTTTGAAGACGCCTCAATTTGACTTATCAGCATTTCCTCTGCTGCATCCATTATATTTGGAGCCTTATAACAAACCCCTAGTAATATTTTATTATTCTTTTTTCCTCCCCTTATCTACACCTGTAGGAAAGGAAGTTGGCTTTTGGAGGGCAAATTTTGAAAATGTGGCATTTTCTGAGCTCCTTAGACAGTAGGACTGTTAAAATTCCCAGAGTAACCCCATATTCAAAACAAATCCCTTTACGTAATACAGTAACACTATTTTTGGAGTGGCAATATAACATTTTGTTAACTTTTTTTGAGGGATGCAAAATAAATGTGCTGTAACTGATTAACTTTTTTGTTTTATATACCATATAGCATGTAGTATAAGCACTTTTAAAAAAAAAATCTCTTTATTATTTTTCTTCCTTTAACATGACATACAAGATTTACACAAATTAAATCATTACATATATTAACCCCCCCCCCCCCCCCCTCCAGCCAGGGCCCAAAAAAAAACTCCTTTTAATAATTTTTAATAATTTTACCCCGCTAGATCTATTTTCCTTTCTCTAAGAGCCATCTTATATTCCATATCTGCCTTTTCCCCATATCTCCATACTTGATCTCTTCAAATTTTTTAATACGTTCTAATTGTCTTTCACACTCCTTAATATTTGGTGGTTCTTTAAGTATCCATTTTCTTACTATTACTTGCTATGAATAATGCCCTAATTATCCATTTGATTTCAAGATGGGTCCCTTTTACCTCAAACAAATTGCTCAATATGTGCTCATTTGCTGTGTTCAATGATCTCATAATATATTTATATATCTTAGAGAGTGTCTTCTTTTTATTCCATAATCCACCCAAAAATGTAATTTGTTCATATGCACCTAGTAAAACTTCCTTATCTGACATTCTCTCACTTCTTAAAGTAGTGCTTATCCTCGAAATCAAACAGGTCTTTTAAATTAGAAAATGACCTTATTTGCCCATTTTTAAACAACTGGGCCACCAACCATATACCCTTATCTTCCCAAAAATTTTTATTGTAATAATCCCTGAATTCTTTTATTGCTAACTTATTCCACAATGGTGAATATTCTGTGCTCCCCTTTATATTAAAGCTTTGCCTGAACCACGCCCAGCCTTTAAAAAAAAAAAGTCTACATAAAGGTATTTGAGATATTCTGGAGTCCCTTAGTAATCCTGATTCCACCAATACAAGTCCACTGTCCGTTTCAAGGTTGACCCTCCTCGCTATTTCTTTAATTATTGTCTTATTATTCCCGACAGTTAAATATCATATTTTTTGGACTATAAGGCGCACTAAAAATCCTTTAATTTTCTCAGAAATCAAAGGTGCACCTTATAGTCCGGTGCGCCTTATATATAAACCGTACTTACAGACAACAGCTCCCTTGAACTGTGCACAGGTCTGCCACCTGCTGGTCATTCATCCTTATAATCAGGTGTGCCTTATAGTCCAGTGCGCCTTATATATGAACCTAGATATTTTAGCATGCATTTATTGATGGTGCGCCTTATACTCCGGTGCGCCTTATAGTCTGAAAAATACTGTATTGTAAAATTGAAGCTATATAGTACCAAAAAAAAATTTGGCAATGCTATACCCCCTTTACCTCTTGGTTTATTTGATTCTTGGATCTTAATCTGCACCCTTTTTCTGCCCCAGATCTATTCATTAAGCGAGGTTTCTATAGTCTTGAAAAATTTACTATTTATACATGTTGGTGTAGATGATATGACATAGAGTAGTTGTGGCAGTATTATCATTCTAATCAGTGCTATCCTGTCCGACTGTGATATGGGTAGTTTAATCCATACTTTAATTTTTTTTTTTTTGAACCAAAGGCGCCAAATTATAATCCATAAAAGAATTGGCCCTTCTCCCGATCTTGAGGCCCAGATATTGAACATTAATTCTCCTTCAGGACCTTTAAGTCTCCAATTTCTCCCATCTCCATATTATCCAATTGGAAAAGTCTGGATTTGGCCCAATTTACAACCATATCTGAGAATTCCCCAAAACATCAGGTCATCTGCATAGAGACGAATTTTGTCCTCCTCTCCCCTGCTGCCGAATCCAATTATTTCCTTGTTTCTTCTGCATATTATTGCCAATGGTTCAACGGATAATGCAAACAGCAAGTGAGAGAGAGGGCATCCCTGACGGGTTCCTCTATTTATCTTGAACATTCCAGTCACTGATCGCCCGATTTTTATGCACGCTTTGGGTTCAAGATACAATAATTGTATCCATTTGATAAAATTTGGCCCAAAGCCGAACCTTTCCAGTGTTTCCCATAATGGAAGCCACTCCACCCTGTCAAATGCTTTAGACGCATCAATAGACAGGATGGAGCAGCCCCCATCCCGTCCTAGTTGTATGTTGACATGCAGTCTTCTCAGATTATTCAAGGCACGCCTATTTGACACAAATCCTGCCTGATCTTAATCTACCAAGTCCGATATCACTTTCCTCAATCTTAGGCTACATTCACACGACCGTATGGAGGACGTATATACGGCCAATATACGTCCCCCATACACTCCTATGGGCGCACGGCACTCTACGGGAGCGGTACGGTGCTGCACACGTGCGGCACCGTACCGTTTCGTACCCGGGAAAAAGATAGGACATGTCCTATCTGTTCCCGTAATACGGCGCCGTGCGCCATAGGTTGCTATGGAGAGGGGCGGGGGTGAGCTGCGCTCACCTCCTCCTCCTCTCCCCGTACACTGCCGTTGCCCGCTACGGTACGGGCGGGCAACGGCAGTGTGAATGTAACCTTATTGCCAATAACTTTGAATATAGCTTAACATCTGTATTGAGGAGGGATATCGGATCATAGGAATCTACCTCATATTCATCTTTGCCCTTTTTTAAAATTAAAGAAATGACGGCCTCATTCATTGTGGTGTATAATAGGCCTTCATTCATAGCCCCCTGTAAGGTCTCCAGCTGGGTCGGGAGTAATGTACACCTGAACCTCCTTTAAACCTCAAAAGGTAGTCCATCTGTCCCAGGGGCTGTATTTCCTGTAATATTACTTAAAGCATTCTGGAGTTCCTCCAAGGAAATTGGTTTCTCCAGTTCCAACATCTAGGCGCTCGTTAGCTTGGGAAAATTTACACCTGTAAAGTAATTTTTAATATCTGCATCTCCCATTTTTAATTCAGACTTATATAAATTTTCAAATTTTTAAAAAAAGATGTCTTTAACCCCTTAACGCCACAGCCCTTTTTCGTTTTTGCGTTTTCATTTTTCACTCCCCACCTTCAAAAATAAAAGAACTTTGTTATTTTTCCATGTAAAGAGCTCTGTGATGGCTTATTTACTGCTTACCAAATTACACTTCAAAATGGTGGTATTTAATATTCCATGCCGTGTACTGGGAAGAGGGAAAAAATTCCAAATGCAGTGAAATTAGTAAAAAAAACACATTTGTGCCGTATTCTTGTGGGCTTGGATTTTACGGATTTCACTGTACGCCCCAAATGACATGTCTACTTTATTCTTTGGGTTGGAACGATTAGGGGAATACCAAATTTGTATAGGTTTTAAAATGTTTTCATACATTTAAAAAATTTAAAACCTCCTGTACAAAAAATTTTGGGGGGATTTTGTCATCTTCTGGTGCTAATAACTTTTTTATACTTTGGTGTATGGAGCTTTGGGAGATGTTTTTTTTTGCGGATTTTGATGAGATTTACAATGTTACCATTTTTAGGACTGTGCGATCTTTTGATCACTTTTTATAGAATTTAAATTTTTTTTAAAAATGGCAAAAAAGTGCCATTTTCGACTTAGGGCGTGATTTTCCAGGGTTAAACGCAGTGAAAAACCGTTATTATATATTTATAGATCGGGCATTTTTGGACGCGGCCATACCTAATGTGTTTATGATTTTTACTGTTTATATTTACATCAGTTCTAGGGAAAGGGGGGTGATTTGTGGATTTTACTCCCCATTCATTTCAATGTGCTGATAGCACATTGTAATGAATAGGTTAACCCGAAGTAGCCTGGGGTCTTCGGAAGACCCAAAGCTACCATGACGATGGATCGCCGCTACCATGACGATGGATCGCCGCTCCCTGATGACGTCAAGGGAAGCGACTATCTTAGGAAAGCCATCTTTTTGAAGCCGCCGGCGGCGATCAGCGGGAGAAAAAACGATAAGCATTTGCTGCAAAATGCAGCAAAGACTTACCGGCTATGGAGAAGGCTCAGCCCATGAGCCCTCTCCATGCACCCGCACCTGGCATGTGATGTAATAGGCTGGTGCTTGGCATCGTTGTTTCTCTTCTGTTAACCATGGTTATCTCTAAAGAAACATGTGCAGTCATCACTGCACTGCACAAAACTGGCCTAACAGGGAAGAGTATCACAGCTAGAAAGATTGCACCTCAGTCAACAATCGCATCATCAAGGAATTCAAGGAGAGAAATTCCATTGTTGCCAAAAAGGCTCCAGGGCACCCAAGAAAGACCAGCAAGCGCCAGGACCGCCTCTTAAAAGTGTTTCAGCTTTGGGATCGGGCTACCAGAAGTGCAGGGCTTGCTCAGGAATGGCAGCAGGTCAATTCTGAGAAGCCACTTCTCTCCAGAAAAGACATCAGGGACAGACTGATATTCTGCAAATGGTACAGGGAGTGGACTGCTGAGGACTGGGGTAAAGTAATTTCTCTGATGAATCCCCTTTCCGATTGTTTGAAACATCTGGAAAACAGCTTGTTCGGAGAAGACAAGGTGAGCGATACCACCAGTCTTGTCTCATGCCAACTGTAAAGCATCCTGCAACCATTCATATGTGGAGTTGCTTCTCAGCCAAGGGAATCGGCTCTCTCACAGTCTTGCCAGAATGTCCTCCAAGAGCAACTTCTTCCAACCATCCAAGAGCAGTTTGGTGATCAACAATGCCTTTTCCAGCATGATGGAGCACCTTGCCATAAAGATGATAACTAAATGGCTTAGGGAAAAAAAAACATAGAGATTTTGGGTCCATGGCCTGGAAACTCCCCAGATCTTAATCCCATTGAGAACTTGTGGTCAATCATCAAGAGACGGGTGGACAAACAAAAACCAACAAATTGTGACAAAATGCAAGCATTGATTGTGCAAGAATGGACGGCTATCAGTCAGGATTTGGTCCAGAAGTTGATTGAGAGCTGCCAGGGAGAATTGCAGAGGTCCTGAAGAAGAAGGGTCAACACTGCAAATATTTACTTGCTGCATTAACTCATTCTGTCAATAAAAGCTTTTGTTACTCATAATATGATTGCACTTGTATTTCTGTATGTGATAAAAACATCTGACAAACACAAAAAAACAGATCATGTGAAAATATAATATTTGTGTCTTTCTCAAAACCATGACTGTAATGTTGGTTAGCACGATGATGGAGGTATCCCATTTATACAGCTTTTTATGTTTGAATTGTTCTGAAAAACAGTAACAATCACTTGTTTTTGTAGCGCCATTTTCTAAAAGCCTTAACAATTCTATTTTGCTGTTGAGATTGAACTGTTTTAGGTAAATGTAACTTTTTGATCATATTTTTTGGGGTTGAATGCACAAAAAAATGAAATTTCTGGTCTGTTATTTTTTTATAGTGTTCACCAAGTGGGTTCAGTAATTCATTTCTATAATTGTAAGGTGACACCTTATATATCGGGTTTGCGTGGTGATTTTCACATTGCTACGATATATTGGAGTTTTATAATACGTGGCGCTTACAGGGGACATTTTTTATTACCGATGTTTACTGTCCCAGCCTGTTACTTAAACAAGTCATCTTCTGATCGTTTCTTCAAACTAATACACTGCAGTACTGAGCCTTGCAACACCCATGTCATCGGGGAATGGTGCGCTATGTATAAGCATGCCATGCCGTTCGTTCCCCAACATCATGGTGCGGCAAGGGGATGAAAGCCCGTAGTGGTACGTCATCACTGTCTGGATCACCAACCCCTCCCTGACAATCGGGGGAAAAGCGCAAGGTTGTCATGACAGCCGGGAGTCTCTGCATTCCTCATTTATCTAATGAAAATCAAAATGTAGCAAGTGAATAAGTTAAAGTAGTTGTCCAGAAGAAACAAAATGGAGAACAATTATAAGTAGGTTGCTTTAAACGCAACCTACAATTGACTTGAGAAGTCAATTAATGTTGTTATGTAAGTAGTTTGGGCTTGTCACTGTACTATTCCCAAAGTGTAGGGCTGTTATGTTTTGACTAGAAACACTTTGTACTGAAACCTCCAGGTGGCAACAGTAACAGATGTATAGAACTTTTCCTGACAGCACCAACATCGGTGGTAGCCATCATTTCTGCTTAGTGTAAATCATCCCTCATCAGTAAAGAGCCCTGGCCTATACAAGACAGTGGTGGTGGGATCAGGTACTATTTCTGGTAATCTAGTATGCAGAGCAAGCTGCGCCTGTAATTAAGATCCATTAATTATGCGTTTATGAAGGGTATTGTTCACCATGAATTGGTCATCAGTATGGGATGTGGCCAAAGATGTCTGTTCTACGCCTTTCTGTGGCTCTTCAGTCTCTCTGTATCACTCTGCTGATAACTCTATTCACACTAAGCTCAGAGGCCACTTCTGTGTGCGAACATCCTGCTTGAAGCCTCACAATAGTGAGGTACTGTCAATTTTGTGTATTTGTCTTAGTTTCATGATGTCAGAATATGAACAGCATGATAAGGAAGACTGTTTAAACGGCAATTCTAATTGAACCAGGAAGTTTTATGAGCCAATTTATGGATCAACAACCTGCTGTAGATTTTGAAATTAGGCATCTTGTTAGAGAACAAATTGTTGATCAAAAGCAACTGGACATGTGATTCCAATAGTATAGGTCAGTGGTGGCGAACTTATGGCACGGGTGCCAGAGGTGGCACTCGCAGCCCTTTCTGTGGGCACCCAGGCCTTCACCCCCAACACAGAGTTTCCCAGATATGACTCAAGGCTTTCTCCTGTGCTCCAATACAGCCCAGGACGCGCCATTTTAAAGTTACATATTTGGCTGCCAGGACTACAGGAGGAGCAAGAAGGTGTGGATAGAGATGGATTGTCATTTGAGCTCCTGCTCTGAGTCCCCTAATTCTTCTTCCCTGGAGGGAAGCTACAATCCAAATTTCTCCATCTTACTATTGTTTTGGTGAACTCAGGACACCAATACGATTAAAACCTGTGATACAGCAGGGATCAAAGAGTTCCTGCTTAAATTGTCATGTTGACACTTTGTGACATATAAGTGGTTTTTGGTTGTAGCTTGGGCACTCTGTCTCCAAAAGGTTCGCCATCACTGGTATAGGTCTTCCACCCGGACTACTTTTCTGGATTGTGTGTTACCGTCACACTGTATATTCTCAAGCGCCGCTTGCATGGCTGACTCCGTGCCCTTTTGGATACCTGCCACCAGTTTCACAACAACCTATGAAGCAAAGTATTTCAACTGAAGATCAACAGCAGCACTTTATGGTCAACGCTGAGAGAATGTGCAGGTAAAAAATAATGGCAAATTTTCCATAGTCTGGAAAGTAGTGTCTCTAAGGTTCTGTTGGTGACATGCTAGCGATGTTTGCTCCTCCTCCTCCTGTTTTTAGGGTTAAGAGACTTAAGTATAGGTCAAGAATGCCCTTGACACAATTCTACAGTATAATGGGAGGGCAACTGAAATATGAACTTAGCCCAACAGACACCGCTACTGCAGAGGGATTACACACATAGCTCTAAATACATTTCATTGCAAAACTAGGACAGGCCCTACCTGGCATAGATTTGCATAAAAACCTGCAAACATTCAATGCTTTAGCCAGTGCAGAGGCACAGAACAAGAATGCCCACGTGTTATGGAGGTGTTGTAGATGCAAGAATAATAACAATTTCTTTCAGTGCGCAACAAATTGCTATAATTTCAATACTTCTACACCACAAAACTGGCATAGAAGCACTGATCGATCTCCCACTATGAGTTTGAGTGGCATAGAAGCCCCTTTAAAGTCCCACACTACGGTACAGAAGTAGCGAACATTATATCACAAGGCTAAGTTCACACTACCGTTCCTTACATACATTAAAAAAGTAAAGAAAGGAGGTTTAATGTATCAAATTAAAAATTCCATTGGCATCCATCCATTATGTCAGGGCTCCGTTATCCATGTGTTTTTTTTCAAATGGAGTAAAAGTACTGCAGCCTCCGTAATTTTTTCAGTCCAAAAACGCATGGATAACATATCCCTGCCTAAACGAAACATAGCGGATGACAAAATTTACAATGACGTCATGGGATTTTAAATCGATACGTTAAACCTCCGTAAGGAACGTAGTGTGAACATAGCCCAACAGATTCAAAACATATAACTATTCCACAGTGGAATAGCTGCACAGTGCCACAGCATACAGGTACTGTACACCGCTCTGAACCGTACACAGACACTGTACTGGATAGCAAACAACCAAAACGACACACCACACAGCCTTTACACCATACACAACCCAATACACTACATTACACACAGCCTATACATCATACACAACTATTACTACATAACACACAGCCTTTACACCATACACAACCCAATACACTACATAACACACAGCCTATACATCATACACAACTATTACTACATAACACACAACCTATAAACCATACACAGCCCTATACACAACTATTACTACATAACACACAGCCTTTACAACATGCACAACTATTACTACATAACACACAGCCTTTACTCTATACACAACCCAATACACTACATAACACACAGCCTATATACAATACACAACTATTACTACATAACACACAGCCTTTACACTATACACAACCCAATACACTACATAACACACAGCTTATATACAATACACAACCAAAAAAGCTACTATTACTACATAACACAAAGCCTATACACCATACACAACCCTATACACAACTATTACTACATAACACACAGCCCTATACACAACTATTACTACATAACACATAGCCTATACACTATTATTACTACGTAACACACAGCCTATACACTACTATTACTAGATAACACACAGCCCAATACACAACTATTACTACATAACACACAGCCCTATACACCACTATTACTACATAACACACAGCCTATACACTACTATTACAACAAAACACACAGCCTATACACTGCTAATACTACATAAGACACAGCCCAATACACGGCTATTACTACATAAGACACAGCCCAATACACTGCTATTACTACATAACACACAGCCCAATACACAACTATTACTACAAAACACACAGCCCAATACACAACTATTACTACAAAACACACAGCCCTATACACAACTATTACTACAAAACACACAGCCCTATACACAACTATTACTACAAAACACACAGCCCTATACACAACTATTACTACAAAACACACAGCCCTATACACAACTATTACTACATAACACACAGCCTATACACTACTATTACTACATAACACACAGCCCAATACACAACTATTACTACATAACACACAGCCCTATACACAACTATTACTACATAACACACAGCCTATACACTACTATTACAACAAAACACACAGCCTATACACTGCTAATACTACATAAGACACAGCCCAATACACTGCTATTACTACATAACACACAGCTCAGACACCCGGCAGCTGGCCATCCCGTGCACAGCTGCCGCGCATGCTCCGCTCACATGATACTAAACAATCACGTCACTACTCCAACCGCCCAGCTCGGAGCCTGACTCCTCCCAGACACGTGACCGATAACACAGTCATGACATCATCAACAATCATCAGTTTGTTGCGGCCCAGGATGTAACTATTATATGAATTGGAAAAGGATCCGTCACATGACACGACGTAGGCGGGGTTACGCCAGAGCGAGGCTTGGCACGCATACATCCAGTTTCGCTTCCTTCCTTCCTTCCGGCCGGGTCCTCTCAAATTATCTTTCTAGCAGGGCTGTGCATGTCAGTGACTGAGGGGCTGCTTCCAGGGATTTGGGGGGATTTTTTTTAAAGAATTTTTTTTTAATAATTTGGAACTGTGGAGGAAGTGCTGTACTGTTGGCTCCTGCCTGCTGGCTCTAGTGCCCCTCAGCTGTCTGTGTGCAGTGACAGTCCCTGCAGATCCCTCTTACCTTTTACTATCATTTTGTGCATTTGCTGGACACTTGTGTCTCTGTGGACGTGATATCGCGTGGAAGTGGTGCAGCGCCCCTGTAATAGGGGAGGCCAAGTGAGTGTGCAGCGCAAGCGGGGGGGCTACGCTATGGGGCGCATGACTTGCTGCATGTCTATCTGGTGTTATTGCATGGGCAAATTAAATGTGATGTGTTTATGTCTTGTTCTCAGGTGTTTGCATGTCTTTTTTGGTAAATATTCTATGTAATAGGACGTCTCATTCATCCAGCATCTGCTAAACGAGAAATCCTGATACTCCGGGGTCTTGTGTCTAGCAAAGAACTGTGTGAAACAGTTGTGTTCACATTATATGTTATTATAGGAACGAGAATGGCAGCTGATCAATGGTGGGTGGGGGACCCCTGCCACACATGTCATGGTAATGGGAGCACGATGTGCCTTGTATGAATGGCAGCTTGATCACAGCGCACATTGGCTCCTGTTGCGCTCTTCACCTTGTCTCGCAGCACCATTAATGTGCTGAGTGCTTGTTCAACAAATTATAGAGCAGGTTATGTTCTATTGACACCGGCGGGTTGAGTGGCGCTCACCCAGCAGTGACCTATGGGCCTCAAGTAATGGCACACAGCCAGTTTCTGGCAATCTGGAAATTGCACATAGTGGGTGCATGAAGCCCGAATCCATGTCCCAAATGTTGGTCCCCCCACTGATCAGTCACTGGAGTACTCTCTCCAATGAGAGAACTTGTTTCAAGCAAGTTTGTGTTCCTTTCCCCTAAGTTTCAGTATTATGTCTTAATCCCTTCCATAAAAGGAAACTTACAGGGAACCTGCCACCATGTTTTCACATATACAGCTAGTGGCAGGTCCCATAGAGATAAATTTGTTTCTCTGACATCTAGATAAATCAACTTTGTTATATTCCCTTGCATCAGAGGGGGCATGTCCTTGGCCAGCCTCTCCCATCTACTCACATGGCTTATGCTTCCTTACTATTCAGCAGTTTATGTCGTGTGACAAGGATGATGTCACCTAAGGTTCTATAACCTTTACATTTGCAAAATCTACTCCATGTATGTTTATGTTCACATGGAGTCACAGCAACTTCCATGGACTTCTACTACTTCTAATCCTCCATGGAGGCTGCTGTGATTTCATGTGACCAGATACATACAGTTTGGTAATGTTATGAGGCTAAAGGACTTTAGACTATGTCACCCTGGTCACATGACATGAATGTAAGACAGGGCACCATGTAAAAAAAAATGACACAATATTTCCTATGTCTGCTGGTGAATTTTAACATACATTTCCCAAGTACAGACATGGCCAAAAGTTTTGAGAATGACACAAATATTATATTTTCACACGATCTGTTACCCTCTGGTTTTTATGTGTGTTTGTCAGTTTTTATCACATACAGAAATACAAGTGCAATCATATTATGAGTAACAAAAGCTTTTATTGACAGTTAGAATGAGTTACTGCAGCAAGTTAATATTTGCAGTGTTGCCCCATTTTCTTCAATCAAATTCTGGACCAAATCCTGACTGATAGCCGTCCATTCTTGCACAATCACTGCTGCATTTTGTCACAATTTGTTGGTTTTTGTTTGTCCACCCATCTCTTGATGATTGACCACAAGTTCTCAATGGGATTAAGATCTGGGGAGTTTCCAGGCCATGGACCCAAAATCTCTATGTTTTGTTCCCTGAGCCATTTAGTTATCACCTTTGCTTTATGGCAAGGTGCTCCATCATGCTGGAAAATACATTGTTGATCACCAAACTGCTCTTGGACGGTTGGGAGAAGTTGCTCTTGGAGGATATTCTGGTCCCATTCTTTATTCATGGAAGTGTTTTTAGGCAAGACTGTGAGAGAGCCGATTCCCTTGGCTGAGAAGCCGCCCCACACATGAATGGTTGCAGGATGCTTTACAGTTGGCATGAGACAAGACTGGTGGTATCACTCACCTTGTCTTCTCCGAACAAGCTGTTTTCCAGATGTTCCAAACAATCAGAACGAGGATTCATCAGAGAAAATGACTTTTCCTCAGCAGTCCACTCCCTGTACCTTTTGCAGAATCAGTCTGTCTCTGATGTTTTTTCTGGGGAGAAGTGGCTTCTTTGCTGTTCTCCTTGACACCAAGGCCTTGCACCAAGAGCCTCCGACTCACAGTGCGTGCAGATGCACTCACACCTGGCTGCTGCCATTCCTGAGCAAGCTCTGCACTGCTGGTAGCCCGATCCCGAAGCTGAAGCACTTTTAAGAGACGGTCCTGATGCTTTCTGGTCCTTCTTGGGAGCCCTGGAGCCTTTTTGGCAACAATGGAATCTCTCTCCTTGAATTCCCTGATGATACGATAGATTGTTGACGGAGGTGCAATCTTTCTAGCTGCAATACTCTCTTCCCTGTTAGGCCAGTTTTGTGCAGTGCAATGATGACTGTGCACGCTTCTTTAGAGATGACCATGGTTAACAGAAGAGAAACAATGATGCCAAGCAACAGCCTCCTTTTAAAGTGTCCAGTGGTGTGATTCTTACTTAATCATGACAGATTGATCTCCAGCCCTGTCCTCATCAACACCCACACCTGTGTTACTGGAGCAATCACTGAAACAATGTTAGCTGCTCCTTTTAAGGCAGGCCTGCAATGAAGTTGAAATGTTTGTTTTTGGGCTAAAAGTTTCATTTCTAGGCAAATATTGAAGTTGCAATTAATTGCTGTTAAGTTGATCACTCTTTATGAGCAGCCATTCTGGAGTAGATCAAGATTGCCATTTTAAAAACTGATTCTGAGTGGTTTTGCTCAAAAAAACAATTATAAAATTCAGGACCTTGGGAAAGCTGGGTGCATACTGGCTGCAGTGTTTCACAGAGCTTTCAGAACTGTCCAGACAGGACTAATCAACCTGAGCTGCATGACTCGTACACAGCAGCTGGGGGATGGTGCAGTGATTGATTACTTCTACCTGTCACGGACAACACCGTGAATACATTGTTCTCTGTAACAGTGCATAATTACAGTGAGGTGAAGCGCTAAGCAGCCACAGGAGTGACAGAGCCTCATTATCATCATTTTATAATTAGTTTTTTCCATTAAACTGCTCGGTTCAGGGATTAAACAAGATATGTTTCTGCATCAATGTAGCTTTAGCATTCTCAAGGTATGTTTGGTTTACAATGCATAAAAACAAATGGTATATTTCTTTGAAGTCTTGTGCTCACTTAATGTCACTTGCCCATAGATCAAACTGATTAGGCTTGGGATACAGGGCAGCAAAATATACACAAAATATTTCACTGTGTGACCTTGGTATATCAACCTGGAATATGGCAACAAGGGCATTTTGTGGAGAAATATGTGTGCCTCCTGTTTGATGCACCTGTGATTCATATGTCAGATCCAAGGAATTTTAGTGTAGGAAATCTTCCATCAAAATCGAGCATAATAAACCAAGCAATCCGGAGAACATGGTGTAATGGCTTCTCCATGTGCTTCCTGCTGCTGGCGCCCCCTGCAGCCTGTGTGTATGAGATACTACTATACACATGACTGACAGTCTGTATAATGGTGTAATGGCTCCTCCTGGTGCTGGCGGCCTCACCTCCTGCAGCCTGTGTGTGTATAGGAGAGATACAACAGCTCCAGACAGCCTTGTAATAGCAGAACATGTCAGGTACATGTGTAGCTGATGTCTGTGACTCTGTGGATTAGAAGTAGAGAACATGTCAGCAGATAAAGCACAGACACCAGCAATACTTTACTATACATTACTCACAGACATGAGCAGGGGGAGGGGTAACAGGGGTGACATCACTGCCTCTGGCCATGTGACCAGCCTTATTTACATAATAAAGAAAAGATTATTTTACAATGATTAATGTATGAATTGACTAGATAAAGGCTGGGATGGATCCTTGTGGGCTGCTCCAACAGGTAGTGGTGACAGGACTCGTGACCGACCTGATGACAGGTGTCCTTCAATACAACTAGATGGTATATGTTCCATTCACACTTTGTACAGTCAGTCTGTAGATACAATTGACCAATAGTTTCTTAGTGGCATTTGTCACTTTCTAACATGGACCAATAACATTATGCTGAATTTTTATGGTCTATGATATGTGGAAAACAGTCTGGGTCTGTATTTAGTACCTTGCACAGATGGACAGCACCAAAAGCACTGTCATGTGAGTGAGCCCTAGTCATGTTTATGCAGAGGTTTCTTTTAAAGATTTTAACCATGTACCAATATACAGCATGCTTTTCCAATACTTGGGTTGTCACATGGACTCATTGTGACGATTCATTGTTGTCCATGAAGATAAAATTAGGCTTGTGCTGTTTATGCAGAGGCACTTAATGTCAAATGGTGTCTATGATTTCTACTTGGTGTGAATCGACTCTCATCAGTGCAAAGCAGGGCTCCCTGCTGTTGAGAGTCTATTCACACTGCGGCTCCCTTCTAGTACCAATTGCAGTTGTTCAAATTCCCCTATTTAGGGCCAGATCATTGGCCCATGTGAAACCACCTGTGGCTGGCGCTTCGAGCGATCCACGACAGCAGGGAGTTTGTGTGAGACTCTGGGCAAGATCTGAAATGATCTGCCATATATGGTTTGAGAAATTGGAAATACAAATACCCTAAGGGACTTAAATGAGATGAAAAATTAAAATAAAATTCAAAAACGCCAAAAATTTCAGATCCCCCAAAAAGCTTTTCTTTTGCTCCATGCAGTGAACCCCGTAATAAAAAATATTATCCAAAAGTCCGAATTAACACTTTCTTATGTCAAAATGTGAACATCATGATAAGGAGGACTGTTTTAATATAAATTCTAATTCAACAGGCATTTACTGGTTGATTTATAGACCAAACATTTGTTGCGAATCTTGCAGCTCCATGTTTACAGTCCAGCAAGATGTGCAAAAAGTAATTAAACATTAAATGGTCAGAAATGTTCATTTAACAGTTTACAGGTGACTTTAAAGTTTTTTGGTTCGTTATGAAATTTCACCCCCAGACCAGATATCTCCATTTTTTGGGAGTAATGTATATGACATATTTTTTTTTTAATTGTATAATGTATATTGTATATATTTTTATAAAGCAGATTCAGTTCTTTGCATCACTTACAGATATTTTTAAAATAAAAATATTCCGTGTGTGAAGAGAACTAACCATGGTAGGCCCTTAGGTATATTGTAAGTATTTGTGTGTTGACTGAGATATCCTTGTCACTTACTCATTGGAATCACTTTTCTCGTACTGCAGTAAGGGAACGTTCTGCTGTTCCTCTTCTCCCTTAACTTATTATGTCTTGAATTAGATTTTCTTTTATTGTTTTGCATTGAACACTTATTACATTATGGGAAATGCAGTTTGCTCCCTGTAAATTTCTGATCTCAGCTGCCCTCTGACCATATGAAAGTGTAGAGCAAGCCCTGTGCTGTGGGTAATAGTGCGTCTTTATGATTGAAGTAATCTGGAGGGGCAGCTGGGTCGGGCATCACAAAGAATTGACATGATACACCTTTAAAAGGTTATATTGGCGAAGTCACTCTGACCCATTTATGGACGACTACAATGTTTTCTTATTTCATCCACATGTGGAAGATGCACAAATAAGATTTAGGAGATGATATAAAAGAGTAAAAGTTTAGAAAAAGGTATTTTCTATATCGTCCCCCCATGACGGCCACATGGAAGTTCAGCTCTTGACACCCTATATTGCCAGGTAACTCAGAGAGTTTAAAAACTCCACCCCAGCTAGGCTCGCCAGTATTTTTCCTGTCCCTCCAGGAGGACTGAGAGAATCTGCCTCTCCTCTGTCATGAGGAAGAGGGTTTTTTTTTTCTTTTACCCTTAAAGGGGTTGGTCACTCTTAACATAAATTGTCCATGTGCTTGATAATATTCGCTGAATGTTCACCAGTTGATTCCTCATCCCTGATGCTTTCTGTAGTTGTGTGCAGACTCTCTGTGCACTCTGTAGGATCTCTGTTTGCCTGTCTGAACACTGATAAATAGGAGGGACCTGCAGCAGGAGTGTCTGTCAGTTAGACGGACTGAGAGAAAAAAAACACACTGTTGGCTGACATTCGGATGGACTGAGGGAGTGAGAAGTTCTGTATATATGCAGAGGGCAACGTGAGAACAGGGAACATGCAGAGATATGTATAATGTAAGACCTATATTGAATAGTGGCCAACACCTTTAAGTTTACATGGCCGAGGTCCTCGGTTGACTACGTTCTCCCTGTTGACCTCAACACTATAAAGTGTTCCCCTACAGAGCAGTTTCCTGCTCTCTTTAAAAGTGGCAGCAGACGGTTCCTGCACCCCATCCCTCCAGTTTGTGTAGTCCACGGCTCCTGGAACCTCCATCTGGTTCTGAGGTTGGCAGTGGCCATTTTTGTGTCTGGTGAGCGAGTGTATTGTTGCAGCCATACTGGGGAGGGCACTTCCTGTAGTCGCACCAAAATGGATGAAACGGAGCCAGAGATCATCATCAGGTAAGTGATTTAAACAGTGGGTCTCTTACAAAGCAATCTTTTTTGCGGTCTCCAATAGGTACACTATGGTTGATGAGACTTCTCCTACTGTGCCATTGGAAAATACTGGTTTATTTGTTAATATGTCTTATTATTAGATGGAGGAGTAAGAGTAGGCCAAACTAATGAAGGAGAAAGAGCCTACAAAAACGGTATCTAGATGATACTTACAAAAAACAAGCATGTAAGGACTGCATTACTAAGTTACAGAGGGACGAATCCCCATCTGTCTTAGATGAGCTTTTCTCTTATTAAAGAAGAAATAAGAACTTCCATATCTACCTCCTCTAAATCTCAGGGACCTCTTCTTAAAAAGTGATGGCGATTTCTGACTCGGACAATCTGGAGTAAGAAGGACCTGACAGAAGGCAATTTTTTTTCTTCAGAAGGCATGGAGGGTCTCTTACCAGCTATACTTATACGGTTCATCATGAATGTTAAGGACATAATAACACCATAAACTTTTCAGGATGAAATGTTTGGTGGTTTACAAGTAAAAAAAATAAATCCATCTTTACTCTTAATGATATACCAAAGGAATTGATTAATGTTGAGTGACCCTACTGTAGAAAAGACTTTGGGGCACATTTAGGAAGGGTCCGTGGACCGTGATTCTGTCGGGTTTCCCGAATATTTCCTTTTTGTGCCGGTTTGTCCTGGGTTTTTGGCGCACTCGATCGGATTGTGGCGCCTGCTTGCATGCGACAGAAATGGGGGGAGGGACCATTGGAAAAACTGCAGAATTTTAAAACTAAATTGTGTCACAAGATCAAGCACTTACATGCACCAGGAAGAAGAAGGTGAACTCCAGCGAACCTCAGCGGGGAAGCGACACAGGAAGGAAATTGGATGCACTCGAATCCTCGTCGGACAACGCACAGTGGAGATCGCGACAGGACCGGGTAAGTAAATCTGCCCCTTTGTGTCTAAAGAATTCAAAGGAAGACTTCTTTTTGATGATGATGTTTCAGAAGTGTGGAATATTCCTAAAGTAGTTGTCCAAGTAGCCAAAGTAGTGAAAATAAACTATTTGCCCTGTGAGGACTCTATCCAAGAAGCCCATGGACAGAAAATGTAACATCTTGCTCAAAAAATGTTGGGAAACATATGGAGGCCATTTTTGTGGCCAGATCTTTGTATGTGTGTTTAGGTGAAATGAAGACTCTTCTTGGAGATTTGTACCCCTAGAGAAGCAATCTGGGATAATCTACCAGTGTTAAAGTGGGCAACGGAATTTTTAGCTAACACTACAGGGGAAACTTCATGTGGCCAAAGAAGGGGCTCTATTGAAAGCAACAAGGCGAGCATTGTGGGTGTAGCAATTTAAGGGAGACCAAAATAAAACAAAGCTTTACACTGTGCTGTTTTCAGGGAGAAATTGTTTTCTGGCCTGATAAAGTATTAGAAAGGGCAGCTGATAAAAGAAAGATGAGACTTCCCTGAAATTAAATATGAGAAAAATAATTTCTTCTAAAAGGAAAGGAGGACGTTGAAGCGGGGGGTTCTTCATCCCTAATGCCAACAATACAGTGGAGAACAATATAAAAAAATACGTCAAGGATGTTTGATAGTCTGTATCATCTCCCTCCACCCGGTTCCTAATATCAAACCAAATCTTGTCAGATGTGGTCCAAAGTGCAGGAACTAGAAAGAGGGGTGGTGACCTTTTTCTAATTTAAAAAAAAAAAAAAAGAAACTGCTCCAGGAAATTCAAAATGGACATAACGGAAGTGCTAGCAGTGCTGAGAAGATCCGGTCATATTGTAGTACCATACTTGGATGATTTCCTTATTGGAGCAGAATCAAAAACAAGCAAGTGGCATCAAGAGATCAGATATTGCAATTTCTCTCTCATCTAAGTTTGCTGTTAAATTATCAAAATTCCAAACTACCTCCCAAAACCAAAAAGGTGTTTTTAGAAGTCCTGCTACATTTAACTATCCAGATGTCCTTCTTACCAGAAATAAAAACCCAGACCATGACTAATCAAGTGAACATTTTCAAGACCCTCTCTTGCATATCAATAAAGTGAGCCATGAACCTATTGGGTCCAACGACCTCAACGCTGCAGCGTACAGCCTGAAGACAGAATCATACAAGGACTTTTCAGAACTGGATTTTGTCCTGATGGACTGCAGATCCCTTCAGAAGTGAAGTTGTCCTTGAATTGGTGACATAACAAAGAAAACCTAAGAAGAGGAATCAATGACCTCTATTTTGTATTCAAACCGATGCAGGTCAACAGTGCTGGGGTGCAAAACTCCCAGGGAACTTGGCCTCCCTATTTTTTTTAACTTTTTTTTTTCCGACCGCATCCTTCTTACTCAGATTACAGATATTTATCAAGAGACAGTCCTTCCAGAAAAAATCCAGCCTTTTCTAAAACTGTCTAGTGAGGGAAGCCTTGTAAGGGCCAAGGGCCTTTCGAGTAAAGTGATAGATGCCTTTTGATTCTGTACTCTTATCCCGCAATTTTCACCTCGATGACCACTGGGTCTATTTTATGAATTATGTTAGGTTGCTGCGCCTCTCCTTGGATTGTCTAAATTACTGTGTAGGGTTGAAAAACAATGGGAGCACTTGCATAACGGCCTTGTGTTAGCCCAGATCCAGACTGGTTAGCTGTTACAGTTGGTTAATAACCATACTGGCTGTTTTGTAATGACTAAGGCTATATTCACACTGCCGTTGCCCGCCCGTACCGTACCGTAGCGGGCAACGGCAGTGTACGGGGAGAGGAGGAGGAGGTGAGCGCAGCTCACCCCCGCCCCTCTCCATAGCAACCTATGGCGCACGGCGCCGTATTACGGGAAAAGATAGGACAGGTCCTATCTTTTTCCCGGGTACGGAACGGTACGGTGCCGTCCCTTTGGTTGCCGTGCGCCAATAGAAGTGTATGGGGGACGTATATCGGCCGTATATACGTCCCCCATACGTTAGAGTGAATGTAGCCTTCCCTCTACATAGAGTTAGTTGAGAGATTTAAGGACTTAATCATGATTAAATCTTTTTGGATGAAATTCTTTGGTTTGCTGTGTCCATACCCATGACATGATGTAATATATATTTTTTTTAAATGGGAACCAATAAATTGAGAAGTGTTTTTATGCATCCTGTGGACGTGCCGGAGTATCCTTTCATATGAGTCGTAGAGTTGTTGACGTTTTCTCCGTGCACCTAGGAATTCATGGCTGTAGTTGTGAGCTGGACTTTTTTTTTCTTAAAGAGGTAAGCAATCTCTGTAGCCGCTTTTGGGATGTCCTGAATCTCCATCGGGTCTAGGGGGGGTTTGTACTCATAATGGAATGCACTGGTTCTCATGCCACCACTTATAGAGGGATGCATAGGACACCCACATGCTGAGGAAACCTACTGTGCCTTTCAATGTGTGGTTAAAATGACAGTGACTTTTTTTTTTTTTTTTTTTTTTGGGTCAACACCATGGGGGAAAAATATTTCTATAGTGTTTATTATGTATTAATACCTTTCATATTCCTACATTTCCTAACTTTTTTTTTTTTAATTAAATTCTGTTAAATTTCTGGAAAAAAGATTCTGATGCTTTGTTAATTATTTTATATAATGAAAGAGCAACCGTTTTGGGACATGGGGATATATAACGTGCTTATAATTTTGTTTATTTTTAAATGCGTTATGATTTTTCAGAATTTTTAGGTTTTATTTTTTTTTCCATTTTTAGTTTATTTTTATTTTTTTTCTTGGTAAAATGCTTGTTCTTTAATACACCCTTCCTCTGGTAGGGTGTAATACAGATTGCTCTTAAACAGGCATGTCCTTTTAACTTATCGCTGGTTTACCGCTATCCTAGTAACCAAACCCCCTCCAATGAGAACATGCCTGAGGCCTTTGAAATCTGTTATCACAATGGTACATTTAAATGTCACAGAGGGCTTAATGGTCAACACTTAAAAGGTTAGCGGCAGGTGTCTGCTGTGTAATAAGGCAGAGGCATGTTTTGTATGGACACATTTATCCTTTTAATGTTGTTCCATACATCTCACTTCTATGGAAGGCAATAGCATTTCTGAAATTGGAGCAGGAGTACCCTTTTTTTGCCATATGTTTCTTCCAGAAAATTCCTAGAAAATAGGAAACGCATGCTTTTTGACCAGTTTGAATTAAGAGGATTGGTCTAACCTGTCAAAAACAGATCCGTTTTCAAAAACCGCATGCATTTTTTTTTTAACGGACTGCTTAAAAACGGGCCAAAAACGCATTCAAAACGTCACATTTGCCATCGCCCTAAGACACGCGTGGCGTTTTTGGGCCGTTTTTGGGCCGTTTTTCACATCGTTAAAAACGCATGCGTTTGACCAGTTTGAATTAAGATAATTGGTCAAACCTGTCAAAAACGCATGTGTTTTCAACGATGTGAAAACACACTAACTAAAAACGGCCCAAAAACAGCCTAAAAACGCCACGTGTGTCTTCACCCTAAGGGCCATTGAGTAAACTTGGGATTCAGCCTCATTGTACATCCACATCACATGTCTAGTCGCCATGGATAATTATTCCGATGTGTGAACTTTCTCTTAGGTGACCTAAATTATCCGTTAAAATCATAGATGTAATTTGATTATATTTTTTGTTTTGTTTACAAATATGTGTAAAACTTCCATATTTTGCAAGCGATTTTTAGAGTTTTTATTTTATACTATCTAAAAAATGATTAAGCACTGCTGGTAAGACCTGTTTCCTGACTCTGTAATTCTAGGCTGCACCTATTTGAAGGGATTCTTTAGATAATGAAACCCTTGATTTAACGCTTCTGGCTTTTTATGCACCCGCGCCATTTACAGATGATGCAGCCTAGGCGCCGGCGTGCCTCAGTATTATGTTTATTTCTAGATGCACAAAAGGTAGAAAGATCCATACTTAAGTACTGTGCAGTTTACAAAATATAAGGCCCCCTGCAAAGCCTTCTAAATCTTTGGAAAGTGGAATATTTTCACGCATGCTGTGCTTTATTTTTGTAATTGGGTTTTTAGGTTCATAGTGGGAGGTATGTTTTGAGCGGGCACCTATTTTTATAAAGCAGCCCTGCTGTGACAGTAATTTGGAAACATGTAATCCCTAAGCTTTGAATTCTATGTAGGATTTCTTGCGGAGTTTAGCTGATTGTCCTGATTGTGTGAATGATCAACTTGCCTAATGATATAGTACTCTAGACAGGAAGGGATTTCTGGGCTGCGAGCACCTGCTACTTGTGCTGCATACATTGTCTGCCGCTTCACAAAAGTCTTAATAGAGGGACTGCTTGAGCCAGGGTAAAACAAAAGAGGGGCTGGAGGATAAGTACATTTTAGCATTTTAGTACCAACTAGATATGGGGTGTATGGCCAATATTGGTTACCATGCTTTGCTTGGATTGAGATTATTAGATGCATCTTTAAGAATGGTTGGGTGAAATTCAGATCTTTAGTGGATACAAAGTAAGTGGTTGCTACCATCCAATTTCTAGAATCAGAAATATATGTGTACTATGTATGTTTTGCTTTAGACAAATTTCCGCTATTTTTAAGTGACCCATGGTGTCCCAGTGAAATTTTATTGTCTGCCACTGTTTCCTCGATAACAGTAATTTCCTATTTCTTCCCTATTAAGGAGCTCTTCTCACTTGTAATATTGGGTACATAATAGCACCCCTTTTGTTATGGTACTTTCTACATTGCAAGACCCCAGGGTTTCTCCATCTTCCTTCTACAGGGACTGACGCAGTGGCTCCATATTGGTGGCTGCCAAACCACTTTTCCCTGTAACATTGACTTGCACATTAGGAAAAATTCAAAAAAAGTGTAAATGAAAGGACCAGTGAAGTTGGGCTGCATTCACACGTGGCTTTTACATTGTGTTCCGATATGCAATACGGCAGCTGAGGAGAGATTTGCTCAAATACATTGATGTTAATATTGCAAAACGCAATATTAATGCAATATCAACAAATGTGTTAACATTGCATTTTGTAAACACAAATGTTAACAGCAGCTTCATTGACCAAATCTCTTCTCCTCAGCTGTTGTATTGCATTTCAAGATGCAAAGTGAACACCATGTGAACACAGTCGTAGACTACACAGTCGTATTCTGCGTCAGATACCTCCTGATGGATTGGTTTAGAACTGTAGAGGGTACTTTAGACCTGCTATTAGTCTTATGCACAGAGTGAATTTTCATTTACCTGTGCCCCTTGGAAAATTGCCTGGAGACGGTCTATATCCCTTAATAAATGTGGTGCACAGCATTTCAGGTACAAATTACTCCAGAAGTCTGTTGTAGACAGATTGCTAATTCTGCATAATTCATGCATAATACATTGTCTTCCCTATGGACATTTCGTTTGGTTGAGATCCTGCTCCCACTTTTTCAGGCGTGAGGATTTGTTATTTACAGCTTGAAGATGTGAATTGACTTTAGGATTGGTGCACGTGTAAGCTATGAAAGAGCTTATGCATGTTATCCAAATTCATACGTCCTGCTGTATGCATGAAATGGACAGTGAAAGCCACTGTAAGAAGACTTTTTACTATGTCATCACAAAATGCACCAGTTTGGCTTTGTTTCCCTCTACTATTCCAAAGTGAAATCTTCCCTGAACCTTGCTTGGTGGAGCATTTAAGACCGAAATTCACCGAATTGTCAAATTACAGCTTCCAGTAAAAGTCTATGGGGGGGAAGTGAGCAGAAGCAGCGAGAGAGAAGAGGCATCAGCATGGGCAAACCTCCTGGAGCTTTATGGAATATTTTTTATATTTTTACCACCATGCTCGTGGATGAGGGTTACAATTGTATACATAAAACTCACCAAACCTTTGTCGGCTTTTGTGTATATTACTCTAAAACGGAACAGTATTTTTATGTTCTATCTGCTGAAGTGAGATAGAGCCAGGTTTGATTCATACAAACATGAGAAAAGGGTCTAAGCTTTTCTGTTATGGATCAATGGGGGGAGATTTATCAGCAGTGTCTGAGGTAAAACTTGTTCTAGTTGCCCATGGAAACTAATCAGATCTTAGCTTTCATTTTCTAAACTGCTGTGGGAAGATGAAAGCTAGTCACTGATTGGTAGCCAGGGGCACCTCAAACCTTTCTGCTCCCAATCTCTTCTAAAAAATCTCCCGAGCATTCGCTATAACCAGAGCCTGCCGTACTGCTGGCACAACCAGCTTTTGTCTGTGTCCTATCCGGCCGGACGCTGAGTCTTGCGCTGCAGAGGACCGGAGCGACAGCAGCGCTGGATACCGGAGGGCACCGGAAGGCAAGTAGGACTTTTTTAAGCAGCCCTCTCCCAGCCACTATTTTTTTTTTTTCCAGATCTCTCGGACAACTCCTTTAATAGCTGAACTGTTGTACACGGAGTTCAGTTCTGCAGGTCTGAGTTTGGCCAGTAAATCTCGATAACACAATACGTTGTAAAGCGTTATGGAATTTGTGGGTGCTATATAAATAAAGATTATTATAAGTTTGCTAGACCAAACTCGCACATAGACAATGGGCCCAAGGTAACACGTTCTGCTACTATCACAACACTAGTACGGGGGGGGCTGGACATCGGCCCGATCGCAGATGCGTTTCCAGTGAAACTCATTTCCAGTGAAACCCATTTTATAGCTTTGCGTTTGTAAACGCAGCGCTAGCGGCACATGTGACCGCACCCCGAGTCATCAGACATGGATCATAAGCTGAGCGGCTTACATAGATGGGCTGTTTTTTAATAATGCTTGTGAAATTTGATGTAAAGATAAAATGTTTTTTAAACAATTTATTTGTATCTTCCTGTAGTTTCTTTTATTGTTCTGCCCTATCATTCGCATTTGATAAGAACTGGTCACACTTCTTATGACGCTACGATGGGCTGTATGGATGTGTTTCTAACCGTGTAGATTATACTTGTTGTATCAGACAATATTTCTAGCTACTGAATAATTCCTGCCGGAGGTAATAAGGGGGAGGGGGGTTGTAACTTGTTTGTGCATTTTCGACAGTCTGCCACATGTCTCAGACGTCACACTTGAACTGCTTTATGTAAACAGCTGACACGTTGCAGGTCATTTCATCCAGTTGAAATAATTCTTGAGCAGCGGTCGGGATCCTTTCTTATACAGTAAATCACTTATCCCTGAGGATTCAACCTTACACGTAGCATCTTCTCTCCTTTTGTCCTCCTCACCCTATCTCTCTGCATGGTTGCCCCCTTCAGGGAGGCATCATTGACAGGCAGAAGAAATAAGATACAATGGAGACAGACAGCAGGCTGGATGAGATGTGGCTGGAAACACACTGACACCGTTACTGACAGCCGGCCGCACTGCTACAGTGACAGAACCATTTCTATATGGTGACAGACCTGCTCAGCCGCTGGAAAGATGGCTGATGATGATCATATGTATTTTTGGGGTCTTGCGGGACTTGACAGATTTTCCGCTGCTCTGACACACTGAGCTGGCCATTAGTGATCTGTAGAATTCATTTTATTCCACATTCTATAGAGCAGCATGAGTGAAGCTGCTGTTTTCATGTATGACCTCAATATTGGCCAGGCCTTCCAGCTGTTAGTCAGGACTGGAGTGTCTATACGAAGATCGAGATCATGCCTGAATATCCCTCCTAGCTGATTTATTGTCAGGCACTTTTAAATGGGCTAAAAAGAAATCGGTTCAGGTTTTAAAGAGTCCTAGAAAAAAAAAGAGTTATAACTTGCCTTGATCAGGTAGGTCTGGGAATGTGTTGGTTTTATCATGCGTCTTGCGCTTAACCAAAAGCTACTGTAGAAACAGCCTTTCAGTCTCTATTAAAGGTAGCTGGCAGGTTTAAAATGTATCCTAAACTACGGTAATTACAGTGCTGTTTAGAGGCCTTTAATAGGTGCAAAAAATTAACTATGTGTAGGGTTGCCATACATTATATGTGGTCAGTCCATGATCATGAACTGTGTTGGATCAAGGACAGACCACACTGCAAGAGGCTGGATTGGTTGCAATATATTGATCTATGATATGCTGAATGGTAGTTAAGCATGGAAGAAGGGACTCTATGCATCATGTATAGAAATGATGGATATATATTGATATTTACACATCTAATGTATTTTAAATATGGTGCAATACAATATATAGAACAGCAATAAAACTAAACCAACACACTCAGTAACATGTTAAATAACCCTGCGTCCCAATCTATCAAAGTATAAAAACAATTACTTCCGGGAAGCCACGTAATGGGAAATAACACGCAGATTTCCCAATCGCCGTTTTGCCATGCATAACCATTTTATCCTCGGGGGGGAAAAATGGGTGTTTTTTAAAATTTGAAATGGATGCATGACGTAATGGTTTCCCTGGGGGGGGGTGCTGGCCACTTCCATGTGATACGGGACACTTCTCTGCAGAGAGAAAGGTAAATTTTCATCCAACTTTTCTTTTTATCGGAAAAAGTTTTTTATTATTAAAATAATTTGGCAATGTGTGCATTGTTCTTTATGGGCACGTGGCGGAGCCAGAAAAAGGACTCCTCCTTTAATAAAACATAAGATGTCACTTTGGCTACTTTCACACACATGTATGGGGGGCGTATATACGGCTGATATACGTGCCCCATACACTTCTATGGGCTCACGGCGTCGTGCACTGTATATGCCTATGGAGAGGGGCGAGGGTAAGCTGCGCTCTTCCCCTGCTCCTCTCCACAGGGCCAATGTATGCCCGCCGTACTATGGTATGGCGGGCATACATCGTCTGAATGTAGCCTTACGCAGTTTGAAATTGTATAACTGCCTTTTTTTTCTCTTTTCGATTTGTACTGCATTTGTAATTTTTTTATAGCAAAGACTTTTTAACTTTAATTTCAAATGTTGATGATGGGGAACACTTGCCCTGTGCGGCGAAGTGGGAAACGGTTCCTTTCCTATGCTGTTTATTTACACCCTACTGACCTTCACCATAATAGCACAACATAATGTAGTACTATACTCTGTACTATTTTATAACCTCTTTTATTATTATTTATTATTATTAATTTGGGGGGGGGGGGGGTAGTGATCAGTATTTTCTATTTCCCCCTCACTAAGTTATATTTATTTCTTAGTAAGTGTAAATGGCTCATCTCTTCTTGCTGAACTAAGGAGTATTAAATCGATGTAAAATACTCTATTTCAAGCATGAAATATGAATTTCCTCATGAGTGCAGTTGAGCACTTCAGATTTTAATGTATCTCACAAATGGTGCTTGAAAGTTAACCATACAAATCCTTTAGATTCTCCTATCTGGGCTTTTCTTATTTGGTTACGTTATTGCTTGGGAATACGTATAAGTCGGATGTCTCAGCATTAAGACTACAGAAATACTTGCCATTGCTTAATGGGGTAATGCAAGCTGTAGGCTACATGGTGATGACTTGACTTTCATCAGCTTTTTTCCTCTTTTTAAATGCTGCATACATTCACTTAATTAAACACCCAGGTCTACAAATGAGGTGCCTGTTAATTCATCTGTATTGTGGTCTGTACTGCTTTTCTTAGGGTTATATTCGTACATTACATTATTCTCTTTGTGGTATGTTAAATATGTGTTATCTATGATCTCCTTTCTTCTAAAATCAGCTATGCTAATGAGTCAGAACTGCTCTGGGGGGCATTACCAGATACCCTATGTGCTGCATATTTCCAGGCTGTTACACTGTGGACAAGCAATCGGTACAATGCTGTTTGTACTATCAGGTGGGCAGTCCTGAGCAGGGAAAGAAAGTCTGGCACCACCTACAACCACCTGACAATAGAGATCCTGACTAGCATATTGGGTGCTGAAACTAACAGCACCGATTACTTGGGAACAGTGAAGGTTATAGGAGAACTTCAAGGTTCACCAGAATCGGTAAATCAACAATGATAAGAGGATTTAAAGAGTTGAGGTTGATCGATGTGGTGAAAGGTCCTTTTTAAATCTGGGCTATGAAGTCCTTTTTAGGGTCCTCTTTTGGAGTTAGTTGGTTTCGATACCAGAATTTTTTTAATTGATGCAGATATTTAATGTAGCATCAATATTCTTGATCTCAAAACAAAACTTTAATGGCGTTTTGTGAGACTAACTTTAGTTTCTATAAACAAGTCTTTTGTCTGTTTATTCTTGGTTAAATTAAGGAATTGTACAAGCTTTTTTCCCTAAACATTTACCTGTCACTTTAATTATTGTTTTTACTATATTTTATAGGTTGTCTTGGGATCAAATATATTTTGATATATACATTTTAATTAGATTTAATTATGTTTATTGTATGCATAAATATGAGAGGAAAAATGCAATGTATTGTAATATAGAAAGATATCTTTATACCAGTGTATTGAGCTAATGACGCTGAACTCTATTGAAGACCTTAGTTAGAGAACATCATCAGCAGTTACGTCTATGGCTCACTGTTCCTTCTTTCGATCCTAAGGGTAGGCTGTTCAAATCTACTTCGATCATAAGCAAATATGTTACGTTTTATTAAAATCAATAGGGTGCCCTTCTGGGGTGTGTAACAGGATTCCTTATTCCTTATGGCCTGGCTATGAAGTTGGTTCCTACTCTAACTAGTGAATCCCTATCAGCCAAACATCTACTCTGTGCCGAAAATTACACAACCCTAGTATCAAAATATCAAACTCTTTCAGGTAACAAATTTGCAATTCTACTCTTACAGATCACATGCTTGTCTCCATTTCTTGCTGCATTTCAAGACACAGGAAATAATTGGCTGAATGGAATTTCCTGTGTCTCAAGAGAAAGCAGGAAGTAGAATTATTATGCAAAACATATGGAATAAAATTCAAATAAAGATTGATGGGGACATTTATTATAAGTCTCTTAGAGCAGAACTGTTCTAGTTGCCCATGCCAACCAATCGGAGCTCAGCTTTCATTTTCCCACTGCTGTTTATAAAATTACAGCTGAGCTCTGATTGGTTTCCATGGGCAACTAGAACAGTTTAACCTCAGAAACTTTATGATAAATCTTCCCCTGAAAATCTATTTAAATGCACATTATTTGCAAACATTACATGATGAAAAGAACCACAATTGATGTCCCTTTTTATTTAATTTGCAGGAGTCCTCAAGAAGGTTGATGTCCATTTTGTTCTCAGTGTTGGTCTTCTTCTTATTTATTCATTTAAGTATGGCATTACAACAAGGAGGGGGCCCGGATGAAAAAGAAAAGACAACAGCATTAAAAGGTATTTGTTTCCTTTTTTCTATTCTAGACATTTTTTTTCAAAGTACATCCATCTCCCATACTGATAGCATTTGGATGGTGGGTTGCAGTCCTTTCACTAGAATAGGACCGGACTTCAAACAAAACATGTGACCAATGGACGTGACATCGAAAACCTGGAAAGAGGAAGTGTAATGACTGGACTGCCCTAGCTGCTTCAAACTGCTGATCAGTTTGGGTGCTGGGTTAAGACTTTCACAGATCGGACAATTACCCCTTACTGCAGCAAACACCTGCGGCTAACATCCCGATCAGTAATGACATGGGTGGTAACACGTTAAATGGCTCTGTCAGTGCCGGCAGAGCCATTTAGAAGCCGAGGGGCATGTGGGCTCAGATGATGGCGCCATCCATGACAACCTTGAACTCTATATGGGACTCCAGGACCTGTCTTTTTTGCAGATCTGTAACAGTGGTATAAAAAAACTGCCATTTACTCCAATACAGTTGTGATCAATTGGTTGTACAGTTCTGAAAACGATAGCGATGGAAAACGACATCTTGTCCCGTGAAAAATGACAATTTTCACAGCTCTGTACGCTGTAGTAAGAAAAATATTTTGGAGAAAACTGAAAAAAACTGAGAGCACACAAGAGAATGCAGCAAATTCAATATTGTTGCGCTATTTGGAATTTATTTCCTATTTTCCAGTGCATGGCTTGAAATATTAAATATGGTCACTAGAAACTACAATTTGTTATGCAAAAAAAAAACAGAGTGGAGCTAAAGATAAAAATGCAAAAACGGGAAAGTGTTAGTAACCAATTCTAAAAGGGCTGTTTTCATTTAGTTAAAATATAATGGGATATTGTAGAACTTTTTATAATACAAACAATAACATTATTTGCTGAGATGGGTATACCCCCCTTACGTTTAAATAATTCTGAATTGCATATTAAATGGTGAAGTCCTGCATTCACCCACCACTTGAAACACAGTTTTTTGACCAATGGCCACCTGGGATGGTTTGTTATTCACAATTGGTGGTATTTATGTAAGACCAAACACAAATGTGACATTAGTCAAATCTAGGCGTCTATGGACCAGTAGTTGAACATGTGCACTGGCAGGATAGTACATGAAAGTATATGTAGGTTGCAGGTAAGCTATATCTTCCTATAAAGCCTTTATGGCATCATATGATATTATAGCAGAATAGAATAATCTGAACCCCACAACTTTGTGTAAATTTTTATTCTTTGAGGATCAGCTCATCTCAAGATGATTCGCCATTTACAGTCTGTGTTTTCACAATATTTTATAGCGCATTTTCTTCCTTAAGAAATTTGGTGAAAAAGCTTCGGAAACGGTCAGCCAATGTCGGAGTCATCATGGGAAAATTGACACAATGTGAGATGGTGCCGCAGTGATTTCTATTGGTTACCTAATTACTAAACATTGTGTGATGTGAGTGCGGATGGGGTTAGGCACCTGTGGGATTGGCTAAAGGTTAATTTCCAGCCATATATACAGAAGAGCGTATGTTCATATAGTTTTGTAAAGTAATTACATTTTCTTTTGGCTTTCCAAATATTTTCATTATGTTGCTTAATCCTTTGCGCTGTATAACTCCCTGTATAACCACCCTCATTTCGGTTACATACATCGCTACATAATACAAGGTTATACCTGGCATGCGGAGACATGGGAAATCTCCACAAATGTGCTATGGAAATGATTTCTCATTTAGCTTCTGCTATGCATTTAATTACAGAAGACTGAGAAAATGTGCAATGCTGTGATAGAAGTCAATCAGATGAACCTGAGGAAACTAATCTGCTCATAGTATACTTATTATTGCAGCCATTGTAAGTCTAAGTAGGATTTAGTCAGTTCAGTGGGTCAAGTGCAGATTTCTTTCGTGTTCTGATGTAGTTTTCTCATTCTAATCAGTACAAATATGGTGTAATCTTGTTTCCCTTTTAATGAGTCATTGGCCTTTTCTGAACCGAAACCATCTTGAGCATTTTATCTTTACCTGAGGTGTGTTATTGCTTAAGAACAATATTTATTTTACATTACAAAGCGGTGAGTTTGGGGCCCCAGAATTGTTTATTGACCCCACTCTCTTTAGGGTTCATTCCCTCGAACATAATGGGGATGTTATGCGGCCACGCCATTTGCAGCCAGATATTGGTCCCCATTGATGCCTATGGTGCTCGGTCATGGTGCGGTGAGCACACGTTGTCTTGCGCACCATGATGTGTCCTATATTTCACCGTTATAGGGCCGATCCTGCGCTCCTCTATGAAGAGAGGATGTGTGAGCAGTGCTCATCCCTCCTCTCCAGCGATGTGACGTGTGCTCACCCGTCCTACGGCCTTTGTGTGAATGCACCCTTAGGTTGTATTCACATATTTGTTGTGTACGTACAGGTATGGAACCTATGGGTAACTAGACTGATTTTACATGGGGCTACTTTGTTGGATGGGGTTCTAATCCCCTCTTTAGTTTTCACCCATTATCTGGTTAACAGGGGGACATTTATCGTAAGCCAATGCACAACAGCCGGACAGAGACAGATACACGCCAGGTGCTGTACTTGTAATTCTTGGCAGCTTGAAAGTAATTGTGATTATTTCAGGGCTGATAAAGTCCTGGTAAATGTCCCCCTTAGAGTCCTATGCAGCTGTATGTCAGGGCAGGCATCATGGAGTATGTTCAAAAAAAGTTCCCTGGAGGCAAGAAGTGGAGCACAGTGCCCTAGGTCAGGGAGAACAGTGCAGTGGTAACATAGAGGGTGTCTACAGGCGTCTACTTCAAAAAACGTTATATGACCCCAAGGAAACCCCCTGACAGGACTGCTCTGTTTGTGTCCATTTGTGTCCGTTTGTTCTCCATTCACCTGGGATTCTTTCTTTTTCTTTTTTCATATTTAACCATTTTTGTACAAATAAAGGCACATTAACAACATTTTATGAGTGAGAAATTCCCATTCCCATTGCATTCGGAGCAATGCAATTCCTGCTTTGGACCTTCACAGGATGTTCTCCCAGATTGACAGACCTGCTTTCATAAGTGTCTATACAGAGATAAATGTCAATGAGCACTTGGACCAACCCACCTGATTGGACCGGATATTCCATAACCAGAGACGTGTATTTTCCTCTGTGTTCTGCCAGTAACCTCATACTAGATTTGATAGGTTATTTTTGAACCATACAATTGCATAATAAACATGGCTGCCATCATTTTTCTGCTTCTTTGTATTCAGATCTCCTTTCTAGAATAGACCTGGATGAACTGATGAAAAAAGATGAACCACCACTTGAATTCCCAGATACCTTGGAAGGGTTTGAATATGCTTTTAATGAAAGTAAGTTTTATTCATGCTATTTTTCTGTTCTACCCAACAAAAGGTGTACACAGCTTATTGCAATCCTCTAACTCATTCGTCTTTAGTGATTTGGGAATATTGAATCATGAGTCTCTCCTAATAAACAGCTCTCTTTTTGAGAGAAAGATTGTTTTTTTTTTTTAAGTGACTGTATCACCATTTTTTTTATATGTAGTGGTGGTTTCTATGGTTATGGCGGCCATTTTTTTTTCTTCACTCTGTTAACAGCTTTTAGTGACATGCCTTACAGCAGCCTCGTGGTCAGTAGAAACACTAGTCTGGAGTTTTTAGGCTCTGTGCAGATAGGAGAGAGATGTAAATCCTCTGCGTTTGTCCATAATGAAGACAAAAGTGTTTTCTACAGAGGGTTCATCTACTATTGTAATTCTGTCATAGTCTATGTCTCAATTTATGTCAATCTATGAATAGTTCTGATGGCCGAGGTGAAAATTGCATGATTTAGTACTTTAAAGAGGACCTGTCACCTCTAAAAACTGCACACCGCTGTACAATTCAAAACGCCGGACTGCACTGTAAGCGATCAGGCGTATATTCATGAGGGGGCGGGATTAGGGGCGGTGACTGCCTTGTGAAGTACACCACTACTCTACTATGGTGTAGAAGGGCTGTCCGGGGGGGAGAGGCAGTGCTTCAGACCACCTGCTCATGAATACCTCCGACCGTTCACAGCGCGGTTCAGCGTTTTCAATTGTACAGCGCTGTAGTGTTTGTAACACTGCGGCATATGCTGTAGCGCTAGGAGCTGCTTGCAAGAAGCTGTTTACAAGAAGAGATCTAGGAAACCATGAGAAATTGATACACAAAGTATATTGGAAAATTGTATAACTTTTCATTATACAAACAATATGTACGATTTGCTGAAACGGGACAACAACTATAATTTAAGAAGAGAAAAAAAAACCATCTGAGATTTCTGGTGGGATTTCCCTTCTTCTAGTAAATGTGATTTTTTTTTTTTTAAGCTCTGTTTTTCATTGCATTACAGATGGTCAGCTGAGACATATTAAGACCGGAGAACCTTTTGTCTTTAACTATCGAGAAGACTTACATAGATGGAACCAGAAGCGTTATGAGGCTCTTGGAGAGGTACGTTGTAGTATTTCAGTACTAAAGGAAACGCGATTTAGAAGGAGCTACATTTTACATGCAGAATTACTACCTGCAATGATTTTGGCGACTTCTTGTTCACATTCTTTGTCGGCGTTCTTCTTTTTGTTGAAGGAAAGAAAACTGTTTTATTTGTAGGAGAATTCACTGTGATATTTGAAGGGTAGGTTGTGGTGAGCTTTGATCACTTATTGTTGTGAACCTGCTTCCAGTTTACATAACACAAGTTGCAAAACAATCTACAAAATCGGACATGTCTGCCTATGATTAGAGCTCTTTGGACAGTCTGAAGACTACAAGATATCAGCAGTCTGTAAAGAAATTGATTTGGTTAAACACTAATTTGGTACTCAATTATGCCCCTGGAAATTTTTTCCATAGTTGACGGTATTGTATTGTCTACATCTTCTTCTAAAAATTAGCTTGCTTTCAGAAGAAAAATAAAATAATCTCTCTGATATCTCTGGTTTGGCTAAGGTTCCTAGTCATGTTTGGGGCCTCTTTAATAAGTATTCGGTGGCTTCCTACTGGTGACCACTCTCTGGAGGAGAGCTCATTCCCTTTCATTTTCCTATGGAGCTTGGGTCCATGGAGGCAACATCCATTTCACGATGGACACGCTTCTTCCAGCCTCCTACAACATGTTATACACAAAACCTTAGAAGATAATCTCCTCAATAAAACCCCAACAACTCAAGCAGATGAGCTACTGATCCACACTTTTCAAAAGGGTTAATAACTCCTTTAAGTGCGCAACACCTTAAAGAAAAACTAACAAAATCAAGCATGATAAACCAGGGCACAGATCCAGGTACAATGACTGTGGTAATCTTCTTATATTTGTTATCCATGGCCTCCTCTGTTCTAAAATAGACTTGATGAGCTAGAATGGGTTTGGGGGACATTACCAGGACCCCTCTTTGCTGTAGCTTAACAGGCAGTTACACTGTCTTATCCTCCCCTCCATCCATCCATTACCCTCTTACTGTTATATTATTCTCGCTGCATCAGCACACTGTGGGAAGGAGCAAGTGCTCACGTATATTGTAAAAGCCTGTGAAGCCTGAGCGCACAGGGGCTCTAGTAGCGCCCTGCTAGCTAATTAGTATAATTAGGGGGAAGGAGGCCTTAGATAACAAATATAAGCACATTAGCACTATTAATGTGCTTTGATCTATGATTTATCATGCTTAATTTTAACTTTAGACTTCCTTTAAGCTTTAGATATTGTGAAAAGCTACCTCACTAAATTTAAGGAAGACTTGGGATCAGTCCACACCAATATTGCATCATGTTTTCAGTCTTTTCTATATTTCTGTAGATGTCCTTATTCCTTGTGGGATCTGCCATGCCTTATTTTCCAAGTGGATTCTAAATCAATTTGGGCAAACACATAGGGGGAGATCAATCTTTCTTTGTCAGAAGTCTGAAATAATTTGCAATTTGTGCCACATTTCCAAATTCTGGCTCAGTTCCAGGTAACTAATCAATGATTCCAAAAAAAAAGGTATGATCTTGGGAAAAGGCACCAAAATATTCAGTCCATGCGCCAGAAAATTCTGGCATAAACTAGGCTAACTAATAGCTGATCTAAAGTAGACTCCACAGTCTTGCACTGCACCAGATAAATCATTCAATGTCCCGTCTATTCACCCGCACTTTGCTGAATCTCCCCCATAGTGCAGATCACACGGATAAAAAAGTGCTAAAAAGGTTACTTTTATTATATGCTCACAAAAGAGCCATGACAATGCACACTTCATATAAGATCAGTTAACATTATAAATGCCAAACATGTTGCCCGTCCTTTGGTTACACCTGTTTTGGCCCAACTGAGGGTGAACCAGGGGAACTCTGTATCGGTCCCACGCAGTTATCTGACAGAAGTGCGGAGCGCAGTATTGTGATGAAAGAACAGAAGGGTAACGGTATAGTGTTGTGAGGGGGGAGCATAGAGTTTTTTTTGTTTTTTTTTTAATGCAGAGATCTTTCGAGCATATTTCTGTGTTCCTGGAAAACTCCCTTTAAATCTAAAGAGTCATCGGTTGTAACTTTATGACATTGAGTAACAGGCCAAAGTTGAGTCAACTGTTACTACCTTACTAGAAATCATTATGTTATATTTATAAGTAGAAATTTGTGAAAGTTCGAATGCAAACTTTCCCAGCCTGAAACTTTTAAGACAGACATGTCTTCTCCAACTATTTCTACTGAACACAGGAGAAGACCTATTGACCTGGCTGTTTACTTGAGGCAAGTTCTTCCATGTAGATCTATATCAGTGCACTGAGAAATCACTAGAGTCTAAATATGATTCAACTTTCTTGTTGAATTGTAGGACTTTAATATCTGCCCTATAGACAATAAATCCTTTTTATTGTGTTTTGTTAAGGACGCGAACAAAACAGTCCCCCACCTGCTAGCAGATTTCTTCCATTCCCCGGACTCCTTCGTACTCTAAGCTGTAGGATTCTTTGAAGCAGTTGCAATTGTTCCTCTGTAGGCTATTAAAAAAAATCTAGAAGGCGGCTTAGCTGTCTGTGTCCTTTAGGCGTTATTGTATTTAACAAAATGTTATACAAAGTGTAATAAAATGATTGTAGTGAAGAAGAAAACCTCATGATATTAATGACACTCCACATCTAAAGAAAAAGTGACTTTTCTATAAAGATGAAGTGCATTATATGCCAGGGATTGCTTGAAAGGTCTCCAAAGATTGTGTTCTGTGTTTATTTGAATAGATCTTCCAAGGAGGAGAAGAATAAATTTAGGTTGAAAATAATTCATTATTTTTTTATTTATTCATTATTTTTTATTCGATTTGATTATTTCAAGTACTGAGATTTAACATGTTATCACACACGGTTTTGTCTTGGCACAAAAATGAAGCGATGGGTCATTTGGACACCCATGGTCAGGTAGGCCTCCTGTTTAGAGATGAGCAGACCCGAACTTTCCATTGAGGAGCGCCTCACGCAACCCAGACATATTGGCCAATCTGTCAAATTGATGTCCCTGGCCGTGGCAATGATTGGTCAGAGTTGTACCTCTGGTTACCCATAGCCATGGCTAGTTGGCAAGGGACGTTAGTTTGCCCATTTGGCTGTTAAGCCACCAATCCGGCAATATGTCCGGGTCGATGAACGGAGAACTCGTCCGAACCCGCTCATCTCTACTCCTGTCCAACACCAGTGTGGGGAATAGGGCTTATGTTTTTGTATTTATTAAGTATCTTGGGGATTATTGTATCGTCACAATATTAGGCCTCATGCATACAAACATACAAGGGGCCGTGTTCATGGTCCCCATAGACCTCTATGACACCGGTAACAATCTGCTGTACCCAGATAGATGGATGCTTGGGTGAACATCCCTTTGTGTGCATGTGGCGTTTATTTGTTTCTCTAATGGTAACCATTGGTGCACTGTGAATAATTAGACTATAGTAGGCTCTTATGGCCATCTTTAATGAATAGCTTCTTTGACAGTGCCTCAACAATATATTATTCTACATTATACTAGGGCTATAGTAAAATGTACTACACAACCCGACTGCATTAACTAAAGCTACTGCACACAAACGTTGCACGGCCAATTTGAATCAATCTAACTATTTTTAATGGATCTTCATGAACCACAACCTATGGGGAGATTTATTAGACCTGTCAGAGCAGAACTGTTCTAGTTGCACATGGAAACCAATCGGAGCACAGCTTTCATTTAATGAACAGTTGTGGGAAAATGAAATCGGAGCTCTGATTGGTTGTCATGGACAACTAGAACAGTTTTTCCCCTGTGAGGGATCCATAAAATACTGATCTAACTAGGACATGCAATACTATGTTTTAGTTTGTGTCCTTAACTAAGAACAATTCAACTAAAATACACCTGTGCCTACTGATCCATTAAACGTATTGCATTGAGGGTACAGTCACACGTTGGGTTTAACGCATGCATTTAAAAACGCATTGCAAGAGCTGAAGAGAGATTTGCATGATTTAACAGCTGTTAACACTTGCGTTTACAAAACGCAAATATTAACACAGTGTTAACACATTCATTAACAAGTTGTTAGCGGTTTGTAAACGCAAGTGTTGACAGCTGTTACATTATGCAAATCACTCTTCAGCTGTTGCTATGTGGTTTTTAACGCACGTGTTAAACACGATGTGTCAATGCACCCTTAGTGCAGCCGTGTAATTCCGGTTAAAAAAAAAACCAGCTGATTTTTGCTGTCGTGCACACCTTGCCCATCTCCTAAAGTGGCACATATCAATCTGAAAAGGGATCCAGGCTGGTGCAGAGGGAACGGGAGGTGGACAGGGCAAATAATTATTAAATGACACATACACAAGGGGCAGAAGGGGAAAGAACTGGGGTACTAATAATTTCTTTTGCATCTAAATCCGGATGGTTCATGATGGAATAGCCTCTGACCAATCAGAATTCAAATATTCTGGATGTGAATTCTGTCCTAGTTTATAACCAGTCGTCTTCTGGCAAACCATTACATGGCAGTAAACCATTGTGGTGATCTCTTTCAGTAGCTGTCAGATTTCTGTCAAACAATTGGACAGCCGTTTCTCCCAACTCTTCTTGGGAAGCAAGTTATGCAAATTAGTAGTAATTGTTTGTTATGTTTTGCAGGATTGGCTTACTAGGAGGTGTTGTGTATGCATTTATTGCATTAATGTTTGTTTTACTGGATCAATACATTTATTTTCCCTTGTGAAGAGGGATCACTCATCCGTTGGGTGGTTGCACATTGGCGTGTCTATTGTGCGCATCACTTGCACTTTGTCTCTATGTCTGCAAAATAAAAACTGAAGGTTTAACCCCTTTGTGTCTAAGCCATTTTAGACCTTTAGGACCAGGCCTGATTTTTAAAATTTGCTCTGTCATTATAGGAGTTTATAACTTCCCGACGCTTTAACATATCCAGGGGATTTTGAGATTGTTTTACCGTCACACATTGTACTTCAAAGAAATAGAAGTATTTTGATGATATCTTTTGTGTTTAGTTATGAAAAAAATAGAAATTTGGCAAAAAATTCCAAAAAATAAATCATTTTCAAAGTTAAAAATTTTCTGCTTTTCAGGCAGATAGTCATAGCACCCAAGTAACTTTATAACTAACATTTCCCAAATATCTGCTTTATATCAGCATAGGGTTTTATGCATCCTCTCTCTTTTCTAGGTTGTTAGGAGATTCAGAATTTTGGGTGCAATTTTTCTAATTTTTTTGAAAATCGCCAAAACCCTTATTTAGAGGCACATGCTCAGCTTTAACTGACTTTGAGAGGCCTAAACCGCAGTAAAACCCCATAAATCATGCCATTTTAGAAACTACACCCCTAAATGTGGAAAAAATCACGGGTGTTAAAACAATATGGAGGTGTAATTTACAAGCTGTAATTTATTTTAGACAATATATAAATTTTGACCAAAAATTAAACCGTCACAAAGTATTAAATGACAAACTCCACAAAGTTTGATACCCAATTTCTCCCGAGTATGAGGATGCCCCATGTGAGGTGGTGACTGCTGTAAGGGCACACGGCCGGGCATAGAAAGTAGGGAGCGCCATTCAGAGCAGATCTGCATTATCACAATTTACAGGCTATAAAATGTTTATTTTTTGTAATTTGAACATATGGTGGATTATTTTTATTGTGGATGAGATCCACTTTTCAGTTACATCATTTACGGGCGGGGCTCAATAGCTAATAATCAGATTTTATTAACTCTTTCTTGGTGGTGGTTAAAAAAATCATTAATTCTTGTTTATGGTTTTTAGCATTTTTTTTGCCCTGACGTTCACCGTGCCATAAAAATAATGTGTTATCTTTATTCTATGGGTCATCACGATAACGGTGATACCCCATTACTATGGCTTTTTTATGGTTAACTTGTTTTGCAGAATATTGAACTCCTTTTGTGAGAAGCTTGCTTGTTTTTGTATCGCCATGTAACAATGGGCAGAACATTTATATTTTTTTGTTTACAGAGCTGGTTTAGAACTTATATTTTGCGGGACAAGCTTTACTTTTTCTTGGTATTATGTTGGGGTAAATTTTACTTTTTATCACTTTTTATGCGCTTTTTATGCGGTCAGATGTGAAAATGTACCGTATATACTTGAGTATAAGCCGATCCGAGTATAAGCCGAGACCCCTAATTTTACCACCAAAAACTGGGAAAACCTATTGACTCGAGTATAAGCCGAGGGTGGGAAATGCATTGGTCACAGACCCCCCCCCAGTATATAGCCAACCTGCCCCCAGGGGTATACAGCCTTCCCCCAGGGCTATACAGCCTTCCCCCAGGGCTATACAGCCTTCCCCCAGGGGTATACAGCCTTCCCCCAGGGGTATACAGCCTTCCCCCAGGGGTATACAGCCTGCCCCCAGTGGTAAAAGCCTGCCCCCAGTGGTAAACAGCTGCCCCAGCGGTATACAGCCTGCCCCAGCGGTATACAGCTTGCCCCAGCGGTATACAGCTTGCCCCAGCGGTATACAGCTTGCCCCAGCGGTATAAGTGCCCCCAGCGGTTATACGCTTGCCCCAGCGGTATACGCTTGCCCCCAGCGGTATCCAGCTTGCCCCAGCGGTTTAGGTACGCATGCCCCCAGCGGTATACACGCTTGCCCCCAGCGGTATACAGCTTGCCCCAGCGGTATACAGCCTGCCCCCAGCGGTATACAGCTCCCAGCGGTATACAGCCTGCCCCAGCGGTATACAGCCTGCCCAGCGGTATAAGCGCTGCACCCCAGCGGTATACAGCCTGCCCCCAAGCATTAAAAAAAAAATTATATCTCACCTTCTGGTGGCTCCGATGTGCAGCGCTGCTCCCGATGTCCACGCGGCTCGTCTTTAGGGTTCCGCGCCAGTCTTCTTTCTTCTGCGGGCGCCGCCATGCTCTCTCCAAGCCATGCCTAGTATGACGCGCCGCTGCGTCGTCAACTTGGCGCCGCCGGGGGGAAAGAAATGGCGGCGCCCAGAGAAGAGCAGAAGCCTGAAGACGTGCCGTGCGGACATCGGGGGAGCAGCGCTGCACATCGGGGCCACTGGAGGGTGAGTATATAAGTTTTATTATTTTTAAAGTATTTTTACTCCTAAGTGACTCGTGTTAAGCCGAGGGGTCGTTTTTCAGCACATTTTTTGTGCTGAAAAACTCAGCTTATACACGAGTATATACGGTAATAAACTTTGTGAGGGTTTTTTTTTTTTTACAGCGTTCACCAGAAGGGTTCAGTGACCATTTTATTTTATTGTACGGGTTTATGGACGTTGTGATACCCAATATGTTGTGGGTTTTTTTGGTGGTTTTCACTTTTATGTTTTATTTGTTTACGGCATGGAGGGGGCGGATTTATTCTTTTTTTTAATGATTTTTATTTATTTTTTTTACTGTTTTATTTTGTCCCAGGGTGGGAATGAACAAGTGATCATTGATCACTTGTTCATTGTAATTACAGCAATACTAATGTGTTCTGCATAGGCTGACAGTGCCCTGTTAGATGTGCACAGTGCACGATCGTAACCCGGCGGCTTCTATAGGCAGCCCTGGGGTCCTTATCAGAACTCAGGGGTGCCATGGTAACGATCGGCGTCTGTGTCTGCACCAAGGGTGCGGATCGTCGCGCCGATGCTCCACAGACCTGCGGTCACTAGGGTTAAACAGTTGGGGTGGCGATCGCCATGATGTGATTGAACGTGGAATCACGTCAAGGTGCGGGAAGGGGTTAACATTGGTTTGAGAACATAACACCTGATTTCTCCCCACTCATTGGTGAAAAAGTGATGTGTATTCAGGTTTTTTTTTAACCTATAGACTTCTATTGCCTTCTGTGATACAAATCAGTGAAAAAACAACGGAGGGTTTTGAATGAAAAAGCCAATGTGAAAAACATCATTGAGGCATCCGTGAAAATCACTGAACCATGTATGTGAGAAAACAACGCCAATGTGAAAGAGCCCATGTGGAAATGCTGGGTGTCAATACTGGACTAAATAAGACTTCACAGTTAAGACTTCAGATTGTTATCTTGCGCTGTGAACAGACAACATATTTTTGAGCAAACAGTTTTTTAGATGTCTCCACAAATGAATAGTTTACATCTTGGTGCCTTTGCTTTTAAAACCTGTAATTGGTAGTAGTGAAGCACTAATCTTGCTCAGAAATGCTGATTATATTGCCAGCATGTGGTTAAAAAACGCTTATTTGCAAGTAAATAAGTAGATAAGTCTTCTCCCAAATGCTTTCACCTCCAACAAGATCGAAGATGCAGTATTCTCAGTCAACTGGTCTGCAGAGCGGTCCCTCACTAGAACAGCACAGTACAGATAAGACATCCATGCAATGTACTGTGAAGCTGGAAAATTGAGGGTGAAATCGAGGGAAGAGAAAGCACAATAGCATTTATTCACTTTTCTTTTTTTTTTTTTTTAAGACTTTTACTTTGGGTCCAAATAACACATTGCTATTGCTTTATCTATGATCGTACAATCACCAAGAGATACAAAATTTGGTTTCATGCCCACGTTCCGAATGGTGGCAGCCGTGTGGCTATCCGCAAATCCACGTCTGCCATGACATGCATATGGGCCACGGTGCGTTGAGCACACCTTTTGACTTTGTGTTGGAACTGGGCGACCACTCTGCAAAAGATAGGGCCGTGTTCCTGTTGTATTCAAGTACAGTGATAAAATATAGTGCCTTCTTATTCCATTCCACTTAGTTTATACTTCATGATCCATTTAAGACATTACTGATTAAAAATTTGTAAGATGAAACATTAAAAATGAGGGCCGGTTTATTCAAGAGTTTCCAATCTTTGAGGAAATAAGAGGGGAGGCGTGGTGGTACCGGAGATAAGTTTGTACAATTTTCCAGAATATAAATAAGTGAAGTGAATTACCGGTAATTGATAAATAACTACCGAAGGCCGTGAGAAGAATCCTGTGGGGAAGAAGAAAGGAGGGATAAGCAGAAGCCTTCCTCCAGTGGTATACAGCCTTCCTCCAGTGGTATACAGCCTGCCCCCAGTGGTAAACAGCCTGCCCCCAGTGGTAAACAGCCTGCCCCCAGTGGTATACAGCCTGCCCCCAGCGGTATACAGCCTGCCCCCAGCGGTATACAGCCTGCCCCCAGCGGTATACAGCCTGCCCCCAGCGGTATACAGCCTGCCCCCAGCGGTATACAGCCTGCCCCCAGCGGTATACAGCCTGCCCCCAGCGGTATACAGCTCCCAGGGGCGCGTAGACCTGCCACGAAAGCCTGCCCCCAGCGGTATACAGCCTTGCCACAGCGGTATACAGGCTTGCCCCCAGCGGTATACAGCCTGCCCCAAGCATTTAAAAAAAAAATTATATCTCACCTTCTGGTGGCTCCGATGTGCAGCGCTGACTCCCGATGTCCACGGGCTCGTCTTTAGGCGTTCCGCGCCGTCTTCTTCTTCTGCCGGGCGCCGCCATTGCTCTCTCCAAGCCGATGCCTAGTATGACGCGCCGCTGCTGTCGTCATACTTGGCGCCGCCCGGGGGAAAAACATGGCGGCGCCCAGCAGAAGAGCAGAAGCCTGAAGACGTGCCACGCGGACATCAGGGGAGCAGCGCTGCACATCGGGGCCACTGGAGGGTGAGTATATAAGTTTATTATTTTTCAAGTATTTTTTACTCCTAAGTGACTTGTGTATAAGCCGAGGGGTCGTTTTTCAGCACATTTTTTTGTGCTGAAAAACTCGGCTTATACACGAGTATATACGGTAATAATTTTGTGAGGGTTTTTTTTTTTTTATACAGCGTTCACCAGACGGGTTCAGTGACCATTTTATTTTATTGTACGGGTTGTTATGGACGTTGTGATACCCAATATGTTGTGGGTTTTTTTGGTGTTTTTCACTTTTATGTTTTATTTGTTTACGGCATGGAGGGGGACTTTTATTCTTTTTTTTTAATGATTTTTTATTTATTTTTTTTTACTGTTTTATTTTGTCCCAGGGTGGGACATGAACAAGTGATCATTCGATCACTTGTTCATTGTAATATACAGCAATACTAATGTATTCTGCATAGGCTGACAGCTGCCCTGTTAGATCGTGCACAGTGCACGATCGTAACCGGCGGCTACTATAGGCAGCCCTGGGGTCCTTATGAGAACTCAGGGTTGCCATGGTAATGATCGGCGTCTGTGTCCTGCACCAAGGGTGCGGATCGTCGCGCCGATGCTCCACAGACCCTGCGGTCACTAGGGTTAAACAGTTGGGGTGGCGATCGCCCGGGCTCAGCTTCTGATACCGGACGATCGCCATGATGTGATTGAACGTCAAGGTGTGGGAACGACCCGCATCCTATGACGTGGAATCACGTCAAGGTGCGGAAAGGGGTTAACATTGGTTTGAGAACATAACACCTGATTTCTCCACCTCATTGGTGAAAAAAGTTGATGTGTATTCAGGTTTTTTTTTTAACCTATAGACTTCTATTGCCTTCTGTGATACGCATCAGTGAAAAACAGCGGACGGGTTTTGAATGAAAAAGCCAATGTGAAAACACTCATTGAGGCATCCGTGAAAATCACTGAACCATGTATGTGAGAAACAACGCCAATGTGAAAGAGCCCTTATGTGGAAATGCTGGGTTCAATACTGGACTAAATAAGACTTCACAGTTAAGACTTCAGATTGTTATCTTGCCGCTGTGAACAGGCAACATATTTTTGAGCAAACAGTATTTTTAGATGTCTCCACAAATGAATAGTTTACATCTTGGTGCCTTTGCTTTAAAACCTGTAATTGGTAGTAGTGAAGCACTAATCTCTGCTCAGAAATGCTGATTATATTGCCAGCATGTGGTTAAAAAACTGCTTATTTGCAAGCAAATAAGTAGATGAAGTCTTCTCCCAAATGTGCTTTCACCTCCAACAAGATCGAGATGCAGTATTCCTCAGTCAACTGGTCTGCTGAGCGGTCCCTCACTAGAACAGCACAGCACAGTACAGATAAGACATCCATGCAATGTACTGTGAAGCTGGAAAATTGAGGTGAAATCGAGGAAAAGACACAATAGCATTTTATTCACTTTTCTTTTTTTTTTAAGACTTTTACTTTTGGGTCCAAATAACACATTGCTATTGCTTATTCTATGATCAGTACAATCACCAAGAGATACAAAATTTGGTCTCATGCCCACGTCCGAATGGCGGCAGCCGTGTGCTATCCGCAAATCCACGTCTGCCATAGACATGCATATGAGGCCACGGTGCGGTGAGCACACTTGACTTTTGTGTTGGAACTGGGCGACCACTCTGCAAAAGATAGGGCAGTGTTCCTGTTGTATTCAAGTACAGTAATAAAATATAGTGCCTTCTTATTCCATTCCACTTAGTTTATACTTCATGATCCATTTAAGATATTACTGATTAATAAAATTGTAAGATGAAACATTAAAAATGAGGGCCCGTTTATTCAAGAGTTTCCAATCTTTGAGGAATAAGAGGGGAGGCGGTGGTACCGGAGATAAAAGTGTTTGTACAATTTTCCAGAATAAATAAGTGAATTACCGGTAATAAGTGTTTGTACATTCCAGAATAAATAAGTGAATTATCCGGTAATTGATAAATAACTAATACTGGATAAGCCGGTGCCCCTCACTGCTGGATCTCACCATTTTAACAGCCCTGTTGAAGTGAATAGTACTTAAGTCGTGCATGCTCAAGACTGGTGGGGCACTCTTGGACCTCTGTTCTCGTGATCCAAGGAGGCATTTTTGTACAACTTCTCCAATGTTAGTCTCCGTGTTTCCCCGCCCTTTGTTGGTTTTCAAACCAATTTAGTCGTTGACAATATTCAGTTGTCCAAATACGGAATGGGGGAAGGCTATTATTGGTATCTGTAAAGATCTCTTTGTTTGTGTCCCCTCTTGTGACATATTGAATCAAGACTTTAAATGCATATCTCATCCCATTGAATCCTAACAACCTGGATGGTTAGATTTTAGACCGTGTAATTGTCAATAAAAATGTAAGATGAACATGTGGAAGTGTTTTGGGATCCACCGTAGTCCATGTGTAACCAGTCATTCTGATGATGTCCTTGAAGTATCGACATATATGGTTTTGAGTCATTTTTAAAGAGGTTTTGGTGATGTTTTTTGTAATTTTTTTTTTTTTACCCTTGATGTTTTCTATATTTAAAAAATAAATATATATATATATAATAATATCTACCAAGTCTTTCCTGGGAATGGAAATTGATCTTGAGCTCTATAAAGCCATAGGTGACTTGATGGCAGCGTTTCCGTGCTTTCTGTGTGGAGGTCATTGTACTGAGAAGTGTTTACAGGGGATTTTATGCCTTATAGTACACCCTTCTGTACTGTAGATTGTCATGTCAATGCTTTGAAAAATGTACAGATATGAAGGATTTCGTTTTTGCCGATGGGTAATGCAAGTACCTGCATGAATGGTGTTTTAATACAAAAATTAAATCTAAAAGAAAATTAAAAAATAACACCAAAAATTCTTTAATAGAGCACAAGGTAAAATGACTGAGGCTGGCCAGCATCATATTAGAAGGTGACTATGTTGTACAGTTGATGCCCAATGGTACAGCCCCATTAGTGACAATGCCAATCACACCTGTAAAAATAATTAATCATAAAAGTTATTAAAGGAGAAAAGACCTCATAATCTATTGCCCAATCTAAGGGCTTGTTCCCGTATCTTAGGAAGTCCTCTTCAGATACTGATGTCGCGTCTGATCCTGTTGTTGGTGGTTCTTTTGTTTGTTTTTTTAGTTGGAATCCATAGTTGCTGCACAAAAAAAAGTCAAGCCCTCAGAGGTGCCTAAATGAGATTTAAAGGTCACAGTGTGAAATTTTAGGCAGTGACCTACCAATGAAACACACTGGATATTGTGGATTTAGTGCAAAATTGACCATAATTCTGCATAGAAAAACACATGGTTGGTCTTTTAATACAACAATTAAATTAAAAAAGAAAAATAAATAATAGAAATGGATTTAAATAATAATTCAGTTTTTATGAAATGTTTATTAGACTTGGAATCACATTTAAAAATTAGTAATTAAATATGTCCAAAAAACGTGACGCATAAGGAACCACGACTTATTAAACATGTTAAAATTTCCAACACATAAAGCTGCAAATCTTAACCTTTTGTATCAGTTCTTCATGACAACTTTTATGTAAAATATTATTGAAGATGCTTTTATTTTGTTTGGTAATATTTGACAGTGTTTATATGATGATATATCTTGTGTTGACAGATTATAACCAAGCATGTTTACGAATTATTGGAAAAAGACTGTAATCTACAAAAGGTGTATTTACCGGAAGTGATTTTTTTTTTTTAATTGGTAAAATCTTTTCCACCATTCAGATTTTTTTTTTTCTGTTCGGTTTTAACTATAATAATAACAATGTAATCTCTTTCAGGCTATGCTCTACCTCTTGTGTCTACTAAGATAATATAGACAAATCTTTTTTTTTTTTTTTTATATTATTTTACTCCCCTTATGTGAACCTGCAAATGTATTTTATAATAGGATCATCATCTGTTCCCTTTCCTATCAACTGTTTGAAGGGAAGGCTTAGGTTTTTTAGACCCCGCCCAATATTCCTGCTATAGCTCCATTGAGATTTTAAAGCGAACCCATCATCAGAAATGGCAAAATAAACCACTACCAGTATGTTATCAGGCTCTGATGATGTTCTTTCATGGCCAGTGTGGGTGGCATCATCCGAAAAATCACTTTTTGCTAGAGGACTATCGAAGAAGGCACTCAGCGCAGATATCTGGACCTTCAAAGAGCTGGTCTTCAGGCCCTTGTCAAACCCTGCTTGGAGGAAATCCAATACGGGGGAATTGTGAATATATCTGAACCGGTTAATTCGGTTCCATTAGTCCACCATGACGCCCCACTTGGAGGATGACCCTTGACCTCTGTAGGGACAGGAAGCAGACGAGAATGTTAAATACCCCACCCCCGGCATCCATACTCCCCGTGACTACCAAAAACTACACCGGCAGCGGATGCAACTCTTTTATTGTATGTTAAATCAACACACAATCTTTCCATAAAGTACAGTATAATATACATGGGGGGAATATATATGGGCCGTCATGGTGGACTAATGGGAAACCGAATAACGAGGGTGAGAATAATTTCCCATTTTCCATTGCGTCCCCATGAGGCCCCACTTGGAGACATAACAGATTAATTTTCTTTCCGGGAGGGACAACAGCTTGAAGTACTTTGCTGCCAAATGCGTAGTTCTTTGTACTATGTAGGTCTAACTATAGTGTTTTACAAACGTCATTTGACTAGACCATGTTGCTGCCCTACAAATTTCAATTAATGGAAGCTCCCTTTTTTCGGCCATGAGGTGCCATGGCCGTGTGGAATGAGCTCTAATAGTTTCAGGTATAGACATATTTTGAGCTACATAAGCATTTTAATGCACAGTTTGATCCATCTCGCAATAGTGGATTTTGAAGCAGCTCGTGCCTTTGTTTTCGCACGCTAAACTGTAGAAGGATATGTAGTCCCTTCGCCATTGCTGTTGTTTCTAGGTATGAAGAGAAGAATCCTTCTGACATCAAGAGGAGTGCCATTCTTCTTCCTTCGAGTTTTCGGATTTCGACAGAATGTAGGTAAGATAATCTCCTGGCTTAGATGGGAAGCAGGGATCATGGGAATAAAATTTTTATCAAGCATTAATGTTATTCTATCTTCAGATACTTTCAGGTATGGTTCTTTGATAGATAATGCCTGGATTTCTCCTAGACGCCTGGCTGAGTTATTGGCAATGAGAAAGGTAATGTGAGCGTCAATTCTTTAATATTTTTTTGAGTCTAATGGCTCAATGGAGGCGGTAAGTAATTAAGACAACAGATAAGTCCCAACTTGGGACAGCTAATTCTTACGGTAGGTTTTAGTCGGGACGCTATTAGCTCTTATAAATCTCCTTACCCATTGGTGATCCGCTAGACAGGGGAAGTGTTTGTACAATTTTCCAGAATAAATAAGTGAATTACCGGTAATTGATAAATAACTAATACTGGATAAGCCGGTGCCCCTCACTGCTGGATCTCACCATTTTAACAGCCCTGTTGAAGTGAATAGTACTTAAGTCGTGCATGCTCAAGACTGGTGGGGCACTCTTGGACCTCTGTTCTCGTGATCCAATAGGAGGCATTTTTGTACAACTTCTCAATGTTTAGTCTCCGTGTTTCCCCGCCCTTTGTTGGTTTTCAAACCAATTTAGTCGTTGACAATATTCAGTTGTCCAAATACGGAATGGGGGAAGGCTATTATTGGGTATCTGTAAAGATCTCTTTGTTTGTGTACCTCTCTTGTGACATATTGAATCAAGACTTTAAATGCATATTCTCATCCCATTGGAATCCTAACAACCTGGATGGTTAGATTTTAGACCGTGTAATTGTCCAATAAAAATAAATGTAAGATGAACATGTGGAAGGTGTTTTGGGATCCACCGTAGTCCATGTGTAACCAGTCATTCTGATGAATGTCCTTGAAGTATCGACATATATGGTTTTGAGTCATTTTTAAAGAGGTTTTGGTGATGTTTTTTGTAATTTTTTTTTTTTTACCCTTGATGTTTTCTATATTTTAAAAAATAAATATATATATATATATATAATATCTACCAAGTCTTTCCTGGGAATGGTAAATTGATCTTGAGCTCTATAAAGCCATAGGTGACTTTGATGGCAGCGTTTCCGTGGCTTTCTGTGTGGAGGTCATTGTACTAAGAATTGTTTACAGGGGATTTTATGCCTTATAGTAACAGCCCTTCTGTACTGTAGATCTGTTCATGTCAATGCTTTGAAAAATGTACAGATATGAAGGTATTTCGTTTTTGCCGATGGGTAATGCAAGTACTGCATGAATGGTGTTTTAATACAAAAATTAAATCTAAAAAGAAAATTAAAAAAATAACACCAAAAATTCTTTAATAGAGCACAAGGTAAAATGACTGAGGCTGAGCCAGCATCATATTTAGGAGTGACTATGTTGTACAGTTGATGCCCAATGGTAACCGCCCCATTAGTGACAATGCCAATCACACCTGTAAAAATAATTAATCATAAAAAAGTTATTAAAGGAGAAGAGACCTCCTAATCTATTGCCCAATCTAAGGGCTTGTTCCCGTATCTTAGGAAGTCCTCTTCAGATACTGATGTCGCGTCTGATCCTGTTGTTGGTGGTTTCTTTTGTTTTTTTTTTTTTAATTGGAATCCATAGTTGCTGCACAAAAAAAAGTCAAGCCCTCAGATGTGCCTAAATGAGATTTAAAGCTCACAGTGTGAAATTTTAGGCCAGTGACCTACCAATGAAACACACTGGATATTGTGGATTTAGTGCAAAATTGACCATAATTCTGCATAGAAAAACACATGGTTGGTCTTTTAATACAACAATTAAATTAAAAAAGAAAAAAATAAATATAGAAATGGATTTAAATAATAATTCAGTTTTATGAAATGTTATTAGGACTTGGAATCACATTTAAAAATTAGTAAATTAAATATGTCCACAAAAACGTGACACATAAGGAACCACGACTTATTAAACATGTTAAAATTTTCCAACACATAAAGCTGCAAATCTTAACCTTTTGTATTCAGTTCTTCATGACAACTTGTATGTAAAATATTATTGAAGATGCTTTTATTTGTTTGGTAATATTTGACAGTGTTTTTATGATGATATATCTTCTGTTGACAGATTATAACCAAGCATGTTTACGAATTATTGGAAAAAGACTGTAATCTACAAAAGGTGTATTTACCGGTAAGTGATTTTTTTTTTTAATTGGTAAAATCTTTTCCACCATTCAGATTTTTTTTTTCTGTTTGTTGGTTTAACTATAATAAATAACAATGTAAGTCTCTTTCAGGCTATGCTCTTACCTCTTGTGTCTACTAAGATAACTATAGACAAAGTTTTTTTTGTTTTTTTTTTAAATTATTTTTACTCCCCTTTATGTGAACCTGCAAATGTATATTTTATAATAGGATCATCATCTGTTCCCTTTCCTATCAACTGTTTGAAGGGAAGGCTTAGGTTTTTTAGACCCCGCCCAATATTCCTGCTATAGCTCCATTGAGATTTTAAAGCGAACCCATCATCAGAAATTGGCAAAATAAACCACTACCAGTATGTTATCAGGCTTCTGGATGATGTTTCTTTCATGGCCCAGTGTGGTGGCATCATCCGGAAAAATCAACTTTTAAGTGTGGTGTAAATTGGTTTTATGAAGTCAAGGAGGCGGAGAGTTTAATACTGAAGTTAAGCTTTTTCTGCCTCAGAAAGCCACCTTCACTGTAACTGGTGGTCCTGTGTCATCGTGGACATCATTTAGCAGATCTCTTGCAGTCTGCTGCATGATGTTAATCACAGGGAAGGAGGCATTCGCTGGTGGGAAGAACCCATCTTTTACGTAACCTTAGCGGATCAGTTAATCCTATCAATAGATCACCAGATCTATTATTTTTTTAATATCGGGGACTGATTTGGTTCTCTTTATCTACTTTGAGGAGTAAAATCCCTTTGCAATAGTCAACCACTGCTTTTGCACACTAGCTATTTTTTTGGAAGATTGTAACCAACTGGCTCCCCGATCATGTAGTTATGCTGATATTTTCTAAATGTAAGGCATGGTTCTGTAGACTTGATAAGGGACTCCACGCTTCAGTGTCTCTAAGAGCGATGTCCCTTTAACGTGCCAGACGTCTCATTATTTTCTTTTTATGGGCAGGGTCAGGATTGTTCCGCGATAACAATACAGACGTAAGATGGATGTAGAAAGCTACACACTGTAAGAAATATGAGGTCAGCAGCCCGTATTGCTGCCTTGTAGTCCTTCCATAAAGAAACCCCCCGTCTTTCATGTTGGGCTACATGCAGGTGCTTGTGACTGATTTCACGAAGACAGAGAATTCTTCTTAATACTGCTTCTGTTTTTAAAGCCATACAAATGTAGGATGCTATATAAATGTAAATTCTTCTTATTTCAGCCTCTGAACATTTCAGACTGCCCCTTTGTAACATTGAGCTTATAATCAAATAACCCGGTTGGATATCTCTGTGGAGTTCCCCTTTATCTTCTTTTTATGTTTCCAGTAATCTGCGACCCTTCATGAGTTTTTTTTTTTTTTCTCTAGACGCTTCCTTTTTTCCCCCCTGCATCATTCAAAGATGGATACTTGATTTATAACCCATTATACTCATAATGGGGGAAGATGAAAGCAAAAACAATTCTAATGTCTTTTCAATAGTGGAGTAATTATTGAATTGGTTGGCTCAGATCTATATGAATTTTTAGTAATGGAGTGTATTATATGTGTTGGCCTGAAGATCTTGTTTTTCTTGTTATTATTGCTTGGTTATGTGTGAGACATAAAGGCTTACTTAAGATCTTTTTCATTGTTGAAGGTCATGAAAAATACACTGATGCCTCAAGGCAGTATCTCCTGTAGCATCTTGTACCTTTTCATCAACCATCATATAAATTAGCTTTAGCTTGGTAATTGTTAAACAAGCCACGTGACAAAGAAAGACTCTTTATGAGCTGATCATAAACGTATTCTTTGGAGGGGGGAGGGGGGGGGGGATTTATCAAGACTTGTATTGGTGGGAATTGCAACCCTGTCCACCTTATGCCACCTCCATGCAAAGTGGATGGAGAAGGGTCATTGAGTGGAGCATACCGGACCCGGAGTGGTCCAGCACAGTTGGGGAGGCCCCACACCAGCACACTAGCGTTAGCATAGCATTGTCCGGCTGTACGGTGGGGCGCCAGCTATACTAAGAGGTGGTTGTTAGTAGCAGCAGAACTATGGAAATATATTTTTTATTCTAGTATTAAACCTGGACTTGCTTCACTGGATGGCACTGGTGAGAGAGGTACTTTTGGTAAACTGCTTTAAGGTCCATCCTGTGCACCTATGTACCATAAATGTAATCATGTTGCCCTTAGAATAGAGATTGTGCTCCTTGGATACAACCACCACAACTGGAGTAATGTTACAAAGTTACAGCACATCCTACAGCTGTCCCGTTGGAACAAACCCTGAATCCAGGTGCTCTGGCACTTCAATCATGCATGTATGGCCATCGCTGCCAGAGTGTGGAGGTGGTTGTATCCTTGGACAGCTATCTCGTTTCTAATATACATTTATTGGAAATGTACCAACATTTTTAGAGAAAAAGAACTGGCTGCACATCCACACATCATGAATGATCTAACAAAACAAACTCTGTTCTTAGTTACCCTTTGACCAAACTGCATAAGCCCACTAACCACTTCACGGTGACCTTGTTTAAGTGTGTGCCTACACTAATAAGGTGCGACACCACATGGTGTCCAACACGGCAATAGCAGGGACCAAGACACAGCTGCCCCCAGCACGCATACTGGCCAAGCTCCCACAAGGTGATTTTATCTACCTGAAAACTGCATATAGTGGCCGCCTACTCCCTCTCAGCTAGTATCTGAGACCACATAGAATAGTGACCATTCAAGATCTGTTCACACATGGTGAGCATTTAAGACCTGTTCACATGGTGGTGTATTGCATGGCGTCTGCTGTTTCTGTGGTGCAGACCGGTGGGGACACAAAGTCCTGAGCCATGGGGGCTTAGCCTGCCAGTATGGAGCATTGATCATTGTATCAAATGTGGATGTGCAGTTCTTTTTTTCTCCAAATGGTGATTTATGGGAAATTGTCTTCACACGATTACGCTTTTTTTAAAAAAATTGTGTATGGAATCGAGAGATCAAAAAAAAAAAAATTTTACTACAAACTTTCTTATCTCTTGTACTTTTCACTTTTGCTATATAAAAAAAATTTGTCTTCAAAAGTTTTGGTCCTTAGAGGTGTTTTTACATTCATCATAAGTCATCGATGGAGTTACCTCCTTATGTTACATTGCCCTTGGATTTTCTGAGCTTACCATATTGGTTGAGCAGACTAAAGTTCAAGGGGTTTGTTAACCCTCATCATACTGTGCAGTTTTAATAGATACAAATTGCTTTATGTAGTCTTGCTGCTCTTAGGACTAAATGCATTATTGGTTGATTTGTCGATAACGCAAGGTTGTGCTCAGCCCTGACCTTTTATGGACGCTCCTCGTGAAAGCTTTGTTTAATGAATTACCACAGTAAAAAGACAAATTGCTGTTGTATGAAGTTTTAATTAGGACTTTTAAATGGAGAAATGTAAAATGTCAGAGGAAATAATTTGTTGTGTGTAGAATAGGATGATGTTAAGAAGCCGTGCTCTAATCTTCATTGAGCATTTGCAGCACCAAACCGGTCAATGACGACAGCTGAAACAAAGGATGTAAGGAGAAGATGAAAGTTCATATATGGTCTGAAAATGTGTTTTCAGAAATATACAAAAATGACGTACCCTATATACTCGTGTATAAGCTGAGGCCCCTAATTTTGCCACCATCCTGCCCCCATGTAGTATACAGCCAGCCTGCCCCCATGTAGTATACAGCCAGCCTGCCCCCATGTAGTATACAGCCAGCCTGCCCCCATGTAGTGTACAGCCAGCCTGCCCCCATGTAGTATACAGCCAGCCTGCCCCCATGTAGTATACAGCCAGCCTGCCCCCATGTAGTGTACAGCCAGCCTGCCCCCATGTAGTGTACAGCCAGCCTGCCCCCATGTAGTGTACAGCCAGCCTGCCCCCATGTAGTGTACAGCCAGCCTGCCCCCAGGAGTGTACAGCCAGCCTGCCACCATGTAGTGTACAGCCAGCCTGCGCCCATGTAGTGTACAGCCAGCCTGCCCCCATGTAGTGTACAGCCAGCCTGCCCCATGTAGTAGTACAGCCAGCTGCCCCCATGTATGTACCAGCCAGCCTGCCCCATGTAGTCAGCAGCCTGCCACATTGTACAGCCGCCCCATGTAGTGTACCGCCAGCTCTGCCCATGTAGTTGTACCGCCAGCCTGCCCCCGTAGTGTACCGCCAGCCTGCCCCCATGTGATGTACCGCCAGCCTGCCCCCGTAGTGTACCGCCAGCCTGCCCCCATGTAGTGTACCGCCAGCCTGCCCCCATGTAGTGTACCGCCAGCCTGCCCCCATGTAGTGTACCGCCAGCCTGCCCCCATGTAGTGTACCGCCAGCCTGCCCCCATGTACACTTTTTGTGCTGAAAAACTCTGCTTATACACAAGTATATACGGTACATATGGATAATGAGTATTAAGGGGTTTTTTAAAAAGTAAACTGTTTTCCATTGCCTCCCCATTCGGGCCTTCCTGGAGGATGCCTTCTATATGACCTCTATAGAGGCAAGAAGGAGTGTTTTTAAAAGGATGGCATTCTACTGTTGTGGAGGAAGATGCATTTGACTAATCTCCGTTTTGGACCTGCCGATCCTGCCAGCTGTTGCACTCAAGCAAGTGTCCCTCCCTCCTGGACCTTGATTGATTTATGTGACTATTTTCAGGCTTTTATGCAGCTCCTGAAGCTAAACACAGATGGAAAAGCGAGTCCGCATGTCAGCATTTACAGCGGTTTGAGCATATAGTCCTACTTCCGGTTGTAGTGAAAGTGATGTAGCAGAACCTTTGATCACTTTAGTATCTGTAAAGGGCTTTTGGCAAACGTTTTAAAGGTGGAAAAATGATCCTTAATGGAACTTAAAGGTACACAATCTAATATTTGTAAAGTGTTAGCAACCAAACTTTGCAATATCTTTTTGTCACTCGGCCACACATTCGATCCCAACTTGGTGAGGATATGATATCATACTGACAGATCCGTGGTCTGCATAGCATTAAGTGACTAAATTTAAGAGTTCACTCATGAATCGCCCCTCAAGTTAAAACATATGTTTCTTGTTTCCCACCTATCTGGATGGAAATTAGCCTAATTGTGCACTAGTAGCATGGCTACAACCTGCTGGTGTACCAGTTATCTTTTATAGTATCCTACTATATAAGCATGTGGTCTTATTCATCTGCCACCAGGAAAGCAGGAGGAGAGGCAGATTGACTACAGTCAGTGATTTGTTACTAGGTGTCTATTTATGTAGATGAATGGTCTCGTCACCTAGATTGACAAACCTTGTTGATGGAAGAAATCTGGGTTATAACTTTGTAGGGTAATGCTTAAAGTGTCTGGACAGGGTAGAGTTCTCTACACATTGTTGTGGGGCAATTAGGTAATTTTAAGAATGCATTTCAAATTGATTTGTAAATAGCAAGCAAACCATAGGGCTGTATAATATGCGTTCCTAGCAGATTTAAAATTGAAAAAGTGCCTGGCACTAACGTATGGAAAAAATAAAAGCAATAACTTCCCACTGCTGTCAACTTGCTTGCTGCTTGTCAACTTGATCACTAAGCAAAAAACTAGCCACTTTGCAAATTCAGACCTAACAAGGACCGAGGAAGATTGGCTATTTTTAAAAAAAATCTTTTTATATATTAGAGATTATATCTATTGCTCTTAAGGCCTCATGCACGCAAGTGCCCCCGCCCCCCCCATCCTTGCTATCACGTTTGTTTGCTCATTGACACACAAATTTCAATGGAGTCATCCTTGCTTTCGAAAATTCACAGCAGGTCCTATTCTTGCCTGTTTTTGTGGCTCAGGCCTTTCCTTAAAAAAAACAATGGGAATGTGAAAAATACAGATGGCACACTGGTGTCACCTGGGTGCTGTCTGTATTTGCTTATCATTTACCAACGTTATCAGGTGACTCTTCAGGTGGCGGATATTCAAATACAGAAAACCCACATATTGGGGCACGTTTACTTACCCGGTCCCTGCGCGATCCCCGGGGTACGTTGTCCGATGAGGAGGAAGTCTGCCACGATTCAACAAGATTGTGCGCCCGAAATCCTGCGTGTGTCGCTTCCCCGCTGAGATCACATTCTTCTTCCCGGTGCATGTCTAGCGTCCCAATTAGAATTTTAAATCCCGTACTTAGTCGGAATCTGGCAGGTTGTCCGACAGCCACGCCCTCCGATTTGTGTCACATGAAAGTCTGCGCGATTGCGCCAAAGTCCGATTGCGTGCACCAAAAACCCCTGCTAAAACGCGCAAAACGGAAATAGTCTGAAAATCCAACGGAAATGTGGTCTGCGGACCCTTAGTAAATGTGCCCCATTGTCTTTGAGGACATATGGCTTGAATTATAAACTGATGACACACGGAGCATAGATCCATTGTTTGCAGCCCGAGTACAGTCCACGTTTATGTGCAGGTAGCCTGAGAGATAGAATTTGTCTATAAAAGTTGTGATGTGCTTTATATGTTACCTGATCCTACATTACTGATTACATGTTTAATTCCCATTAAGAGGGTTCTATAAAAGTTTGTACATTTATTCCTTTCCAGGTAGATGCTACTGAAAATGAACCCAAGAGTTTTATTTTTCTGAGTAAGGATGCATTGACAAATGCAGACAAAATGCTGGTCCTTATTCATGGCAGTGGAGTGGTCAGGGCCGGACAGTGGGCGAGACGACTCATAATAAATGAGGATTTAAACAGTGGGACACAAATCCCTTACATCAAGAAAGCAATGGAAGTAAGTGCATGTTCTTTCTACACATTTCACAAATACTATTGTAATTGAATCCGATGTAGTCATTCTGAATTGTATTCTTCGCTCTAAGTAAATATATGGTTTGCTATTAGCGCACTACTTTGAAAGTTTGAGCTGATGATAAATAACTTGCAGTACTTTAAATGAAGCAGAGGCTAGGCTAAAGCTATTATATCTAAAAAAAAAAAAAAAAAAAAAAAAAAAAAAAAAAATAGTTGTCAGAGCACAGCGAAACAACATCAATACTGAACCTGTTCTTAGTTAATTGCTTCAAAATTTCCCCATAAATATATGCATCTGCTGCACTCCTAAAATGCTATAGGTATTATTTAAAGGGTTTTTCTAGAGTGTAACGATTTGTAATAAACAACTTGGAATGGGTACATTGAAAAAAAATATTGATCCTCCCCGATCCACCTACTCCCGTTCGGATGCCCTGTGATAGTCTCGGAGGACTCTGGTAGAAGAAAGACCAACTTTTGTTGAGTGTAACCAGGAAGTGAGCACCAGTATGGGAACCATCAAATATGTACAAGAAAAAGCGTGTCAGAACAACCAAACTATAAGCAAATTATCAAACTTTATTTACACATACCAAACATTTTGACAAACACTGACCGGTTTAAAAACACTTAGAACGTGTAACAGGTACACAGACACAAAAAAAGACTCAATGGGATGAATGTTATAGGATCATCCCAAAGGAACCACCCTGACTGCAATAAATAATTTCTGGTGTCAATAAATAAATACAGTAAGAGCTCCAAAAGGAATAGCCACCCAAAATAGCCACCAAATTTTGTACTCCAAAGGACCCCAATGAAATCCTTGTGCATCTGTTCCTGCTTTCAATACACATTTACAAAAGCCATTTCAGGACCTGTGAAAGCAGGCAGAAGAGACACAACCTTCTTTCCCCAAGAAGCTTGATTCTAGGCCCATTAGTTGGATGTGAATTCAAGACTGGTAGGGGCTATAATATTCATACAGCCCAAGGCCCATGGCTGTTTTACTTCGCCCCTAAACTTGTGCTGAAGTTTAGTAGTCAAGTAAGCTGATAGCTTCTGTCCTGGCCAATGAAACCCCTTCGCACTAGCTTTTATCATGAAAGTGTGGGGTGAGCCATAGGAATAGTATTTGGAAGTGTCACCTTTTTCATAATACAATCCCCTGTTTTCTTTTGGCTCTTCTCTCATGATACTAGTGATTTGTCCCTTTAATTCTCTGGGTCTTTTATTGACCCTGGGGAATATTGAAAGCGGCTGGTCTATTAAGTCCCAAGTCTAGGTCTCTTATGAATGATGGAAAACCAAAATCTTTACTACTTATTTTTATGGCAATCACTGGGACTTGCATAAGTGTGTAACCAGACCATTGTCACTTTTTTAAAAATATGTATATTTTTTTATCTGCATTTTTGTTTTTTGTTTTTTTGCTTGTTTTTTTTTTTTTCTTCAAAATTTTTCTTGAGGTTAGCCATGTTTTGTATGACATGTTTTGGTTGCAGTGTAAAATAATTTTATTGCTATGTGCAAATTAATTGGAATAATGGGGATGGTCAAAGGCTGTTATGTGACATCAATGTAAGCTCAATTGAGACCTTGCTCATGTTTACTTTGTTTTATGGCCTAACTTATATGCAGTACTTCACCTGTTGAGGAGCTTAGTAGATCTTAGAGTAAAGCTGTCTGTCTGTCTGTCCTGTCAATGAAGGTCAAGGGGAGGAGTTGGATGGTGTTTACCACTGCGCTCTGAGCTTGGGACCTCCCACATAATTTGCATATTACAATACAATTATTTTCCTTTCCTTTCAAACCCATATGGAATAAAACAAAACTTTTTGCACACATGATACTACAAGCACCATGGGCCACGTGGTAAGCCTATTTGAAATCAAAGAAAATTTTCAAGAAACTTTTGACAGAAGCACTATCTTCACACTGAATTGTTTTCAACTTATGGCTATTTTAAGCTACTAAAGTCACATTATTATTAACAATCAATGTAATTTAAAGTCTGCTTTAGAGAGGTCAGGAACCCATAGCAGTGTCTGTGCAGGCAGAAATGTTAATTACATACATTTCCACTGTATGGCAAAAAAAAAAAAAATTTGTAAAATCAAGTTAAGGAAAGGTATAATTTCTAGTAAGTAAATACTGTTTAAGCTGTTGAAGAATTATAATTATTTTTGTCTTAATGCTCTTTAAGGACGGAAGCCATTTATGAGGCTTTATATTTTCCCATCTTGCTTCTATTGTTAAGAGCGCCGTTAATTGCCAATGTGGAATTATAAGCTTTTGTACAGTAAGACCCATGGAAGGATGCTGAAGTAATAAAAATAAAGAAGTGGAAAAATCAGAGGTTAAAAGCTTATTTTTACAGAGCTGACAGGTTTTGTAAGCCCACACCAGCCCCCATACAGGAGAGGGAAAACAATAGTCTGACAGCTCCAGTGTTCGGCAAGAGGCTGTTAACGACAGCTTATTCCTTTATGATTTCAACTCTTGACAGTAGACGTGCCAGGTTGTTGCATCGTGGCAGATGTATCATTACCTTGTGGCCCCGTCTTGACTGAACAGGCAAAGAAAGCCCACTTGCAGTTCTGAAAATCCAATTACTCATTTGAAGTGTAAGCTCCTCTCCTTATGCAGGATGAAGGCGAGGGGGAAAAAATCTGCCTGTGATCGTGCTCTTGGATTTTTCAGCATCTTTTCTGTGCTATCTAGTTGCATGAGCTCACCAGGGAATATTTGGGAATATAGCATAGCTGAGAAGCTGAACGGAAGGAAAGGGGGGAAAAAAAAAAGTGCATCGCGGTTGAAGAGGTCATGAAGCTTTGCGGCGAGAGCACACAGCAATCTTTAAATAAGTCCTACACACCTTATCCAACATTTATGGCGATCTATCCCGTAATATCTACTTCAAATATATGTGTTAAAAATGAAATAAGCATAAATAATTAAACCAATCTCATCCACAAAAAATAAGTTTCTGCCAGGCTAAAACGGACTTAACGTTTCTCCATTACACACATCTGATGTTCCATTCACTGTGTTGGATGCCTTGCTGAGGCTCCAGGGATCTTCTGGAGAAAGAGGTGTGGGTTTTTTTTTTTAAAGTATGTCAAAAGCCGTGGGGTTTATATCTGACCGGAATATCAATAGATGTTAAGAAATGTTTAAATTAATGAAGAAAAAGTTAACCTGGATCCTGAAGAAAGGCTTGAACTATCCTTCTAGAATTCACTCACAGTAGATGCTGGTTAGAAAGGGGTCTTGCCTATTATAAAAACATAGGGGGAGATTTATCAGGTTTCCATGAGCAACTACTCTCAGAAACTTCTATTAGAGCTCAGCTTTAATTTTCCCACTGCTGTTTATAAAATTAAAGCTAGGCTCCGATTTGGTTTATTTTATTTTTTTTGAAAAACATTTATTTAATTGTCAGTAAACAAAAGGGGAAAAAAACAGCATACATATTTTGTATGGCACATATCAAGGTTTGATTGTTAAAAATCACCATGCAGTTTCAGAGACCATATACAAGAAATATGTACTGTATATAATATGTTCTAAGGATGCCCTGGGGGAGAGACTGCCACTACATTCGTGTTCAGGACCCGCTGCTTGTTCCATCGTAGGAAGGACATTACTTCCTGGAAACGCACCTAATTTTGTAATGGTTGTAGTTGTTACAGTTGTAGAGCTCCCAATGACCCTTTAAGTAATTCCGTGTCATACCACTCGGTGAGGCGGGATGGTGAGACTAACTCCACAATTTCTGCCCTTGTCATGTGTGATGTAATAAATGTTTTCCATTTTTGGAAAAAAAAAACTCTCTGATTGGTTTCTATGGGTAACTAGAACAATTTTACCTCGGACACTTCTGATAAATCTCCCCATAGTGTCAAAGAAGTCCTCTTAATATAAATATGAATTTGTCTTTATTTACACATTTTTTTTTTCAATTTTTTTAAAATTCTGCTTACAGTAGATGTGGTTATGTGTCCACTTTTTAGAAGAATAATCCTTGAAGTCAAACCTCGATTGAAAACAGAGAAGTGAAGAGTCTATGTCTTGTCCCTCACTCATCACTCGAGATTTTTCATTGTTCGAGTGTTGGAGGAGCTAATTTTAGAGGAATATACTGGTAGTTTATTAAATCCTTGCTAACCCTTTGGTTAGGAGTCCAGTGTTTCATCCTGTAAGTAGCCTCTTCCCAGTATGAGTGTGAATATACAAACTGGAGACAATCAGTACTGCCCACTGGAGGATTTCTAAGACTTTACATGGATAATGTTACACACAATCTCTTCCTATTGAACGGTATAGAACTGTGCGCACATTTTCGTGTTTTAGGCTGGGGCCCACAGCATGAACTGACTTTTTGTTTTTTTTCATTTCAAAGTCTGATCTTGATTTCAGAACTTTCCCCATAATATGCTTTATTTCTTTCCATTTGCTGTAGTTGGAGACAGGAAATAATAATGTCATCTATTTTTATATTTTCAGAACACCAGTGGCATGGCCCTTATAATTCAGTCATGACAACGATGACTGCACTCTTAATTTACGCAATTCATTTAAAGTGAAATTTGGCTGTTAAATGGGTTTATGCATGAAAGAAAGTCTTTAGTCTTAATTCCCCTATGATAAAGATTTTTTTTAACCACTTTACAATTGTACGCAGTTTTATTGCTCCTCACTGTAAGATTCAGCTTTATGGACGGCCACTAGTTAAGCAGACACTTCATGATTCCTCTATGCTATGGTTGTCCTTAAGACAACCTGTCACCTGTCTCTCAGTTCTAACAATGTGCCTAGATTATCATGATACAGGGTTTATCTATACTTTTTTTTTAACTTCTGAAGTTTCTGTTAATATCTGACAGATTAGATGGGACAGACCAGAATCTAGAGATGGATATAAGTCGTATGTCGCTAATAAAACTCTCAACTCTACTATCTCTCCTAACCAGTCTCAAACGCACTCAACTCTGCTATGCCCCCACTCCACACAGATCACCACACTTGCCTTGTTTGTGAGGTTTCCTCTTCACCTGCTATTCGCATGTTGGACAGCAAATCCTTCTGATTCATCTGCTGTCTGCCTCCTTCCCCTGCTCTTGCATTACAGAAACTGCATGTTCATGTGAGCAGAATCTGACCAGACAGAAAGACCTTCCCAACCATATTTAGGACTTGGTTTACGGGTGTATCCATTGGCAACCAATAACCAGCTCTAATGGTTAGAATTATATCTGTGAAATGCCGGATTTTTTGTTAGTAACATTGAATTAGAGAATGTGTTATTTTGCCATTGAGTATATTTACAAATTTTCTTTACTTTGTGGGAATACTCCTTTAAATAGAGTGGCCATTGCATTTCTTAGAAGTTTAGTTGTAGTTTCTTTGGTCTTTTTATCATGTTTTTGGTTTCTTCTAGTTTTTCAAAAAGCTTACTAGTAGTGTTAGATCTCTAGCAGGATAAGTGTGAAAAAATGGTATATTTATAGTAAAATTATACAATGTGTTTATTAACCCTTTAAATTCATTATCTTTTACATAACTTTAGAAAGTATAGTAGATGAACATTTGGATTTGGACTGGTGCTTTACATGATTACTGGAATGAAAAGTTTGATCAGTTGGAAATTAAGATTTTAGGATTGTTTTCTTATTCCGGCTGCTGTTTTCCATATAAATGAATATACTTTAGAAGTGTAAAATAAAATCAACTTGACATGAGTGTTTGTTAATGGCTGTTGTGACTTTTGAATTGATGTTTTTGAACAAGTCAGATTTAATTTGATCATTGAAAACATCAGGTATTTAACTATAGAATAAACTTAAACAAGAATTGTCTTAAAAAATATTAACAAATTACAACATCAAAAATTCTTCAGTAAAGTACATAAGGTCATTAGCAGCTGCGGGCGGTTCATCTCCCTTCGGGATGTACTTGTTTAGTTTCTCTCACTTACAGCCTGTGGCATTGAATGGTGAAATTCAGACATGTTCTTCCCCTTCGAGGAGTCTCTAGGGTAGTGTATAAGACTTTAAAATTAATAAATGGTGTTACATTTTCATTATCACCCACTACTACAATTTGCTGTGCATTACATTTTCCATATGTAGATTTGTGGGGACTGGGCTGCGACTTTCCCATCTGGTGTGAAGCATCCAAGGTTGGTTGTGTTTGGTTTAACTTTTATTATATAATACTTAATACTTATCATATACAAAGAGCTGGAAGTGGAATAAAAAAATTTACCCTCAGCCAAATCCTTGGCCGAAAAATGCAACAAAGAAACAAAAGCAACTGACTATAGTGGAGTTTTTTTTTTATGTTTTATTAACTTTAAATAATATGTTGTATTCTGCATTTAATAATTGTATGTAGTGTAACTGCTTTCAACTCACTAAAATTTGGGTAAACTTCCTCACTGGTTGGAGACCTGGTTTGTTTAAATCTAGGCTAACTCATGAAATATCGCTCTGCTGAATGCCCGGTAACCATCATTTCTTATATCCCTATCACTCTGCTTGGCTATCGGGTTCAGTAATGAGTAAGTTGCTGTCTGACATTGCAAAATATACTGAAATCCACTGACTGATTCTGAACTACCAGGACATATGCTATTGGATAGCCTTACACAATTGATTACATTTACTCAATACTCAGTTATTGTATAGTGTGTTTGGTCAACTTATGAAATGGTAGACCTGCTAGATGTTTTATGATAACTAAATCTTGTTCAATCTCATTCCATTTGTCAGTTCTTTGTGTATTCCAACAGGAAATTTAACATTAAAATCGAGAAAAAAAAAATCCAGGGCCACTTACTCATAGATCCAGGCACTGTGACTATGGTAATATTCCAATATTTGTTATGCATGGCCTGCTTCCTTCTAAAGACAACTTTTAAAATTAGACTGTTAAAGTGTCCATTGAGTACTTCCCCCTGTGTGAGGTTACAGCAGGCAGATAGAGGGGGGAAGTGCTGGGGGAGGGAGAGACAGGTAATACAGTGTAATAACCTGTGAATACAGAGCATGGAGAGCACTGGTAACAGCCCCACAGCACTTCTGGCTCTTTTGTGTAATTTTAAAAGTTTATTTTAGAAGGAATGAGGCCATGGGTATTTATTTCTCATAAATGTATAAATAATCTTCAACCATGTAATTTTTTTTAATAACCTCTAATTGAAGAAATGTGTATATATTTATGGCAAATTAATCAAACTGAATGTTAATGCCGGGACGAGAATCCCCCTGTAACTACTGGCGAGTCCTCTGCAGTTAGCCATCTTGCCTGTGCGGATCGCTTTGTATTCTCTCCTGGTTTTCTGCAGGCTCCTGCTTTCTGCAAAACTAAACTTCCCAGACTTCTAGCTTCAGTGACAAATCTGTTGCATGATGCGGTCAGACTCGTGTTCATCTTTGCAGACTCAACTGCTTCTGTTTCTGTGTAATAGCGGCACCATAGATCACAAGAAAATCCAACTATTTAATGGTGAATGATGGTAGCCGGTCATGTGGAATATCAGGCAAGCAGCAGCCACACCACCACGTGGTTAATTTCTCAGTCTTGCTGTAGATAGTTACGTTCCATGTTATGTAGGTATATGGAATCTTTGACTACTTGCAATGTGTTTTGTTACTGTCACAGTTCAAATAAAAATAGTTAGAGATTCTCCAGTACATGATATTAAAATGAGAGCATGTACCAGCAGTGCTTTCTGGATCAGTTTCAATTTCCACAGGTAAGAAGGGTTTGCAATTGCAGTTTCTCTGTTGGGATAGCTTACTTGGGCTACAATGAGCCTTAAAGACAACCTGCCATCAGGAGCCCTTTTTCTGGCTCTCCCATGTCCCCCCCCCCCCCATAGTGAATAGTGTATACATTGCCAAACAGTTTTTATAGTAAAATTTACTTTTTCAGAAAAAAAGTTAGATCAAAGTTTACCTTTCTGTATTCAGAGCAGTGTCCCTCTATGCAGAGCTGTGGATGAGGGTGATAATGCAGTGAAATTGGTCAAAACACCAAACGCCAAATTCTTGTGGGCTTGGATTTTACGGATTTCACTGTACACCCCAAATGACATGTCTACTTTATTCTTTGTAAAGGTTTTGTGTTTTCATACATTAAAAACATACAAAAATTAAAACCTCCTATACAAAAAAATGTTGGGGGATTTTGCCATCTCCATAACTTTTTAATACTTTGGTGTATGGAGCTGTTGGTGGTGTCATTGTTTGCAACTTTTGATGACGTTTTCAATGTTATCATTTTTAGGACTGTACGACCTTTTGATCACTTTTTACAGAATTTGGGCGCTATTCTCCTTTACGGGGTAAATGCAGTGGAAAGCATTATTATATTTTAATAAATCGGGCATTTTTGGGTGCAGTGATACCTAATGTGTCTATGATTTTTACTGTTTATTTATATCAGTTCTAGGGAAAGGGGGTGATTTGGATTTTTTTTTCAGACTCCCTAGGGAGTTTAACCCTAGGTTGTCTGATTGATCGATCGTACCATATACTGCCATACTACAATATGGCAGTATATGGGGATTTTCCTCCTCATTCATTACAACGTTCTGATCGCACATTGTAATGAAGGGGTTAAATCAAGACCGCCTCGGGTCTTCGGAAGACCCGAAGCTGTCATGGCGACGGATTGCCGCTCCAAGATGGACTTCTTTTAAGCCGCCTGCAGCTTTTCTGGCGGCGATCGTGGGTAAAACACACTTGATCGGTGCTAGCAGCAAAGACTTTCGGCTCTGGAGAGGGCTCAGCTCGTGAGCCCTCTCTATGCACCCACACCCGGCATGTGATGCACTATTATGTCACATGTCGGTAAGGGCTTAAACTGCATTTGGAAAGAGACGGACAACCAGTGCCGTGACTGGCACAGACCAGAGGCATCTGTAAAGCATCTGGACTGAAAAAACAAGTTTGGCTGCTGCTTTTAGAATATATTGCAGAGGAGAGAGTTTAGTACGTGTAAGACCCTTTAGTAGGGAGTTACAGTAATTGAGACGAGAATGAATCAGAGCAACAATTAGGATTTTGGAGGTTTTAATTCTAAGAAAAGAGCAGATCCTGGAAATATTTTGAGATGCATTTGGCAAGTGTTTGCAAGTTATTGTATAAATGATGCAAAGGAGGAGTCCAACACAACACCAAGTTAGTCGGGGGTTGTGGTGATACCACAGAAATTAAGTTGGTCAGTAGATGGTGGAAAGATCAGAAGCTCAGTTCAGAGAGGACATAAAGTTGGAGACAAGCGGAGAGACAATCTTTTGTGTTCTGTAGTAAGCCAGGGGGTGATGTTATGTGCAGTAGTATATCGCTGGGTATCATCAGCATGAAGGTGATACTATAAGCTAGATCTGCTGATGGTTTCTTCCCAATGGGACAAATGACTAGTTTTGATAGCAGATTTTTCATTATAAATGGAAAGTGACACTATCGAATTTGACTTGTAGTAGGGTTAATTTTACAGCATCTGTTAAGTAGAGTTAGAGAGCGATGCTATCTGCATCTTTATAAAGGCAAAGTAAAGCATGGCAGGGAACCTTCCACCGCTGCGAATAATTGGCTTGCCATATAAAAAGGCCTATTTATCCATATGGGGGCTAATGACTGCTATGTATCTTAATCCAAGTTGCTCAATAAACACTAGGTAATAAAGTCTCCCCAGCGCCCCAAGGGTTAACTGGAGCTTCGGAGCAGTCTGCGCCTCTGAACAGGACTGTAAAGTCCCAGAATTAAACACATGATGCCAGGGTGGGCTTGTGACTGTCATTTTGAGGCAACGGGATTTAATTGGTGGTTAGGACTGATCTGAATGTGAGGGTTTCTCCACCTCTGCAGAAACAGGATGTTGTCTTCAGCCTGAAGGGAAAATAACACATTTTACTGTAATTACAAGCATTGGATGCCTGCACGTGTATCCCTCCCGCTCTTGCAGGGTACACACTGAATAAGTAAGCACTCTCCTGACTCGTTGTGTCTTGTGTTAATAAAGCGCTGCTATGACCTTTGCTGCAGCCAAGAGCTGGCATGCAGGGCGTCCCTCCCGTACTTGGCAGCCTGTATTGCTGCCCGGTATGAAGTTGAAGTATGTGGCTCATGAAGACATCAGTAAAGTCTTTAGCCGCAGGTTACCTGATGGCTCGCGGTATGACTGCCTTTACTTGCTAGTTAAAACTTGGCAGACGATAAAATACTCTGGATTAGGCCAAAAACAGCCTGGGAATGCCCAGAGTCCTTCACATTATTAAGAACTTAGACCAGCACTACACTGGATGCATCTACTATGGTTTCTTGCATGGCTAAGGAACACTCAAAATTTAGATTTTTGTGTGAATGAACTTAATTCATAGTTTTGGGAATGAGCTGTATTTAAGGTTTCTCTGATGCAAAATGATGAGCTTGCATAAGTAAGGAATCATAATCGCCCGTAAAACGTCCTCACTGGTGGTAATGATCTTTAAATTGGATGTGTAATTCAACGGCAGCATAAAGGTCACCGTGTGAGTGTGGGCAATAAGTTCTGCTTTCACAGAATAATGCCTTCTGCTCTTTGTGAATTTGCCTCTGATGAATATTGGATCTAACTTTTCTAAAGAATTCTGGTAAGTGAATATCATCACATACAAATGTGAAAAGTTTGTAAGAGTTTCATAACAGTTAACACTTGGGCTTCTGCAAGTCTACAAAAAAAGCTATTTGGAGTTGTTTATTGCCTATGTATTTGGACATCAAGCCTCTTTAAAAAGTCTGGGATATTGGGATATATAAAATGCAGGAAATCAAATCAATCTACGGCTGCCATGATCTGTATGTGCACCCTTGTCTGTCTTCGTAATCTGTCTAAATCGTGGGGACTATACCTTCATACATACAAGATCAGTCCAACTTTTCTGCACTTTTCAAATTTAGGAAACGCTGAAAAATGTATATTCCACAAAGTTGTGTTCTACTGTAGTTGTTGCTGGACTAAAACAATACATTGTAAACACCATAGGAATCCTACAAGGCCATCAGGACGTCATATATGCTGAAATCAGAAGTATAAAGATGTAGGTATATGATCAGATACCAGGTCCAAGCAGCTGAAATATAAAGCTTTGGGTGTCTAGGTTCTTCATATATATACAGCCAGTCCGCGTCTTACAGACGACTCCTATTTACAAATAAACCTCTCTAATAAATGGTGTCTGCAGTGAAACTTGTTGATCCTTGTTGCCTTCACCACCCAAAATTTTCTAAATCCAATTGTTGTGTTGGCAAAGAAAAAATATGCTTATAAAATATACCTATTTTGGCCTACATTGGAACAGGTATATGCCTTTGGGTGTGTCTATTTCACGTCCACAAAACGTGTTGTCAGTGTCAAATGGCCGCCTGTGTTTTTCACTTAATGTTGGCAAAACTGCTTCACCAGAACAATTTGGGGAACCTTTGGACCTGTGTGCAGTTGAGCAAAAGATCTGCACACCTGTAATGACAAATCTACATGTAACTATCCAAATAGAAAACGATTGGTGTGCTAGGAGCAAGAATCATGGATGGTGTACAGATTAAAAAATCTAAATAAGCCCTAAAAAGATATTTGGATGCCAGGAGGCAGTTTTCTGGTGTTGAAGTAGTCAAATAATAACAAATTCATCCTGGGAGAAAGAGCGTCTCCTCTTCAGAATTGAGTTTGTCTGCTCATTTGCATATCGGAAAAACTGTTGTAATTAAGATACAGTGGCTAAGTGGCAGATAATTGTAGGTGATATGCGTAGGACTTTTAACCCCTTTTCCAGCAGGTATTACTGTACTTTGCTGCAGTTTTCTACTGCTCCTGCGCTAGCCGCTAGTCTCTGACACCCGGAAACCCTAGGGAGAAGTGGTTTATTACCGGTTCTCCCTTCTCCGCTCCTCACAGCATCGCTCTGAAGTAGCGTGATGCACAGAGGAGCAGAGCCGGTACTGCTGCTAGCTCTGTAGACTCGGCGGTTGTGTTAATCAGAGCTGCTGGGTTTAATAAGACCAAGTACAGCTCTGATTAACATCAGCCTTCACAGGTGGTCATTTCCCCTTGTAACTGAAGCATCTACAGGAGCGACTATAACAGGGTAGAACTTTTAAAGACAAAAGAAATGTAAAAGAAAAAAGGTCCTCTTCTTGCTTCGGATGCTCCAGTGCCTCTTCGAGTTGTTTGGCTCTTCTTTGGGTCTTCGCAGTCGGCCGGCACATACAATGACGTTGGCCGTTTGCCGCCGTCATTGTTAGAGCCACCGGCAACGTGAAGGGACCTGAAGAAGAGCTGAAGGACTCGAAGAGGCACTGGAGCATCTGAAGCATGAGGAGGACCTGCAGGGGGCGTCAGAAAGGTGAGTACAGTGTTAATTTTTTAATATTGACTCGAGTATAAGCTGAGTTAGGTTTTTTTCAGCACAATTTTTGACTATATACTGTTGAATATTTTCAAATGTACACAGAAATTTGAAAATTAAAAACAAATATGTACTATAAATTACCACTTTTAACCCCCCCAAAAAACTAGCTCTGTGTCCCGGAAAAAAACACAGCAAAAATTGAGGTAGTACGCAAAAATAAATTATGTCCCTTAAAGGGATTGTAAGGTGGCAGACATTGCCCTGCATGTTGCAGACAAAAGTAACTCCATATATGAATTCAATGCTATCAGTGATTTTAGGTACATTTACAGATAATGGAATCTGAAGTTATAAGGCCAGCTTTTGTTTATACTACCTCATCTCCTGGGAAACGACAACTTCACAGTCCCCAGCGCTGGCCGCGCATGCGTGGTAGGCAGTCTTCATCATCCTATGTGCCTGCATATGTGCTGCACACTGTGTAATTCTCTGTGCAGCTTCCTTCCTTGTATGGACAGTGCCCGTCTCCGCCTCCTCTACAACACAAGCCCAGAGCTCTAGCAGCCAATCGCTGCTTTTCTGTGCATTCTGGTTGGAGTGAAGCATCATGGGACTTGTAGTCTCAATGCAGAGTGCGGCGGCCATCTTGCTTCTTCTGTGCCTCCAGGAATAAAGAGGTAATTCTTTGTAAAAATCGCAATTACCACAATATTTTAGTGGAAGGTATTGTAGTAGATGGTGTATTTGTCACACCCAGGAGTTTGTTTTGGAGGTTCAGGGACCATACAACCCCTTTAAACCGACACATGCAAAAATTTGCTATAAATGCCCAGTCACTAGAGCCTTGTACAGCGTAATGTGTTTCCTGTACAAAGTCTCTTCTTTTTTTGAAAGGTGGTTTCCCTCAGTTTTCACTTTATAAAGGTAAACCATCAGCAGTTGCTCTAATCATGACATTTTCTGCTTGTTGATGGACACATTTCTTAACATCTTAGCCCCTCAATTCAGCAGAAAACTTGGTTTTTCTGCCATCTGTTTTCTAAAGAGTTTTGCCTCTGAAGTTGGCAGAATTGTGAATGCAGCTCTGGATGACGGCACATCTGTGAGATGAAGCACGGTATCTGCTCATCACAGTATTTAGAGTAAGTGATCAGAATTGTTTTGCATTGGTTGTTTTGGTCTGATGTAATGAAACAACGCTGCTGTTTACACGGCTATGTAGACTGCGTATAAATCTCCCACTTCCTATTGATTTGCTGTCTTTCTAATCCACAGCAAGCTATAAGGATTGGACTGTTGTGATTTGGATCAATTCACTTAACACCATCTTATCTTTTATCAAAACATGGCTAAGTTACAAATACTGGAGGACATATATCCGCAAGTGGCTTTAAAAACTCAGCTTAATGATTCCAAGTTATCGGAGTAACCTCAGTGAAGTGAAATGTAAATAGATGTCGTTGTAGTGTCATTTTTTTCCTTTTAAATCTGACAGAACAGGCAGGTCAGATGTTATATCTTTTAGAATTCACTGACAATACTTAGCTCCCAACATGCACATTTTCGTCAGGGAGGGATTATGACTCTTATAGGCGTCTACACTTGTGAGAAGAATACCTTTAAATCAAGAATCCCTTCTCTAGCCCACAATATGTGTGATGTACAATCTATGGGAAAATTTGGAAGTAGTTCAATTTCCCTCTCTAGTCTCATGTTGCTAATTTGCTCTGTGTATTGTTAGATACTGAACAGTATCCATGTAAGGTTGGGTTCACACTTTGTTTTTGACTTCTGTTGAAAATATATATTTGGGGATTCCTGACCCATAATTGCAATGGAGGTCTGCAAAGTATCCCCCTCTAGAAGCATGCAGTGCAATGTGTCTTCTTGTCCAGCTCCTCCCCTTTGTCAGTAGGTAAAGCGGCAAACATAAATAAAGGAATTATTTATTATATTGGCATCTGGCAGTAATCTGTTGCTTAGGGCTCATTCACATGGCCGTCTGCTGGGACGTACATGTGGCCGCATGTACGTCCCCATAGACGGCAATAGCGGCACGGCGGGGATACCCGATCTGGCATGCTCTATCTTTCGGCGATTGTGCGGCTGTGAGCCACTGCTTTCTATGGAGGGAGGAGGGGTCACCTCCTCCTCCACTCCAGCACACGGTGGTATGCCCGCATAGTGGGCATACCGCGTGTGTATGTACCCTTAGGATGTCTACCTTCTGTCCATGTAGGGCAGTTCCATCACTAGGTAACACTTTGTTTAACAGAGGCTGCGGATGGATGCCATACAGTGGCATCCGTCCCACATGTAGTCCACTGAACCACTACTTACTGTGTTTTCAGCTGTATGCTAAAATTATATTGATCAGTTACACTCTTAGTTTCCATCTAACAGTATAATGGACACATTTGATGTGTTAGTTGGAAGCTTTGCTCGCACACCAGCTGAATCATTAAATGAAATGTGAATATCTAGCATTTTAAGTGTCATCTTAGACAATGGCATGGGTTATTGTGTAAAGATAACTTGGTATACATCTACAACTGGCTTTGTTAAAGGATCAGCTGATTCTACTGCCATCAGTTTTTTTGGGAGGTGACTGAGGTTAACTTATTTTTAACCCCTTCTTTGCACATTGTTGTAGGCTAAAACGGCTTGCAGATGTATTTAAGACGTATCTGCGCTGCCATTGTGTCACCCTTTTGTGGTGCAGCTGCGCTAGGCACTATGGGGCACAAATTGGGGGGCGTGCCGGTGGACGGTCCAACTGATTCGGACCGAGCGCCAAATTTTAACATGCAAAATGTGTCGCACTCCCTATGTAAAAGGTGCACCACAAAAAAGTTGGTAAACTCTGTCGGACCATTGTGGAGAAGCGAGAGATTCATGATTCCTGGTGCACGTTCTTAATGACCCAGCATTATACACAGGCAGAGCACTTTTATTGAAGTTTTTGACTTTCTAAGTAAATGTGCCCCATTTTTTTTTGTTTTGCTTCTTTAGTACAGTTTAAAACGCCTGTTTAACAGTTGCATTCTGGGGTTTGTACATTTTATCACCTTTTACTCAGTTTTTCAAGGTAACTGCTTATGTTTTTTGCTTAATTTTTTTAGTAGGAAGATATTGACTCAAGGGTCACAATGTGTGTTTAGTTTTTCCAGTTTTGCACAGTAAAAAAAGTTTGTGTTTTTGTTTGTTGTATGGTCGTGTGAATGCAGCCTAAGCAGTCCAACCTACTCCGCAGTATCACGGACTGAGGTTTGAACTGCTGCAGATGTCATTGGAGGAAGACTCTACATGTGCATGACTCGCAATCCCCTTGCACTGAGCCCAAAACTCAGGTTTGGAAAGGAAGCCAGGTAGACTTTTAGGGGCATATTTGGTGCCTTTGCCCCCACCCTGACAGACACCGGATCTGATCCTGATAAATCCATCGGTGGCAGCACTGCCCTGGAAGTTGATGGACGCATGACAAGTCTTAAGTATAAAAAGTACACTAAAAATGCATGTTTCATTTAAATAAATTGGGAGAACTCGTAAGTTGTCTTTTATCTTGTTTATCAGATTTATATTGTTCGATTTATGGAATAAAACATGCTGGCACAACATGGCAAATGCTATAATATTTGGGGTCCCTTATTTCAAATAGAGAATGCTATGAATAGTTATTTATATATGGGTTGGGCATACAAACAATTTCTTGCAGACCGTGATCCCTACCAGTGTTTTTTGTTTTTTTTTACCTTCTGGTTTGCATTTTACAAGCATATATTTTTCTGGTTTATTTTAGCATGTATAGATATTCTTTAGGTCTTAGGACCTTACATAGTGACATTAAATCTGTTCCATTTCTGCTTTACTTTGTCCTCAGAGTGTTACTATTGTAATTTCTCCATTGAAATGAAGTGCTATTTGAAATAAAAATAAATGTCATCATTATAGAATAATGGGCTGTTGAGCGCTGACTGCGGCGGATCTGATTAGTTTGGGTAGGTTGTCTCTGCACTCAGTTTAAGCTCATTTCAGCTGGGTTATATTTTCGGCCTTTTCAGCTGTAGGTGGAACTATTGCTTTGAACATCACTTCCAGCATTTGGTGTGTAGTAATAATAGGAGATCTTAGTTGAGAGACTTTGCAGGGACATCTGGTAACTGACATGAAAACTGCATTTGAAGGGCGTTCATTTCCTCTCTTAATGAGGCATTACAAATCTGAACATCTCTGCACCGCACATCAGTTCAATGGGCATTACAGTAAATTTGGAGACTTGTAAAGTCCTAGGAATTGGGTTCCGTACTTGAGCAAGAGAAAGGGATTGTTTTCAAGAACAGAGAAATAAAATATTATCCTTTTTTTTTTTTTTTATGCATAATTGCAATTTAAGTTGGACCTTCAAGACAGTAAAACCTATCGCCATATTTTACAAATATAGTTAGTGACAGGTTCCTATAGAGTCCCACTATCTAACTGATGTGACCAGAGTGACATCATCACAGGTCCTTTAGTTTTCAACATTAGCAAACTCTACCCCATGCATATGTCTGATCACATGAAATTACATCATCCTCTATGGACTTCTACTTCTCCCCATCCTCCCTGGAGACCTGCTCTAAATAATGTGAACAGATACATACATGAGGTAGCTGTAACAGGACCTTAGATGATGTAACCCTGCTCACATGACTTTAAGTGCCAAATGATGCAACAGAGCTCTCTCTCTCAATAGTCCACAGTGCAGAATATCATGGCACTCAGACCTGTCAATCAGGTGCAAGGAGGCAGGGCAATGCAAGTAAATTTTAAAATGCATGACTCAATTAGTGTGAATGACTCACATCAGGTCAGTTGCATATAAATTAACAAAGTAATGGAAGTGATTGCAACCCAGATCCTATTTATTGTAGAGTGTCAAAACAGCAATTAGAACTTATTGCTCCCATCTCTGCCACTGCTTGGAGCAGGAGTTCCAATGATAATCCATTTTTGTGAATACTATCCCTGCATTCTAGACAGCCCGAGTAGCGCTGAGAGTGGCACATCTCGGGCTACCTGAGATTGCAGTAGCTTGAAAAATGAGTCTGACAAACTGTGTGCAAAGGCAATGGCCAGTGTGCCTACAGAAGGGCTCTAAGTGTTGCCTCTAACACCCATAGGTTCAGCAACACTGTTATAGTTTAAAACAATCTTCAGGAAGCAGAGTAATATATCCCCTTTGGCTATCAAGATTAAATAGTAGAAATCAAATTAGGACTTGATAACGGTGGTTGATACAGAAATGTTGTTACGGTTTAAAAAAATCTCACCCAAATTTAATTTTTGGACGACTGGAATGCTGCTTGCGTTTTTTCTACTATTTCTACTACAGGGCCTCGCCAGGACCTGTGGAGGCTTTGCACCCTCTCTGTTTAGGATTTCTTTCACTGCGGGGACTTTGGTTTTTCTATTTTTCATATCACATTATTTCGGCCTCCAGCAATGCATTAGAGTTCACTTTGGAGGAGTTGTTTAGGATTAAACAAAAAGACTTCCTATATACTGGAATATATAGAATTGAACCAATCAATGGCATATTTCGTAGTGGGACAATTGGCCTGTATAACATTCTACTGCATTGGCTGCCAATGGCTATGGCCAACCATAGTTTCCCATGGGCAGAACGCCTGGTTGCTAAGCCCACACAGACCTTAAATCATGTTTTCAAGGGCTAGTAAATGGCAGTATGTTCTAAAATCTTAAATTGCATCGGGAGTCTTGTAGATGGACCATCTTCTACAAACATTTGCCAGTATATTGTATTTATAGGATAACTGAAAATGTAACAGCGAATATTTGCTGGGTAGTGGGGTGTCTTTTCAAAGAGGTGTTCATTTGGAGAGATTTCACTTTATTTTTGTAAGCAGTTATTAAGCTTTAAAAAAATTACCGTTTTCTGAATCACCTTTGACTGCGTTTTTGATGTATTTTAGCCGTGTGACACAATAAGTACCATTTAGGTCACCTGCTGATTAAACCAACCCCTCTGCACTCCATGCAGTAACTAGGCCTGATCACTCCTAGCCCCTTCTTGTCTATATTGCAGTATAGGATGGAAGTGTTATTCACAGCCCTCCTGCTTATACTAAACATCTGTATCGGTTCCAGGCGCTTTTCATCGTCAGCAGGTACCAGGGATGACATTTTGCAAACAGTTGGAATGATGAGCAAGATGAAATAAATCGCAGAACGACATTGCTAATCCTTCTTAAAAGGATCACACCGGTAGCTGCCAGCTGATCTCATCCAGTGTTGGAGACGAAGATGGTATTTTGTTGTAGACCTGCAGCTCTACTGTAGGATTTGAGTATAATGTTAGTACAGTCGGCAAATAAGCCACATAATTGTTTTTCTTTTAATATTAGATACACGGGATGTGCAAAAAGTTCTACTTTTATTGTTTTGAAGTATATCTTTATGAAGGTTTATCCATGCAAAGATTTTGCACACTTTTATGTATTTTTCCTTTTTTTTTTTTTTCTTAATGGTGATATCACCATCATTTTATTTGCACCTTATTGACATACAACTATATGGTACCATTAGTCAAGCATTATTCTTGTGCATATTTGTGTACTTCTTTCCAAAGGAAAAATCTTATTGGTTCTCAAAAATAAAACTGTATGGGAAATGTAATCCATATGTATATCCATACTTCACGCACTGGTTTCAGGGTTTATGATCTTTTTCAATGGATCCATTAACAAATACATTGGTTTTCAATAGTGCTTCTATCATGGTCAAGTATCCATTTGTCTCTGTTTATCAATTTTCCATTAGGATCTGTTTTCTTTAACAGGAAAGACAAATCAAGACTTTTTTTCGTCTCTAATGAGCAACAGGGTACTGACAGGTTTTTATGTTTTAATTATTTTTGTACATTGAAAGTAACTAGCAATTGAATTTTAAAGTATACTGTTTGATGTCAATATTTTTACTGGTTTTCTTTGTTATACTTAATACGGGACACTTTATTAGAAAAAATAAATGCTTTGAGAATGAATCCTTACCAACCTCAATACACCTTTTTTTTTTTTTTTTTTTTGGTCTGGAAACTACAATTAAATCTGAACCTGTGTTCCACCAGAAGTCCCAGGGGGAGTGTTAACATGCACCCTCTTTATCCAATAAGTGTCCTCCTAAGACAAAACAGGAAGTAAAATAACATCCACATCCACTCATTGGATGAAGTAACTATATAACTTCCGATCAGGCACAGGACTGAAACCAGAAGTACCAGTTATTTTTTTTTTTATTGCCTCAGCCCCCGTGATTTTCTTTCTTGAAAGACCTGTCGCCAGAATTTTACACCTCGCTAGTAATACCTGCCCATATCGCCTAAAATGATCTGCCGCTGAGGCGCTGTATGTTTATTACAGACATTTTTTCTAATATGCAAATGAGTAGACATGAGTCATATTCATGACTAGAAAAGTAACGTCCAAAATCTCCACGCCTTCTTCTTTTGATTGACTGTTCCGTCGGGAAGTCCTCTTCATGTCCTTTCCAGAATGTGGTCCTTCTTGCTGCATGGTGTATTTAGCAGTGAGCACTGTGCGGTAAACTGCACATCTTCTTTGCTTTTCAGGCAGCCAGCAATGGGAGGAGTAAAGCTGTAATGGGCGGAGCCAACATAGCCAAGGGAAGCAAAAGTCTGGGGAAATATTTTACTGGTCGGAGTAGGCAGATTTAAGCTGTGACCACTGCATTTTTCAACATAGGCACAGTGGGGGAGGGGTTTAGTGGGGTTTTGATGGGCTTGTTCTTGATGACAGGTGTCAATTTATTCATACACATTTAGTGGGGAAAAGAATGAATAGCACAAATTGTGATAGAAAAATATTATAAATTTTATAAAGTGGAGAAAATTAGGAGTCATGACTCTTACTGTATAAACCATCAAGATTATAGTTTTATGGCAACTTTTATAATCCTTTGTTGCTTTGTTAATACATTTTTTGTATATCCTTTTAAAATTTAAAGTTTCAAAGTTTTGGGCAGAATTTAGTTCCTCTTTATTACTGATGTAATAAAATATTATGCTCTGTCTGTACTGTACAATTTGCTTGCCTCCTCTAGTTCTCCTCACCTTTCAGTGATGTCCCTTTTTTTAAATTTATTTATTTTTAGAAACCTATCATAAGTTTTAATGAAACCTCAGAATAGACAATTTCGGCGTATAGTCCGAAAGACTGAGCAAATTAGAATTCCTCTCACTTTGTGCCTAGGAGCCTGTTCCACCTGACTCATCAAATGAAAAATTCATCAATTAATCCTCTGACAATAACAATATATACACAGAAATCAATGGGAGATTGATTTTTTTTTTTCTCTCTCTCTTTTTTTTGAGCCAGAACATGAAAACCAAGCCCTGTCTTACACGTAATGTGAAGTTTCTCCTCATTTCGACCTTATTATCGAGCATAACATCTAAAGAGTTCATATCATTATTTGCTCTGAGCCAACTACAAAAGTGTGATTGTTTGAGAATGGTATATGAGCAATGGAGATGTTAGTACTATCTGACTGAGCTAATAAAGTTGTCAGAAGCTGATGATAGGAAGCCCTTGAAGGCAACCAATAGCGAGAGACAGATCACTGAGACCTGATGCTGGACCACCCAGAATACGTAACATTGAACTCAGTGGTGAGGGGAGATCAAAGGCAGGCAAGGACAATGAGGAATAAAATGAAATGCTAAAGAGATAACGGAGAGAATATAGTTCAGGTTTTAATTAATAGACCCCCAACTCCATTTTTGTAACGGAATACCAGTGTTTACCCCAAGTCTTTAGCAGCAGTTTAATGACACAACTAGAAATATGCAGAATTTATTATAACGTAAAAATAAAAATCAGTGGAAATCTAATTCCTGGTCAGTGTCGGCATTTCATGTGTCCGACAGGACTGAGCCCTTAGACCAAGCAGTTTATAGAGCATGGCTTTCATCCGCAGGGGTCTAACCTACCCGTTTTATGTTAGATGCCTCATTGTAATCGGTAAGTTGAAAGCAGCGAGATGAATCATTCTTTTACCAGAAATTTTGCATTGATTTTCATTAGTCGTATTGTAGGGTTTTACTATAGAAATCACTGGATTATCTTTTAGCTTTGATTTTTGTATGAATGCTTACATTTCTTTTTTATCTTTTTACCGTGAATATCCAATTTTTAATTGTGTGTAGATCTGGCTCTGCAAGGCAAGAGTAAAGGTCAATGATAAATGTGCACGGATAAAGTTTTTTCTTTTTGGTACTAGAGTATTTTCACATGGTTCAGGTTTGTTGCTGGTGTTTGATTCATGCGATTATTTTACAGCATACGTCTTTTTTTACGTGAGCCTTATATATGAATGAGGACAGTCGCCAGTAATGTAACAAATCTGCCCCTTGTAAATCTCCCTATAAGGCACAACATATTACTTGTAGTCAAACATGTACTCGTCCTCACACACATTGCACAGGATAATGTACAACTTCTAAAATGTATCTTTAGAGCTTTCCATAAAAGTTCATATGTTCTTTTTTATAATTCTATAAATCTGACTTTCTAATACATGGGCTGAATAAAATCCTCACATTTTAGGTTTTGGAGTGATGCATATTTTTCTACTTCATAGATGATGGGTTTGGATTAGGATTTGTAGTGACCTCATAGCGGTCTCCAAATGTATCTACTGCAAGATCTATCTATCTCTTGGCTGTTATCGACTTCATATCTACTGATCTAACTGACTCATATATTTTATAAATGTATAGGTTATCGTTAGCTCTGGATTTTCTCTACCTACCTGTCTTTCACTCACCTGCTATTGATTTTGTTTCTATTGATCTAACGTGTGTGTGTGTGTGTGTGTGTGTGTGTGTGTTTTTCCTGGCATAAGAACACCTGACTTACAAACGGATCTCTGGATGTTTAAAATTTACTGTACTTTACTCCCAGGCTACAATGATCAGCTGTAACAGTTATCAAAGGTGTCTACAATGAAGATTTATTAAATATGCATTTGTCACAGACACCAAAGAACTATAAAATACACATTTCCGACTTATATACAAATTCAACTTAACAACAAACCTACATAACCTATCTTGTACGTAACCAAGGGACTGCCTGTTTATGTCTGTATGTGTTATGTGTAACACTGAATCTGCTCCTTCTATCCATCTGCAATCAATTTCTAAATTATCAGTTAGACTGATCAACACGTATCTCTTGTAGATCATTGGGTTATCGTTAGCTCTGTATCTGCTCTGTCTATCTACCCATGTCTGACATATCTATCTATTTATCTTCTCTGTCTTTCATATCTATCTATCTATCTACTATTTATTTTATCAATGTCTACCCTGTCTGTCCCTCTACCCTATTTCCTCGAAAATAAGACACCCCCTATAAATTAGACCTAGTACAATTTTTACAAGCTTAGAAAAAAGGCCTCCCCTTAAATAAGACCTTATGGCAGCCATTGCAGCAGCTCCAACCACGCCATACATTGGTATAAGTAGATCTTTTGGTTACTGCAAGAGGTTGTGACATGGGTGAAGCATTCATGGGATCAAATCGCTGACTGTTGCACTGCAAATGCTACAAGCAGCTACCTGAAGAAGTGCTGACAAGAAGGGATCATTTAATTAAAGGGCTAAACATGAGATATTGGGGCCAGAAATGGTGTCACAAAAAATTCAACATGAAATTCAGGGTTTGGAGAAGTGAAGTTTGGAGAAGTTCCATAGCATGATTATAAATCTTTCTAGGAATAAATGTTGCTTTTTGTTTATACATTTTTGATGCAATTTATAGTTTGGGCAGGTTATAAGGATGTTATGCATCCTTAGACATGAAAATAATAATCTTTATATTAAAAAAAAAATCTTTCTTTTTGTTACCTACCAGAATACGTAAATGTATCATAGATTGTTGTAAATGAAATGGAGCCACTAGAAATTCATGATGTAATTCAAGGTTTGACTGGTTTTGATGACCGGAATGTTCATAAGACCTCTCTTGAAAATAAGTCATAGTGTGTCTTCAGGAGCAAAAATTGTCTTATTATTACGATCTGTCTTATTTCGAGGAAACGCAGTATCTTTCCATTGATTAATCTTATGTACCGTATGTCTTCCATATATATTTTTCCATCTAGCTGTCTTCTATTTATTTTATCCATGTCTTCCCTGTTTGTCCATCTATCTATCAAATTCCAAAATTGCACAACCCAGTCTTGATTTGTCCTTAAAATCAATCTATCAATGGCCAAATTTCCTGTCTGTCTATCTATCCTGGTTTTCTCTCTGTCTATCTATCTATCGATCTCACATGATCCAAGATTAAAAATGAGGACCTGTGGACCATAGATAATGTAGGCCGTCCTGCCATTTTTGTACATTCATTTCATTTAGTGCAGAGACGAGTTTCTCCTGGTACATAGTGGTTTAGTCTCCCTTCGTATGACATCATGTATATGCATTTACCGTACGAGAGGCCAGAATAGTTACATTTATATAGCTCCCATTAACTAGGGTCACTGTGCAGCTGACACTTTGACTGAAGGGGGAAAACAATTTCATCATATGGTGACCCCATTAAAGCCTGGTGAGAAGAGCGCGGCAATGGTCCCGAAACTGCTATTAAGAAATCTGCAACTGTAAATTTGGCTATTTTTACATATGGAAAATTGTAACGTTGCCTTAGGCAGTAGGAATTGCCTATTATATCACACCTGGATGATAGATTCGCTGCCCTCTGTAGCACTGATGATTGCCTGTGACATTAGGATATTACAGCCTAGAAGATAATTATCATAGTTGGCTTATAGGAAGGATCCATATTGTAAGCACTGTAGTATGCCACCTCTTATATCTCACATCTTTACATTTAGATTGTAAGCTATGGGCCAAGCCCTATACTGCATTTTATTACTGTTAGCTTCTATGCTTCTATATCATGTTTCTTTTTTGTGTGATCTTCATCACTTTGTAATATAATATATAATTATTTTATATAGCCACTAGCTGGAGCTACCGGCGTTGCCCAGGATAGTAAATGATTGCTCTTAGCTTTAACATGATAGAATGGGTTGACAAAAAATATTTTATATGTATCTATAGACTCTGTCACTGGCTGTCTCTGTCACTGACTCTGTCTGTCTGTCTCGAGCACTCTCATTCCAATGACTGTCTCTGTCTCCAACTGTCACTTTGTCTATGGAGAGATTTATCAGAAGCGTCTGAGAGCAGAACTGCCCATATCAACCAATCAAAGCTCAAGTTTCATTTTTGCAGACAATCCAGACAATGACTCCTGTATATGGTGGTCAATAAGTGGATTTTGGAAAGTGCAGGGTAAAAATTTCGGCTCAAAACATGGTCTTAGACGTTCCGTGAGTCACAGACACAATTGTAAAATTTGGTGATTGTAAATGCGACGGTACAGATTACTTTAGCGGACACACACATACAGCTTTATATATTAGATATGGCTCAAATGTACCGGGATGTTCCCAGACTTTGGCTTCATTTGGTATACACTACCGTATTTTTTGGACTAGAAGGCGCACAAAAAATCCTTTGATTTTCTCAGGTCTTTCGGGTTTCTGCGCCTTATATATGAACTGTACTTACAGACAACAGCTGCCTTGAGCTGTGCACAGGTCTGCCACCTGCTGGTCATTCATCCTTATAATCAGGTGCGCCTTATAATCCGGTGAGCCTAGACGTTTTGGAAGGCATTTATTGATGGTGCGCCTTATAATCCAGTCCACCTTTTATAGTTCGTAAAATAAGGTACATAATAAGAAGGGCCGATGAGTCGCTTTGAGGGCAGCAGCGCTTATTATCATAAATTAGATCACCACTTTGTGAACCATGATCATCAAATGTTATGATTATTTATCACTTATGGATTGCTGCTTTTGTAGACACAAAACAAAAAAATTGAGTGGCAGGAGTACAGGTTGAGTTGTCAAATGCTGGACCTTGGGTACAGTAGACCACCATGTTATCTGGTGGATGTAGATTAGGAACAACCTATAGGAAATTCTGTATATTAATGGGGTAGTCTGGACGATGCTACCTCTTTGAGTGGCATACATTGTAGTCTTTTGACACAAGATTTGTGATTGTTGTGGTATCATGTCCACCCATGAATCCACCAGCTTTTCAGCCTCCGGTGTGTGGGGCCCAAGTACTTCCATTCTGTATACAGATTATTACAGATTATATTACAAGATGATGCTCAACTTTCTGCCCTGACTATTCCGTTCCGAGCTGGAGGTGCTAATGTATTCTATACAGGCCCATTAATAATACCCCATGGCTTCTAGCGACTATTGCAAAGACCACTTCTTTTTCACAAGTTTGCCTTTTGATATGCATTATGATAAAATGTTCCTACTTGTGATTTAGTGTTTTAGCAGGGTTGACCTAACTATAGGACTAGATGCCTAAGTGCGGCTCCATATCTCATTTTCAATTTACACCTTGCAGTCCAGTCATGAGAAGTGGAGAAGTGTGGAGATGAATATATTTTTCACCTCTCTTTTTTAAATACATCTAAATCTTGTAGATGCAAAGAGGATTATTGCATCTGTGAATGTTTTGTATAGGATGCATATATTCTATAGGTACATAGATAGGTCCTGAGTACAATGTAGGTAGTTCATTAGTACGACATTGACAGGTGTAGTGCAGTTTATCTTGACATTGAACACATTTTGGACCATTTATTTCAGAAGTCTGTAACGTGTTTGATATCAATATTATTTTTCTACATTAATAATAAACTTTTTGACAACGAATAGTTTGTGGATCACTTGTAATCTCATCAGATCTGACAGAAGGATTGCTTGCTTACACACTGATGTATTAGATAATAATAATTCTTTATTTATATAGCACACACAGATTACACAGCCCTACACAGAGCTTGTCAAATTGGTCCCTGTCCCCATGGGGCTCACAATCTAATCAACCTACCAGTATGTTTTGGAGTGTGGGAGGAAACCGGAGGACCCGGAGGAAACCCACGTAAACAAACTCTTTGCAGATGTTGACCTGGGTGGGATTCGAATCCAGGACCACAGCGCTGCAAGGCAGAAGTGTTTCTCATTCGGCCACCGTGCCGCCCATTAGATGTTCAGCCTTTTCAAACAGGTTCCTCATTAATATAATTTCATACTTTTAAATGACTGATTTTATTTGTACACTTATCCCATGAATTGTAAGATGTTCTGTTATGTGCTGGCGCTATAGAAAGATATTTTTTGATTTTTATGAGATGTACTAGTTACATTTCTTTTCTTCAAAATGCAAATATTCAGCTACTTGTGCTAATGTTTAACAACCTAAATAGAACCTTCATCTTAAAATGTAAGGATGCGGAACTCCTGCTGGTCCTAAACTTTTGTATCTGTCAGAGTTGTGTTATGCTTATTATCTTCTAAAATTTTATATTGATATTATATGTAGTTATTTTATAATGCCATCAATTTTTTTTTGACGGTTTAGTTTTTTTTTTTTTTTTTTAATTGTCTTTTAGGTTTGACTAGCAATTGCGTTTATCTCCTGTACTGTTCTTGGGGCAAGTTCATATAAATTATATGATTTATATTTAATAAAACATATATTGCTCTCAAACTTGTACAAGTATATATTCTGCAGTATGAAGATGTATTATACATTATTTGTTTACATGATTCAAAGCTATGCAGTTTATAACATGCAAGCTCTTATCTTATTCAGACAGTGCCTGGATTTCTAAAGTGCTGTGGAATTTGATGGCGCTATATGAATAAAGATTATTATTACATACAAGATGTAATGTTTTTTAGGTTTGTACTTAAGTTGAATTTGTGTGCAAATCGGAACAGGTGGATTTTACTATTGTAGTTCCAGACAAAAAAAAATAGTTTAAATAGTTATAGAATTCTCAATAAAGCTTCATTAAAGAAACCTTACAGCAGATGATTGAAACCTTAGACTAAGGTAAAGCATCCAGAGAGATTCACCAGAGGTCACAGTGGGCAGAGAGGTCCATCCGTCACTGGTGGTCATCTGTAAGTCAGATTTTTTAAAGTCTGGGACCGCCTGTATACTTTTGAGCAGAATTGCACTGGACCTTCCTAGGTATGGACTGACATATTTGATATCATTTCATTCTATTGATTTTTGTACAAAATGTAAAATACAACCGGTAGATGTAAAGTTTGTAGACCTTCATTGAATTAGTAACATGAAGCTTATAACAAATTTAGAAGGCAACAGAAGAATGTTACCAAAGATGTTACTAGTCTTTTATTGACTAGATATATGACCTAAAACCTATTATCTAACCTTTTTTTTTTTTTAGTTCTAACACTGCGGTTCTTTTGTGTTTGGGAGATAAAATGAAGTGAATTGGTGCCCGATTATTGATATACAAAGTCTGTTGGTGCCATTAATTCATATTGGAAGTTAATTGGTGCCGGTCAGTGATTTAGGTTAGTTGCATCAGCAATATTTTCAAACTGGACTCAAGGGACTGTGGGGGATATTTACAAATAATCAAAATTATTTACAAAAAGTTGCATGGCAAATGCAACCAAAGGTGTATAACACAGATTTCTAGTAAAATATAACTTAAAAAATAAAGGATTGTGGGTGGTAAAAATTACAGCAGACAGCTTTTGGGGTTTATATAGAAGAGGGACTCTCGATAGAGAGGGGGTGAAAATCCTATTAATAAATAAATATATGAATTTGTAGTGCATGAGTATTAAGGATGGAGTGCTGTGCACTTCTATCCACCCTTTGTATCACACGAAGACGGTGAATCACTTTATCTGCCCAATTACTTTTCCCTCATTTGCAAAAGGAAACACTACTCTGCTACATGCAGATCATTATATATATATATAATATATGTGTGTGTGTGCAACTATTTAGCCTATACTGTATTAAAATTAAACCTGTCCACCCAGCATGTTTCGCCGTTACCTGCGTAATCAGGGGAACAACATTGATATAGGAAGTCGATTGGTGCTAGTCATTGATATAGGAAGTTGATTGGTGCCGGTAATTAATATAGAATGTCGATAATTGCTGGTCATTGATATAGGATGTCGATAATTGCCGGTCATTGATATAGGATGTCGATAATTACCGGTCATTGATATAGGATGTCGATAATTGCCGGTCATTGATATAGGAAGTTGATTGGTGCCGGTCATTGATATAGGATGTCGATTGGTGCCGGTCTTTGATATAGGAAGTTGATTGGTGCCGGTCATTGATATAGGAAGTTGATTGGTGCCGGTCATTAATATAGCATATCGATTATTGCCGGTCATTAATAAAGAATGTCAATTGGTGCCGGTCATTGATATAGGAAGTTGATTGGTGCCGATCATTGATATAGGAAGTTGATTGGCGCCGGTCATTGATATAGGAAGCCGGTCGATGATATATGACCTCTAATGACATCTTATGTTTCTTTATTCTGGTCACTGGTGAGATGTCTTCTCTGTATGATATCATTGTACTTTGGGTGGTGGTGCAGCGTGTGGAATTTTATTTGCGCTTCAATCAGATTTTAGTAAACTTTAACATGACTTTGCATTAAATGTTAAGTTAACATTTTTTGTAAGTTTTATCTTGTTTTTAATGTATTATGTTTTTAGTGTATTATAGTGTGTTACCATATGTTATCAGCCACTGATATCCATATTGCATTCAGTGCCTTTTGTGTATATAGTGAGCTGATATGAGTAATTGTACAGCGCTGTGTTATATGTCGGTGCTATTTCAATAGCGGTTGCATTTTTTTTCTTATTATTATTAGTATGCTACCTTTATACTGTTATCCAGTCTTTCTCATTATCCTATTAACCCCATTTGGTCCCGTGTAAAACACTGGCATCTGTGTAATAGCCGTTTTGCTTTGCCTCCTGTGTAGTAACATCAAACGTGAGCTTTTTAATTTTTTTTTTTTTGCCTAACGAATCCGTTTCAGGTTTCTTGAAGTGCAGGCTAATAATATCCAGCTCCTAATGAATAACTTTATTTATAGCCCATGTGGCGGTACAGCCAGAAGCTTCACATTTCCAGCTCTCTATATGGAGGAGATAGTGCGAGGCCGCTCTCATTGTTTATCTGAGGACACTGTTGCACAAACAAAGGCTCACACGGGATGAGTGGATATATATTATTTATACTCCAGTAACTGAGGGCATGATTATCTCAAATGCGGGTAAGGGAAATGAGGCAACATGTAAATTCTGAAAGGTCAACGGTAATGAGTGGAAATAAATAATTTATTTGTAGTCTTTGCCTGCAATATTCATTTTTTTTTTTTTCTATTTGTACTGTAGATGTGGGCTCCGGCTTTTTCTGGCGCGCTCCTTTCTATGTACTGTACAGCAGCCATGAAGAATAATTGACCATTGCAATTAATACACCATCCAGGAAGGGAAATGTCATTGATGGGAGTGAAATGATACTGAAAATACATATTAATTGTGTAACGTCTGCTTATCTGAGCCTGTGAGATTGTGTTTCCGTAGCGGCGGTGTTATATTCTGTTTGAGTACTTGGCTCTATGTTATTCTCCTGCTATTGACCAGGTACGCTATTTTGCCCAAGGCTTTCCATTTGTTCAAAGATCCCCAGGTGTGTTACTCCATTGGCACGGGTCCATGAGGAGTGGAGTGAATTTTTTTCTTTATTACGCTACATTATCTTGTTGGAATTGTCTGAAATGTATTGGGATTGTACCGACCCTTTACTGTTTGTGTGCAGCTTTGTTTGTCTCCATCCAGATAAAGATGAATGAATACGTAAACTGAGCTCTGCTTCATCTCTATCATTCATGGTAATAGGGTGTTACTTGCTTCCTTACCTCTGTACTATTCACCTGTACTAAATATTATTCCCAGATTTTCTGGTGTTTGTTAGGCATGGTAGTTTTATACATAACCTCTAGTATTGGCTTGGAGAAGCGATTTAGTGTAGATTTCTGTAAGTTTAAGAAGTTAAACTACCATTTTTATTTATTATTTATCTATCAGTCTCCAAATAGGAAAGATGTCAGAAAAGTAGATCTATCTCTCTGTTTTACTTACCTACATATCTGTCTAGGGAATAGAAAAAATGTCAGCACTGTTACCTACCTGTCTATCTTTCTACAAATGGCTAGCTAGATAGACTTTTCCTTTGGTCTGGAGTGCTGAAATGTTTTCTATTTGTATTTCTTTCTCTGTTGTATCTATCTACCTACCTTTATACTATCCATCTAAACCCCTATCTAACTATCTAGCTATCTAAACACCCATATAATAATCCAAAGCAAGACAGCACTCCGAAAATAGTGGAAAAAAAGGGTAATCTTTATTTCACCTCCTGTAGGAGGTGAAATAAAGATCACCTACTTTTCCCCCTACTTTTGGCGTGCTAAATTGCTTTGGATTACTGTATACCTCTATCTATCTAAACCTCTATCTATCTAAACCTATATATCTATATATCTAAACCTCTATCTATCTAACTTTTTCTTTTGAGAAAAAAGTAAATACTTTCTACTAGTTAAAATCTGATAAAAAACAACGCCACATCCCATAAATAAGGAATACAAACAACAAGTTATGTTGGCAGTCAACGACCTTATCTTAGAAAAGTGACAATTTGCAAACCATATTTACATATGTAGATCTGGAAGAAAAAAAAACATGAAATGACTGTGGGAATGAAATTTGCTTCAGACTGTCCTAAACTTTATATTTACAGCAACACAAATATTATGATTGTAGGGAATTTACTGTAGATACGTAGATTATATTTTGATTAACATTAGATTTGTTTAATTTTACAGGTTTGTTTTTACTTAATTTCATTGCTCAAATTTAACAAAGTTAAATTCCTGTAGGCCTGGATAATTGTTGTTGTTAGTTTTTATAGCATTCCTAAAAATTACTCAAGCTCTCTTGAGGTCTTCTGAAAGATGTCTAGTATTTAAGACTATGAGACTAAATATCTTCTAGAAAATCTTGTGTGAATTAGAGGGTGGTCTTCTCAAGGAGGTGGTCTTCAGGAAAGGTTCTACTCCATTTAGTAATTTGATACATATCCTATCTGTGACTAGTTTCTGCATATCATCTTTCCTGTAAACTAATCATATTGATTGACACCTGTGCAGTTCTATTTATCTTGTTTATTATGCGTTGAAGTGAAATCTTGGGAAGCAGTCTGTGAAAAGAAACCCACCATTTCATCCTGTGATCAAAACTGAGCGTCTGATGGCCTGAAGGTTGAAATAATTATCTCTGGTGCCTGCGCGGATCTCCATGTCAAAGCAGAGAAGCATGGGGCACCGGAATATAAGCATGACAACTGGCATGAGCAGAGACAACTGCTTGGGGCCCTTTTATTACAGTTTGATAATGTTTTCTTTGTTGAAAATATTGTTTTTTTTCCCCTTCTCTTTATTTTTTTTATTCTGGGGAGTGAGAAGGTTGAAAGAAAATGCCGGCTTCTAATCTCACGTTCACCTTTATCGTCAATTCCAGCCCTGTGATATTTAGTAAAGTGAACAATATTGCATGTGTTAGCCGAGGGTTTGAAGAGAGCGTTGCGTTCTGCTGAGCGGCAGATAGATGGCAGCATTCCTACAGACTGGGGAGAGCGCTGCGCTTCGCCGTTTGCACTCTGCTGCTCTCTAAATAAACCTGTCACTTTATTATTTGACAAGATCTTCATTTTTATTCATCAAGTTTTGGGCCACGATGGGGGCATTTATAGCCGTTTGTTTTACGAGGCTCTGAGCTGAGGCTGGAGGCATTGTAAGCCGAGATCCATTATCCTTGTTACAAGTGCATACAATACCACAGTGGTGATGAGATACCAAAGTCCGTAAAGACCACATAAGCCGCCGTTGATGAAAAGATAAATGAATGCATAAATAACATTGTTCTCTGTCATGTTTGCTGAGATCAAGGATAGATTTTTGAAGGTTTTCCGAGATCACAAGTACAGGACCCTGAATCACTTTTCATTTATATTCTGCTGCTGGAAAGAAAAACACGGTTCAGCAGAAGCTTCGGCAACTTGTGACTCTCTTCCGCTACTGCTGAACATCAACACTTGGCACCGTCACTCTGAGATGGTGTTCTTGAAATTTGCTGCTTGTGCCAATAGGAGAAGCTTATGATACTAAAGTGTGCGTCCTATTTGCTGCCTCTATATAAGTGTAATAATTGTATAGGTTACAGGAGTGGAGGCAGTACTGCAGTATTCATGTGCTCTCTATTGTTGGTCTGCTTAAGCACATTAATATACTGGGAAATAACATGAACAGCAGTGTCATGGGTGCCCCTGTGACCCATGTCTCGGGTTGCAGGCGCATCTGTGTACCTCCGTGTGCCCGATGCGCCACTCCCCTCACTGGGTTCCAGTGGCGTATCCGGCGGGTTGTCGCGCACGTCTCCACCTACTAGGGTGCGGGCCTGATCTGTTAAATTTAAAGGGCCAGCGCTGGAGACGCCTTTCCTGATAAATTCCCAGCCCCTTCCTGTGTTCCCTGCCGGATCTTGGTGCCTCACAGCCTTAGAAAAAGCTTGTTCCCATGTCCTTTGCATTTATAGGCTCCTCTGCTGCCTTCCTTGACCTGTTGCTACGTCCCCGGCTCTGATCCGGTGCTGCCCGTCCTGACCACCTGCCTATCCCTCGCTATGATCTGCCTAACGTCTGTGTATCTCGCCTTGGCTTCCACTACGGACAAAGTCGCACCTGTGAAATAACCTGCAGGCACCACACCGTAATTAGTCCAACCTGTTTTGTAACGGGCTCTGGTGAAAATCGGGTACCACTTAGGGTCCACTACCCCTGGAGCCTGACAAGCAGTTTCACTATTTGTTGTGCTGCTTTTTTGGCTCTAGCTGAACTGGACATATGGATTTCTGCATGCAATAAATCTGAAAACAGGATAGTAGTGAGGGTACATGAGCAGTAACACTATTTCCGGTCATTAGGTGACTAGTAATTTTCATTGTCTAGCAGCTTTCATCTCTGCAGTCTGTTTCTGTAATTCACTTTGAGCTGCTGAGGTGAGACCTAGCTGCTGTGACTACCTGCTACCCCTCCCCTCTGCAATTTCTATGTAATCTGACACCTCAGTGACTTTGTTGTAAAGGAATTCACTGCACAGACCTCACTAAGGAACAATGGTCTACTGCTTTCACTGTGACTCATAAGTTGCCTACCTTCTGTTATCTCCAGGAGCTCAATTTTAAAATACTATGGTACAAATAAAATGGTATCTCACTCTGGCGCAACTTAATAAAATGTATCCTCAAGTTCCTAACTGTTGATGGAGATGGGGTGGCGCGGAGGGTTCGATGATGCACATTTGGTGGTTTCCTGTAGATTTTGCTCTGCCCTCCCTCCTGTCTCACCTACCCATCTTCCCTTCTTGTGTCTCACCCAGTCTTGTATGTTTCTATATGTCCTCTATGACTTGTATGTCTCTCGATGAACGGTGCTTTTTCTGATGGAATTTGTATGTTCAAATGTACATCTGTTAATACATCTAATTACTACTGTACTACTGTTTGATTCCCTCTATTGTAACGCGTTCAGTATAGCTTTATTGACCCATAAAAATAGTTTGTAAGGGAGTTAAAGACAAAAAGTTGGGGGGGGGGGGTATCAGTGCTTCGACGGGGGGTGCTGGCCTTCACTTACACATAGTTAATGGTGACCATTAATGGTGAACAGAGTTTCGTCTTATTAATACTTTCTCAAAAGAAAACATGTCTTAAGTAAGACAAATCAAGAAACAGAATGGGTTGGGGGTGGGGTGGGGGTTATCTCCAAGATCTTGATTCCACGTAGGCTGCCTAATTCAGTGGTCCTCTAGCATGCACAAGCATATCTTCTTGTGACACGTGACTATTAGCAGATTCTTATGCAGATTTGCTCACAGATTTCAGTGTCTTGCTCCCTGGTGCCCATAAACATTTGTTCTTTGAGCATTAATAGCGACCACTGCTCACTTTTTAATGCATAAGAGCCCTCTGCAGTCATTTATTATGGCCATACATGTTCAGTGACATCGGGGGCGAATGACTAATGATCTCTCTAGGAAAGTTTTTTGAAAGAGGAAGTTTTTTTAGTTCTAGATGAAGTGTGGGTGATGTGTATTCTTCTTGCTCCTCTAAAAGGATTTTCACTGTACAGTTTCATTCAGTGGTCGTTCTTAGTTCGTAGTTTTAATCCGATTTTATCCACGTCCATCTAATGTATATGGGCACTTTAAGGGTTTCGGTAGTAGATTGAAAAAAATCTCAGATGTATTGCTCTTGGCTATAAGGTGGAAAACATCAACTGGTGCTTGAAGGTCACTAAAAACTTGCGATCCTGATGTTTACTCATGATGTTTTTCCATCCCGTTAGTAAAAAGAGATTTACGGAATTTATGGTTATTTTAGGTAATTATTGTGTATTCTAGATACAGGCAGTCCCCGGGTTACGTACAACATAGTTTCCATAGGTTTGTTCTTAAGTTGAATTTGTATGTAAGCCGAAACTGTATATTTTATAACCGTAGCTCCAGACATTTTTTTTTTTTTTTTTAGCCACAGTGGCAATTGGAGTTTCAAATTGCAAATTGCATTGGGACCAAGGATTATCAATAAAACTTCATTACAGACACTTTACAGCTGATCATTGCAGTCTGTAACTTGCAGTCATCTGTAAGGGGACTGCCTGTATTATATTATCATATGATATGCCCTCTTCTGCTTTTGATTTCCAGTTTTCGTTCCTTTCTTGCCCATATCTTTTCTGTATTGATGACCAACACGTTCATGGTTACATTTATTTATATTTCCATTCAAGGGAAACTTTTATGTTTGTTTGTTTGTTTGTATTTTTTTGTCTTTTTTGCTCTTTTTACATTTTTTTTTTTACTTTTTTCAGACCCAATAGACTACTTAAGCACTAGGGAATCTGATCACTCATACGGTATACTGCACACAATTTATTGAACTATATTGTGAATATACTGCATCTGAATTAAACAGCCATGGTAGCTTAGGAGGGCATTGGATGGCCAATATGTTAGATGGTAAATACCTGCAATTGATTATGAGTGTTAGCAGACAGTGTCTGCTTTGTAATACTGTTGTTTGAGAACTTATTGATTGATGACACATTCATAGAACCTTATTGATATTGATGACATATCATAGAGAAATTCCGGCCTGGCCGAATTCGGATCGACGCAAATTTAAAAATCCTGTTCCTTGGATCCGCACCCCAAACCATACAACCGCAGTCTATGATGTTAGGTATTTAAAAGCCACTTGCAAAGCTGAGAGTATTGAAGAAAACACCTGTGCTCAGTTCCAGCACCTATCATAGGTGCTATTAGAGGTAGTGTCGAGCTGGACATGGACAAGAACTGACTGAAGTCCAGGGGAGGGGCAACTCTCCTGCCCGGAGAATAAAGTTGATTGCGACTACAAACACAACTAAATAAGGTGAGCGTCTTATTTTAAGAGACTAAATCTTACTCCCATTGCCGAACTTGCTACACTATATCTGCGCTTTTCTTTTACAATTAGCCACTGAAATAAGGCTGCTATTCACTTACAGTTTGGGGCAGTGCCCTTCACTAAAGAAGGTATGATGGCCATTGTTTGTGCTTTCATCAGGAGTCGCCTGCATTTGGATGCTGATGCTGTCTGCTTTCTGCTCTGGCGTGGCTATCTGACAGTGTCAGACAAGGCAGAAAACTGTGGCCATCCAACCTCCATTAGTGAAGACAGTTAGTTTTGCAGTTAAGCCAGATCTCCCAGAGCTCCCACATACAATAAATTTATCGTAAACTTGCACCCAGACAGCTGGGAGCACTAGAACTGTGTCCCACAGCTACCCTGTCAGTGGCAGACACCTGGACCAAGGTCCATTCAAGTCACTACAAGGGGGATAAGAGAGTCAAGGTGGGTGTGCTTCTTACCACCGGCCATTACCTAAAAGAGCTATATATATCACAAAATTATGGATTTCTCTCTATTTGACACACCATTTGAGTAAAGCTAGTTTTTTTTTTCCATTTTTGACACGCTGAGCTCAAAAACATGGTTATCACTGTTATAAGCTAGGGATCTCTATCCCCATATAAAATGGCCTGCTCTTATACAGGTTATAGAACTACATTTATATCAATATCATATTATTCCTCTGTAGTTTCCATTTTCCAGCAAGCCTTTGCTTTGCAGTTTCTGTCCATGAATCTTTTGTCCTCTTTGAGCTAGTGGGTGGAAACCTAGGTGCTGTGACTGCATATAACTGATATGTAACCTAAATTTAAAAATACACTTTGCTCCGATTTAGAATTTGTTCTATTTATTTATGCAAATATTTTTTTGTAAACTTTAGTCACTATAGATATTTATTTCATAGCTGTTGTCTGTCTACTACCTTTTCCACATTTGCGCTGAAAGTCAGCAGCTTTTCATATTCTTTCTCCCTCGTCATTGTCTTGTGTTGCATCCCTGCATCATTAAAGGGGTTATCTGGGTGTTAAAAATTACCGGGCTAGGTCGGGCTATTTAAACATAATAAACATCAGCGCTGCAGATGTCCCGCGCCACGGTCCATCTCCTCTGTGCGCTGGTTTGTATACAGGGGCGCACAGGGAGCTTCCGGCCGGCTAGAAGCTCCCATCCAACACCATCTCCCAGCGCTTACCATGCTGAGAGATAGGGACGGATGGGAGGAGCCGGCCACATCGCAGACCGGAAGTTTCCTGTGCGCGGCTTCTGTGCCCTTGTAAACAAAGAGACCGCAGCGCTGGACATCGGCAGCGCTGGAGGGAGGTAAGTACATGTTTATTAAGTTTAACTACCCCAGCCCGGCCCTCAGTAATTTTTAACAGCCAGATAACCCCTTTAAATTGAATGGGAATGAGCTGCAAAATTACACACTACCTATGAATCCTCTTTCCTTACCCAAAATCCCCATTGAAAAAGTGCTGCTTTTTTCGATTATAAAAATCATATTACTAGGCTTTTTGAAAGTCAGACATTGATTATTGAGGGAGCTGCCTTATTTAAAAGTCTTGGGGGCACATTGCTCATAGGCTGACGCCAAGTCAATGTGCTTCAGCGGCTGGGCTCTTCTATGCCGTGTCTGACCTTGTGTAGAATAGTGCCATAGCATGTTCAGGCGCAGGCTATAGGCAGTGCGCAGACGCGTGACAGCAATTCTCCATGCCAGTCCCCTGCATAGCGTGGCACCTCTCCTTCCGGGAATTGCAACTAAATCACAGCTTGTATGTCTGTTTTTAGGTGTACAAGCTGTGATAAATGTGCCCCATGGTCTTCCTTTTACTGCCTGCCAATAATTTCTTCATATTTATCATCGGACATCATTTTGTGGTTGGAGATAAGCCAAGAGGAATCTCATCAGGCTGCTGCCAAGATCTTACCACGACAACCAGTTGTGACCTATAGTAGCAGAATTGAGGGTGAGGTCACTTTGAGCCTGTGACATAAGGATTGTATGTTGGCCTTATGTTAGGATGACTCTTTCTGCAGATCAACAATACAAAGGTATATGGTTGTAATTTGGGCCACAGATTTTACTAGAAGATTCCACTTGGCTTTGCAGTACTTTTCTAAGATCTTTTCATCGTTGGTCTATATTGTCTGCTATCCAGATACATTATGAAAATATGACATTTGGTTATAACGCTCTCTATCGTAATCCATACACATCAGGAACTTAGCCTGTAACCTTTGACAAAGCCTACCTACTCGATCACGCAAGCAACACTCCTGCCTGGGTAGTCCCTTACAGTGTTTGCCATGAGTTTTCGTTACAAATGTGTAAGTGATTTGGAGTGTCAGAGGTGTTTAGCCTTCCACATCTATAGTAAAGCTGTGAATTATTTTATCGATCTTGTGCAGTGCTGGATTATTTTTCATCATATATCTATTGCTCACAGTGTGCATAGCCTGTCGTACACCGTACATTGTGCATGTGAGGGACAGCTTATTCGTTACACAACTCTATATGATTTGTGCAGCAGTAAAGAACTTTTTTCTACATGACTTCATAACCATTCACAACACGATAGCTGATTGGTAAATTCACCCTAAATGGACAGAGCACTTGGTCGCACATGAACCCTTCTGTTCATTGCTATGAGGCTGACCGAGAGAACCACATGTCTGACCTACCGCTCGGAGACCTCAACCACTCAGCATCAAGTTTGCACCTGTATTAAAAAATGTCATGATGTCAATGTCAAGTTAGGTAAAGGGGTTTTATTCTTACCACCTCTTTTTCACGTCTTGTTTCTCCATTTAGCTGAGCAAGAAGTCATCATCCTCTACTCCACGGGCTTAGTCATTTATGTCTGGAAGTTGTAAGCAGCCATAAAGTTGTATTGTTGCCGCAGAGTATTGCATGCTAGCCAAATAAACTGGAAGGTTGTAGGCATATAGCTCATCCGGAAGGAAATATCCCGTAGATATGGTTTAAGACTTTTATTTCTTGGACTGGGCTCATCATCAGTCCATCATGGATTGAAGACAAGCCCAGTTCGGGTTTAAAAACAGCGTCTCCCTATTATTATTACGAATTTTATTGTGTTTTTAAATATGGGTTTTTAAAATGTTGTTGTTTTAACAAGAAATAAAAGTATTAATCCATATCTACTTTACGCTGGACTGGATGAGTTATATACTTACAACCTTCCATTATATCACAACCACGAATCAGGAGATAGTAGGTCAACCAAGGGCTGCCCTGTGGATACAGCACATAACGAATAAAGTTGATTGCGACTACAAACACAACTAAATAAGGTGAGCGTCTTATTTTAAGAGACTAAATCTTACTCCCATTGCCGAACTTGCTACACTATATCTGCGCTTTTCTTTTACAATTAGCCACTGAAATAAGGCTGCTATTCACTTACAGCTTCTTGACTTTAATGGACCCGCAATTTGAAATGCATTGTTCTGCGTTGTGTTGCTTGTACCATGAAATGTATTAGACGTGGACTAAAGTTGTGATGAGCTGTTACAGACCACCATATGTATGTTACAGCCTTTACGCATGGGAGATGCCTGAATATCTTGGGTATAGGGCACAGCAACTATGCTTATTTTTTTAAAATAATGATAAAAATAGCTATGCAACCGATTGATGAAGTCTAAACTTGGCTCTTATCCATAACAACCAATCACTGTGCAACTTACATTTTTTATGACTATAAGAAATGGCTTTTCCCAGATTGTTTGGTTGGTTGTTTTTCCCCACTTTCAGAAGTCTGCCTGTATGTTTCTACCCTTAAAGTGCTTGAACAATTCATCAACATGACTGTATCCTACCTCTGACATACTACATGCAGAGAAATCTGGTTATTGCAGAAATCTAATATTTTTCTTTAAAGGAAATCTACCATCAAATATAAACATGATAAACCCAGGACACCTACTGATGGATTTCATTCTAATAGGCAATTGTGTCATTTCAACAATGCTGTATACTT
>CM033641.1:277125246-277227039 GCA_019512145.1 Engystomops pustulosus
TGTCTCAGGTTTTTTTTTTTTTTTTGGTATACAAAAGGAAACGAGAGAAGGACGTGGGTTGCTACAGATGGATGTGGGGCAATTAATCTTCCAGTGAGTGTTGTCAGGTAGAGAAGAACTCGTATGGTTTTTGCACATTAACCAGAGAAGTGTAGGGTAAGGATTTTAACAAGCATTTATGGGAGTCCATTTTTGTTCACTAATGAAGAGGGGAATAGTAGAAGCGAGTATTATGCACTTAAAGTTGTCTCCTTTTTGGATTAATACGCCTCTTCACATTCTTGACATTTCTGGTAGACTTGGTATGATGTCAGCCGCTGCTAAAGAAGGCTAAGGTTGACTTAGAAGCACAAGTATTTCTTGTATTTCTGAATAACGGCATTCATTAATGATTATGATGGCATCCTTTGTGGAAGAGGATGACCTGTATGCCTTGTACTGATAGCACCAATGAGATGCAAGGTGAAACGACACTCATTTTTTAGCTTGTAAATGCAGAACATGGTCTCTTATCGTTATGTTGAGCTCTATACTCGGCCCCTGTTTACACATTCCGTTAGGAAGCTGCGTAGGAATCTTTCATTGCCCTTTTGGCTTTGGCACCTGGTCTCCATAGAGTAACATAGACCTGTGGCATTTTAAAGTCTCTATGCAGCACTTTGTTTTCCAGTTTTATCAATACATGTCAGATCCTGCTTGAATTCCTTAGCGCAAAGTACAGCCACAATATTGCTAGCGTCATGACCCGGGTCATTTTTTTACTTTTAAGTGACAAAGACTATACACAATATTTTCCATGTTTAACAGTGTATAGCGGTATATATAAAGTTCACTACTAGGGGTTCCAAACAATGACATCTCTTGGGTTTTTTTGTTTTTGGAATTAGTAAATGTTGTGACATATTTACATGATGAAGCTCTGTCAGAAATAGTCTAGGCTTCTTTGCGAAACTGAATAGCCTCATGATCGAGAAAAACTTAAATAATCAGCACTTTCATATACTGGACTACATACTGCTAACACCATCCTCTGTGCTAAAGGACATCTACCATCAATTTTACAGCAATATAGAGTTATAAAAATAATTCTAATTAGCTTGGGGTGCTCCGACCATGTCACTGAACCTCAGAGCGCCTCGTCACCTGCTCAAGAGGGGTGGTGAATAACTTAGAATTCAAGGCGTTTCGGTGATGTGGCGTAGTACCCCAGGCTAATTTGAATAATTTTTATAACTTTATATTGCCGCAATCAATAACTTTTATATTGAACAACATTCCTCAGGACCTTCTTAGTAGGACATCTCTACCATCATTAAAACTGCCCCCATGCTGTATGTACAGTGTCAGTACACTGGTCATGCCAGTGATTTGACGGAAAGGGCCTGAGTTGTGGTGCATGTGTGTCATATATGGTTGACCACTGATTGACCGATGGGAAAAATACAGCAATTTGTTTTATGTATGCTATAAACAAGTCTATACTTTTTGTCCATGGACTCTTGAATATACAGTCATCAAAATTAAAAATGTCTTTTTTTTTTTAATGGACCAACTATCTTTATATACATATTAAGATGAATGGATTGGTGTTCTGTCAATGGAGTGTAACTACCCCATGTATCTCAACTTCTGTGGTCCAAAAAGGGGGGAAAATAAGGTTCACGTTGCGAAAAAGTATTTGCCACACCCTTTTTCCTGTCCCCTTACTTCCACTAGGTATAATTTCTCCATTAGTGCCCCCCATCTTCCCTTCACCTTATGTTGTGCCCACAGCTCCCCCTCATATTGAGCCCCCTTTTAACCTTTTATTGTAGCCCTTAAGCAGCTCTTATACATATTGCTCCCCCCCAGCAGTTCCATCTTATATTACCCCTCCAGCAGCTAACCTCAAAAAGGTACTTGCATGTCCCAATTTCCCTTTTCAACTCTGTCCGAGTACGGAGAAAACGGAACAAGTAGATGTGCCATAACAGTTCTCCCACTCGCTGGGACTGGAGGAAAGTGTCCCAAATCCAGGACAGTCCCACTCGGTCTGGGATGGTTGGGTGGTATGCATATCCATTAAAAATTTTAATGGGAATAAGACTTTAATCTTCACTCCATTTTTCCCCCACCAGTAGGAATTACACTCACGGCTCCCCACAACGACATTCCTCTATGTAGAGTAGGAGATAAGAGATCATCCACCCAATTCTCAACCTCTTTACTCAATTGAAAGTTGAATCTTTGCAAGACTCCAACAAAGTGGTTTTGGTTGCAATTGAAAATTCATTTCTGTGTTAGTGTTGTTATCTGTGTAATAAGACTAGTTAATGTTAGGTGCTGGATAGTCCTTGAACAAGCAAATTCAAATGAGTATATAGTACATTTTATTGAATTACAGACAGAATGAAACCCACGAGACTGTGAATAAATTCCACGTATTCAGTCGGGTCACAGATGGTAGAATGTTACCATGAGAAAGTATACCATTTTGTGATTATAAAATGAATCTGTTCCTAAATCTGCTTGTAGACTTACTGCCATGTAATGAATGACAGAAATTCTTAGTAGTGTTTTGTGAACACTATCACCCAATGTTCAAAATGCAGGGTTGTTGATCACTGTAATTTTTAACTACTTGGTTAGTTAGGCTCTTAAAATGGTCTACTGATGGGTAATATAAATTAAATACTTGCCTCGCCAATCCCCTGCAACATTTTTTTCAATGCCAAATTTCACCACTTCTCGATTCACAGAAAGTTACTGTTAGGGTGCATTTAGACAGCCGTGGGCTTGCCCCCACAACCAGGTCCCACGAACCCTCCTATGCCCCCTCCATGCCCACTTGGTGTGGAAGTGGTGTATGTGTAATTTTAATTGTAAATTCTTGCACTGTTTTTACAAGCAGTCCGGAAGGAAAAATGTAGTTTAGAGCATTGAAAGGGAGCCTTTCATCAGGAGTCCTTTTTCTGGCTACCCCATGTCCCCAGAGAATAGTGTGCACTTTGCAAAAGAGTTTTATAATAAAACTGTCTTTTTCAGACAAAAAGAAAAGTTAGATGAACGTTTCCCTTACTCTCTGTAGAGCTGTGTCCCATGGGAGTGGCCAGTGAGAAGAGGTACCCCCCCCCCACCATTGGGAAACAGCTTCTTCATGCATCTATTTCAAATTTTAAAAAGCCCATATCCCTCCTATTTTTATTACAAAAACATTTGGCAATGTGGGGACATGGGGGAGCCAGGGAAAAGGCTCCTGTTGATCATTTCCCTTTAACTCCTTAAATGCTGTGATCATTACCGAATGTGGCATCTATGGAGTGTAAATAATAAGGGGCTCTCCCCAGAATTGCAGGTTCTAGAACTGCTGGCCTGGGATTTGAGGATGTTCTACGACAGAGGTGTCAAACTAATTTCCAACGGGGGCCACATCAGCTTCGTGGTTACCTTAAAATGGCCAATGTAATTTTATTACTGTATAATTGTAATTTATACAGAATTACCATTACAATCAGCTCTATGACAATAAATAACAATAACCTGATTATAGAAAAAAGTTTTACGGCTCACCCATCCACAAAAGATAAACTCTGTTACATTCGGTGTGAACGGTGCCCAGGATGCATGATGCGGGAGTCCTGTGTCGGTTTACCTAAGCTTGAGATAGACAAATTGGAGATCCAGCACTCGTATATTTCAAGTTAAAAGTGCATATTCTTTATTTTAGCTCCATTAAAAATAGAAAAATATGTAGTACAAAAAGAAAAAGTAGTAGTAAGCTTACATACAGGATAAAAAGCACAGATGGACCTACGCGTTTCGGACGCTACATATTTCATCCTTAGTCATGGACCATGAGTAAGGACGAAATATGTAGCGTCCGAAACGTGTGGGTCCATCTGTGCTTTTTATCCTCTATGTAAGCTTACTACTACTTTTTCTTTTTGTGCTACATATTTTTCTATTTTTAATGGAGCTAAAATAAAGAATATGGACTTTTAACTTGTAATATGCGAGTGCTGGATCTCCAATTTGTCTATCTCAAACAATAACCTGAGGCTGCTTTCACCGTGTGATGGCATGATTTCAAACACAGACTCCTCGTGCATTTACTAAATGCGAGGCAAACGCAATCTTATTTTAATAAGCAGCTACATTGCCAGCTACAGAAGCGGCTACATCGCCAAGTGCCTCACACTTGCCCCCCCTAGCAGCAACCACAGTGCCCCACATCTGCCCCCCTAGCAGCAGCCACAGTGCCCCACACCTACCCCCCAGCTTCAGCCAGTGCCCTGCAAATGCACCCCCCCACTTTGCTGCAGCCAGTGCCCCACACCTGCCCCCCTTAGCAGCAGCCACATTGCCCCCACACCTTCCTCAGCAGCAGCCACACTACCCATTATATTTGCGCCCCTCCCCAGCAGCCACATTGCTCCTCATCTCCCCTCCCTCCTTCAGCAGCCAAAGTGCCCCACACCACCCCAGAAGCCCTGCCCCATTGTGGGAAAAAAGCCTCTTATTCCCATGCTCCCCCAAAGCCACAGACGTCCTCTTCGTCCTCGCTTCTGTGTGCAGCCGTTGTACGCGCCAACACGGAAGGCGGCACATGTGATGTGACATCACTTATGCCGGCTTCAGAGTCGGTACGTACAACGGAGTTACCCTGCCACTTAGCTGCTTTCCCGACGAGCACAGCACAGGGGCAGGGATCCAGAACCGGGGAGAATTTGGCCCACGGGCCTTGTGTTTTGACACCCGTTTCCTATGATAATGCATGCATGTGCAGACATAACAAATGACTGTGCCTGGACAGGTAATAATTCTGGAAGAATACAGAAGTGTAAAAAAGTCTATTGAAAAGTCAGATAAATTATTACTTTTTTAAAATATTTTTATAATATAAAATATTACAATGTTTTGGGTTATTTTTGCATGGATGCTTACATTTGCTATGGATTCTAAAACCATTAAATAAATGTACTACACTTTAGATATTCACCATTATCTTACTCACAATACAGAGCAATAAAGGTCTGTACACCCCTGGCTCACTTCACATCTGCATCTGGAGTTTCGGTAGCACTCCCCATGTTAGGAAAGGGAAACAGAAACTGAGAACAAAAGATGAACGGACATTCGTGTGTTCCCCTTCCGTTCTCCATGCTGACTTCAGTGTTTTCGTTAGACTGTTATAATAGCGGACAATTAGATGCTGGCTGCTTGCACTATGTTTTTCACTTTTGATAACAGAAGGTCAAGGAATCTGACAAACGCAGGGGTGAACTTAGCCTAAGTGATATAAGTACCAAGACACCAACTCTGATCACAGAGTAAGGATTAGGGATAATAACAGGATATAATTTAAAAATTTTGGTTAAGTTGTATTCTTTAATAATTACTTACCATTTTTCCTGTCCTTTTAGAAACACCAGTGACTCAATTCATCCTCGAGACTTTTGGGGCAGCATGTTTCTCTCTTCTCCCACTTTGCCACATTAACAGAAAATGTGTAAATTTGCATGAAGGAAAACTCCGCTACTTGGGAACTTTCAAGACGTGTCTAGCATCCTGCCCTTAGAGAGTTTCTCTTAACATATGTCCTAGTGCTGCATATTCGCTAAAGTGAAATCATCCAGACAATGCATTTGGGCAAAAGATATCTGAAGGCCATAGAGAAGATAGAAATCCTCAGACACCTTTTTAATGTGTTAGCGGTAGACAGGATGGAAGAAAATGAAACCTCTAAATCACCCAGTCATTGCTGATATTTACTGAAGATAAAAGATAATGTTTAGATTATATTTTAGAAATTCCATAATAAAGTAATCTGTGTATTATTTAAAACTTGCGTCGAGGGCTTTGTGACAGCTGCGGCATCCGCTCACGGAGGCTGGCAGCTGCGGCATCCGCTCACGGAGGCTGGCAGCTGCGGCATCCGCTCACGGAGGCTGGCAGCTGCGGCATCCGGTCACGGAGGCTGGCACTGCGGTCACTCCGATCACAACTGTGGAGGCGGTGGCACCTGCGGCATCCGCGTCACTTGGAGGCTGGTCAGCCTGCGGCATACAATTCGGCTAGTCCCCCTGTCTCTCCCTCTGACACGGCTCACTCACAATACATCTCCTCCTTCTCAATGAGAAAGAAGAAATCCTCTGTAAGGTCATCTGACAAGGTCAGTACAGTAATTTAGATTGTATCAACCTGGTAAAGTCAGATTTCTTTTGGGCTGTATTGTGTGTCCATATTAGGGCCAGAACAGAGAATACAATATTTTCAACTACTGATTTTGAGTTGCAGGCACTGGCCAATTTAATCAACTAAATAGAAGGCAATAAAAAAATACCACAATTATGATGCAATGCATGGTGTATATTGTATTGAAGGAATTTACAAATATAGCAATTGGTAAGAAGAATAATCTACTCCTTTTTGGTCCTTAGCTGTGTCATCTGATAAGCAATCTGTTCTATGTGTACCAGAACACAAGCGAAAGTAGCGTTTCGCTTGCCCGTAAGAGTCTGCAATCGAAATGCTTAAAAGTTGTACACACAAAAAAACAAGGGTATTTTAAATGTCTATTTGCAAAAGTGCATTTTACAAAGTGGGGTTATACCATAATCAAGACCTTGATAACCTATTTACACTTAAGGTCATCCATATCTGATGGGTGGGGTTAAACTTAAGGGCATCCATCGTTCAGCAGTGAGTAGGAGCTCAGCTGCTGTACCCATGCGTGCCACTACTTGGGCAATGTGGATGGGCTTCGCCTTCATTCTCTGTTCATCGGGAGCAGATGACAGGGGTCCAGAATCTCAAAACCCTACAGAACTGGTGTTCATGACTTATCCAATGGATAGGTAACTTTCTGCATAATGGAGAATCCCCGTAACCCTATTTTTTGTATGAAGCAGGGAAATATAGAATTTATAGAAGAATATTGTTAGATTTTTTTTTCTTAATACTTTTAATCCAAATTTTGTTTGCTTGTTTGTTTGTTTTTTTTTTGCCCACAGCTGCAATTTCTTCTGGAAATAGAAAAGGGCAACACTAAAATGTACAGTACAGTACATAATGTACAGTAGGAAGCTTATGTGCATTGAGCCTACATAATCTCATTTTCCTCAGGGGTGTAAATAATAGACTTTGTGATGTTGAAGTTAGATGCATCATTTTATCACAAGCTGGTAATTACTGATTAAGTACAGTACATAATGCTTGAGGAAGCTCGGAAGGAAGTGAATGGGTGACTACAAGCGTTTGTAAGTTTCTGAAAAGTTACTAAGTGAATCAGAAATAAGGAAGGAATAAGTGAACAGAACTTTCCCATCATATATTTATTCTTTTGGTAATGCAGGGAAATTTTTTTTTTTCCTTTTTATCACTTTCCCTAAATATATGTGTCTAAGCAAGAGGAAGTAGGGGATGTCTTGGGTGTTTTTTGAGCAGGTTTTAAGACCAAAGACTGCTGCAAAAACACTGGGAGTAATATATTAAGCCTGGCATTGTAAACACCAGTTTTGGTTATCCCTCGACCGGCATTTACTTAGGGTTCCATGCCCCTTAGCAGAAGGGATGGTCCGCCGCTTAGCAACAGGTTGGGCTGGTTTAGACCAAAAAATACCTGGTCTAAAGTTCAGGAGATGTATCTGCCGTCATCAGGCAGGCCGTGTCGATCAGGCTACCTGCCAATTCACGCCCAAAGTTTCCTGCAGGGGAAGGGTGGGGGGGGGCGGCTGGAATTGTTGTCCGACAAGGCTTAGTAATTCCCCCACTATGTCGTCCTTTCCAATATTCTAGTTTTTCTGTTAATGCAGGTGAGTACTTGTTTAATTGCAGAAAAAGATCATTTATTTCAGTGTTTCCATTTGGAGTACTCATTATATATTAACTTTTTGGGAGTGCGGGAATATATAACAAAAATAGGTATTCACTTTATCGAGGATACCAGTATTTCTAGTCAGCAGCAGAGTTACAAGTAAGTCCTCTTTTTAATATGTCATTTTCAGTTTTTAGGATGAACTACACAATCCTACACTTCTGCTTGAAAGAGAGGGAGTGTTCCTGCCATAAAAAATGTTTTTGTTTTTTTAAATATGACTAGTAGTATCATTTTTTTAAAACTATTCTTAAGAATAAGATATTCATATAATGTATAAAAAAAAGATATGATCCATTAAAGATTCTCTTCCCAGTAATTTGTAAGTTTTTCTTTATGTTGATATGCGTGTACTGGCCTGACAATAATAGCTACATCTAGGTTTAATACATAATACTGTTTGCTTCTGGATTATGTAGGATTTGAGACTATATCCGTCTAATAATCCTAATTGGAAAAATTGCTAAATTTAATCTAACCTTTGAAAGACTTCTGCATGCTCACTTGATCCCTTAGGAACTCGGATTTTTGCACTTGATGAAAATATATAGCAAATCAAGGCAACTTTATAAATCCAGACTAGATCGAGGTGCCTGCTAGTATATTCTTACAAAATTGTGAGATTGACAACATTTTAACAAGATTGGCTTTTCACATTAATTCACCCAGACAACTAAAGAAGCATAAAATGTAATTGTTAAATAATATATCATACTAGCTTTGTACAGTGTTGGACCTGAAATGCAGTGTTTCAGCAAATTCACCTTGATCATGTCTTAGTGAAAGCTAAATTAGCCAATAAAAAGTCTGCACTGAGATGTGTATGTCCTGGGAGGACCAACCGACAGTATATTTCTTTTGTTATTCTCCCATACTGAAAGATTGCATGTCTTGACCAATACCGTGTTCTCGAAGTAAAGCTGCCACCCGAAGAGTCTAGCTTTGGCTCATTCCTAAAGGGTAATACATCTACTATAATCCATAAGAGACAAAAATCCAGAGCATATATCAGAAATCCTTTGTTCTTTTATTGACTCCGGATAAAAAAAAAACATATCACATCATTCAAAGCTCTGTGTCCATACAGTAGACAGCAAGTTAGACATGGCAAAGAGCGTGTGAACACGCTCGAAACGCGTAGGCTGGAACTTGCTGTCTACTGTATGGACACAGAGCTTTGAATTACGTGATTGTATGTTTTTCTATCCAGAGTCAATAAAAGAATGAAGAATTTCTGATATTTGGGCTGGATTTTTGTCTCTTGAGGATTACACTATACCAAGCACACTAGTCACGTGAAAATCCAAGCTGCTTATTTAGAAGTTCTCCAACAAGATCCTTCATCGGGTGAGCATTGTGTACTTCCAATTTTTCTCTTCTCTTGTATTACCTTGTAATACATCTACTGGCTGAAATAGTTTGGAATTACAGAAGTGATAGTTACTTAGTCGTTCAGTGTATGGTACATGAACAGAACTGTTGCTCCTTCTGTTCTTCAATTCAGATTTGTTGGCTGTAAATGGGTGAGCTAAATTTTATTAATCGTTTAAATAAGTCTTCCCATGATTGAGTACTACCCAGCACTAACTATTGAGGATGAGGGCTGGGGATTGGCTTTAAGAAATGGCAAAGGATGAGTGGAAATGGTAGGAGGAGAACCAAAGTAGAGCCCTGTCAATAATGTCAAGAGCCTGAAGAATGAGGATCAGTATCAAAAGCCGTTGAGAAGGATTAAGCAAAAATAGTGACCTTGGGATTTAACCACAAGGAGGTCATTAGTTGCTTTGGTAAGGGTAATCTTAATAAAATAAGCAGCATGAAATCCTGATTATTGAAGAGAGGGGTTAAGATCACTTAGAATGTAAGAGAAAAGGTGGTGTGAGAATTTGAATGCAAAGTGTTGAAAAATACAAGAAATTATTTAAAAATACACAAGGTATATAAAAATTTATTTCAGATTGATTATTTTACAGTATTAGGATTCACCCCTTTAGATGCATTGTTTTAAAAATATAAAAAATACATGTAAAATTGTTGCTAAAAAATAACTTATTCCTCACCAGCTCCACCCATGTCCCCCCTGAGGTCTCAGATCTTGACTTTACAAAAATTACTCCTCCGGCGCTTCTCATGGCAAATGTGGACAAAGTTGTTGTCACTTTCTTTGCCATAATGATGAAGGGTGTCATCCTGTTGGCATACCATCACCTCTTACATAAGATGTCATAGGGAGAATTGTTAGAAGAAATTATTTTTTTCTTTGTGTATTTTCAAAAAGGTTTGGGTTTCAGTAGATTTGTATGGGTAATGCAAGAAGATATTCTGAAAAGTATTTGAAAACTTCCTTGCAGAAATTACTGGAAATATTGATAAAATGGACTTTAAAGAGATCCTTATCTTTAGTATGATACCAATGTTCTATATAAACATTAAAGATAAACATATAAACATGAAGATAGGGGTGTCTGAAGTAACACTCCCCTTTCTGCCTCCAAACTTGACTCATCTCAGAAAATATTCATTTTCCAAAGTAACCAACGTATGAATGGTCCAGCAGGAAAGACTTTCTTTTCTCAATCTCGCCCATTCCCTATGGTTCCCCTTCCATGTCTTACTGGATTCCCGCTCTTCTCTACTTCCTGTTCTCATTTCATCATATAGGACACCGGTGGCGAATCTATGGCACGGGTGCCAGAGGCGGCACTCAGAGCCCTATTTGTGGGCACTCGGGCCATCACCCCAGCACACCAGACAGGACTCAAAGAATCTTCCTGCAGTTCCGAGCAACTTAAAAGATGCTGCTTTCAGTCACATATTACATATAAGTGATACTTACTTCGCTACTTGGGACTGTAGGAAGAGGGAGAATGAATAGACAGGGCCGAATTATCTTTGGAGGACCTTCTGCTGGCCCCACGATTCTCTGTGTACAGAGGGACACTGGAAAGAAGCTAAAATGATGCAAATTTTCCTTCTTGTCCTCAGGAGGCCAATATGATCGAACGTTGTTAAGGAACAGGGAGCAATAAGTTACTGCTTTAATTTTTGGTTGGCACCTCGCAAAAAACAAGGGGGGTTTGGGTTACAGCTTTGGCACTCGGCCGCTAAAAGGTTCGCCATCACTGATATAGGAAATGCCAACGAATTCCACAGTTGTGAGCAGTGATTGACTGAGGTGCATTTTCTCTTTTAATCGGAACTAGCAAGGCCAAAAAAAATTAATCTTTTATTAAAATGAGAGCCCACCCATTTGTTTAACCACAAGATTGAAAACCTGATCAGTTATTGGTAAAATGTTAACATTTTAAGGCCAGGTTACCCCTAGGTTTTTTTTATTCTTATACAATTTTTGTTAATATCAGTGTTACTTTTTGTAAAAAATAATATAAAGTCCATTGTGAATGGACAAATAGTTCATGTTGTAAGGACTTTGAAATTTCCACTTCAGATGGTTCAAACGTTTTTACAAATGTTTTATTGATTTCTTTTAAGCTGCTGAGTGGCATTTAAACCAAAAATGTAGATTTCTATGGGATTCTTTACATATGTTAAAACGATCTTTTCCTTTATGTACCTGCACTATTTATGTATCACACGAGGTTTCTTCTTTCATTTATCCCTCCTGCTATTACATATATTCTAAAAAATGTTCTGGATCACACAGACATTATACAGATGTGCTTTATGCTCAAATTATATTCTTCCATTTCTCCTGTTAATATTTTATGAATGTTAATCAGCTGACTAGAAGGGGCTTGCACTGTCGTTTTAAAAGCTTGTAACATATAGAGACTTTGTAAGGTTTGGGGCATCTGGTTGAAGTTTAAGAAGATGTTTTCGTTTTTGCTTTTATTTCAGATGTTCTTTAACCCCTTAATGGCAAGGCCTAAAGAGGCTTTAATGACCTGATTTTTCTTTTTTTCAGTGTACCAAAAGGGGTAAATGTGTTTTTTGGGAATATATATATTATATATTTTTTTAAATTTATAAATTAACTTAGAATTACCATTATAAATTAATTGTTAGTGGCCAATTTGATGTGATGTTTAATATGTATAATCTCGACCAAACTGGTGAAAGTTATGTTTTTATAATGTGCATAGAAATTTCTTTTACAATTTTAATATTTAAAGTGTGTGTGCGCATATTTTTACTTTACATTTTCTCCCCCTTTTTACTTTCAAGTTTTTCCCTGTAACTGGGGCATCAGTTACAACAATCCCCTGATGTTTAATCAGAGCTGTATTGTTTCTGATCAGACCCTGTAGCTTCACAGAAGTGAGACCTTCAGCAGTTACATACACAGATATAGTAGGTGAGAAACCTGTAGTTAATTAGCTGCCATTACTTTGGTAACAGAGCAGGACAGTGTATTTGATTATCACCTTAGCGATCACCGGGAGCAGAGCATGAGGGGAAGTACCTAGGACTTGGGGTTCATGGGAGTTGTGGTATCCTGTCTTGACCATCTTGGAGATACTTTAGAAAGCACATAAAATTGTGTGATTTAATAGCATGAGTTTTGTTGTATCCATGTACTTATAGCATTATGGGTTTTTGTATAAGACATTCATATTCCCTTTTAACGTCTAACTAGCCTGCAAGAGCTCCCATAGCTGTCATTTGGCAGGCTTTGGGAGTGGTCGGTGATATACAGTTGCATTCATCCCCCATAGAAATTATGGCCTGTGCCGAGCATAAAAGTTGCTGAGCAGGATGGAATGACCTAGCTTGCTCAGTCTTTCCAGGCTGTTTCCCCAGTAGGATGGAATGTATACTGTGCAGACGGAGGAAAAATTATATATATGCATATATTCAGCATGTATGCCGGGACAGGAAGAAGGGAAGTGGGAGAGGGATTAGTCATAACTCTCCTGCTACAGCTCCTCCTATTCAGTTGAGCTCAGATATGTAAACAATCAGTGAGTCGGCACACAGCAAGTAAGTAGCAGGAATGCTGAATCACTTTATAAACATTTATGGATTATCCACAAGGCAGTTAAAGGCACATGAGAAACTACTCAGAAGAGCCAAAGAGGTTTTATGGAGGTGCGTCTTCCAGCTATGAAATAATTTTTATTTTAGGTGCTGATTTTGTTTGGAAGATGGTTGTCTTGTGGTTTGTAACAGTAGGATACAATTTATAGGGAAAATGTTAGTTGTAAAGTTTTTGTTTCTCATGTTCATGTAAATTTTGGAGGGCTTTCTAAAAGTGGCTACCTATTGTATGACGTATCAGAATATCTGAGATTGTATTACCTAGTATTTCTGCAAATCTTAAGAACCAATAAGGATTCAACAGACAAAACCTTGTGTAGACACGTACAGTTTCATGCTTTATATTTGGATATTGACTCAATCCTAGGTTAGTATTGAGGGTTTACTAAATATATCCTTTGTACTACATCAGTAAGTGTCATAGTTCTATAGAACTCCTGACCATATGACCTCTTGTAGGGCAGGGTGGGGGAGGGGGGCTTGATTAGGGAGACACTGATGTATGTGATGTTTAAGATACAGACTTAAATATTTCCCTTTAATACAGTCAGGTTCAGAATCTATTAATACAGTATAACTTGATGTTTAATATCAGGAAAGCTTTCCAAGGAGAGAATTCATTACCCCTGGCTGAAAACTTCCTATTTTTTTAAAGCTGGATGCTGAAATACCCATTAAAAGTTGTTAACACTGCAGTTGACAGCATTGGGCAAGTGCAAAGTGAATGTTTTGAAATAAATAGCACTTGGTTGACCTGAAGTGTCAAAGCTCTAGATAAGGTTGTGTGTTTGTCATTATATCTAACATGTTTTACAGATTCCTTGGGGAATGGAGGAAGATACAATTTCACCTTTTCTGTGCCAAAACATTTTAATTATATCTCCTTCCAAGTACAGCGGTTCAGTAACCAAGGAGCTGACATTGATGCATGTGTTGATAAAGCTGCAAACATTCAAAATGAGATTAACAAAGATTTTGAAGAAGGGGTGACAGCTAATTTTGCACAGTGTTCTGCATCTTATTCCGACCGATATATTGATCTAATATTTATAATGTTTTTCATCCTAAGGGAAATTAACAGTGTTTTCTGCCTCTTATGCCTGCATGCATAAAAACACAAATTATTATGGGCTTTGGAAATTCTTTTAATTTTTAGTCATTGTTGAAAATTTCATCCGACCATGTTTATGTTATCGTGTACTGAAGAGAGACAAAATTAGAAGAGGGTGTCTAGGATTGGTTCAGACTAAATTGGTTTGCTGACCTGTAGAAGAGGCTAATCCAGTTAAATCTGCTTAGTCAATGGAGGCATCTTACTGTATTTCTTAAAGGAGTTGTCTTACAAAGCCGACCCCCTCGTTGTTTTTAAGCCTGGGATCTCCTGATCACTGCATTTTCAGCTTTAGAAAATCTGAGTTATCACTAGGGGAGCCTCTAATTAGCCATGAATTTTACATACAATAACCCATGTAAGGAAAATCTAGTGTGATATGCTGAATAACACATTTTGTGTACTGGTCCTGTTGGACTACTTTTTAAAATAAAGTTTTCCCTGTCCGCCACCCCAACTGCAACTCTAGTACTGAAATAGTATGTGTACAGCTGGCCTGAGGTTGAAAAGTGAACTTGATCAACTCCTCCACATACATGCAAATTTATAGTTTCAAAGCGCCTCCCTTACGGTAACCCATAGACATGAGAGGGTTGGCCCATTTGGCTAATTTTTATCTAGTGGACAATAGGCTCTATATATGTATTGAAGGAAATTTCCATGTTAGAGATATTGTTGACCTGTCCATGGAATAGGTCCTCAATATTTGATTGGTGGGGGTCCCATGTAAGCGACACTTACAGATTAGTCCAATGCCTGGATCGTTACAGAGATCAAAACCAAACGCACAAGTCCATAATCTGCAGATTACTGCAGTTTTAATCCATTAAACTAAATAGTTACAATTATGTTTATTACTTGTATGACCTGACAAAAGTACAGGAAATAGTCTTGTCTGTGCCAGAAGTGTGCAACAGATATGCACAGTCCAATTTGCAGCAGCATGTTATAGAGCAGAATGAGCTGAACAGATTGTACATAGAATCCTATCTGCAGGCAGCATGTTATAGAGCAGAAGAAGCTGATCAGATAGATATGTGGTTTGTGGAAAACAAAATTCCTTTTTTGGTAGTCCAGTCTCTCATTGTTCCCATCTCTTTATTCACTACTACATGACAGAATCTTATTACCAACTACGAGACTTCTAAACTGTTTCAGCAGACACTCGGCACAGGTCAAGTTGCATTTTCAATGTGGCGGTTGCCTTTAATTGTGATATAAATAAATGAGTTGGGATATAGCGCCAAAGTCGCATTAGTAACGTTTACATACAGATGTAGCAGAGATTAATTTGGACTTGAAACTGAACTCCACATAATCTACGAGGTTTACCTCTAGGCTCGTGTAAAGCCCCATATAACACACGGTGATGATTGTGCCAATTGACAAGACTCTTGTATATCACAGACTCCCCACTGTTACATCTGTATATGTGAGGTACAGTAGAAAATATCCGCGATTGTTCCTCAATTCGATCAATGAAAATATATTTCTTCTTAAAACTATAGGGTTTTTCGGTTGGGTGAATTATCCCAGATTACAGTAAGGCCTATTCATCACACAAATAAAATCAAACAGTGTTAAGTTAAAGGAGGCCGTATTTAGCTGTTTTCTCTAAAAGTGCTTTATTCTGCCTGAAAACTGAGTAAATGACAGCAATTTCTTGTATTACTTTACCCCCCTTGCAAATCAGACTAGCAAATTTTCCTGTCTCTTGTTATTTGCATAGCAAGAACCATATTTTCCCTGTCGTATGTGATGTCTTTTGAGCCCATGTCAATGTATTCCCCTTCTATTCACCCCTTTCTTTGAAGGCAGCTGACACGTTCTTCGCTTTGCTTTTTGTCTGCACAATTTTTCGTATTCATTTCCCCCCCTCTCTTCTTTCAATCCACTCACTTGTCCATCTGCTTTCACTTTTGTTTGCTTGAGCCGGTCTCTCATCCCAACTTGATAATGAGGAATGCAGTGTGACCCTGACCTCCATCAGCCCGGGCCTAACCTCCTGACACAGTGACATAACCTATGACCCCCTACTTGACAGCTTGATTAATTACCTTGTGTTATGATTTATGAGTAAGTGCTATGCAAAAATAATAGACAACAGGTGGTCCTTTAAAAACGTTTTGTGCCATATTTTCTTTGCTTGATTATTTTTTTTTTCTCTCCCCTTCGTCCTGCAAGTGTTTGAAGATGGGAATTTGCTAGGACAATGTGGGATTGGCAGCAAAGGAAGGATTCTCGTAGCAATGGAATTCATGGAGGGAGCGGAGATGCAGCTTGGCTTGAAAATACTGTGTGAAGAACAGTTGCCAAAATGTACACAAAACACAGGCCATTGGCAATTTTCTTTCATTTCCATCCCAGGTCACGTCTTCAGAAAATTGGCCAAATAAAAAGGGCTTAACTGCTTGTCTTCACGGCTGTGTTTGCTTTCAGAGCTTCTGATTGGTTGCTAGGGGCTCAGCTTAGCGGTCATAGGACATGTGATTCATCCATGGCATGTATAGGGTATTATTCTATGGATTTGAGAAAAGAATGCAGTTGTCTAGAGTATAGTCATCCTAGCAATCCATAGGCCCATGAAGCGCTATAGACTTGGACACTGTTAACATGTATCGAAAGCTGACATCTATTTTGTTTATTTTATGTGGGTTTTTTTATTGGCTGGTAGAAGGTTCAAATTAAATGTATAATTAATAAATTGCCATTGTATTCCACAGCAATTTAAAGATCATGGGGTACAAATAACATAAGACATTACAGTACTGAAATAACATAATCAGATGAAACAATAGGTGTGGGGGCCACAATGGCCCACAATTATCTAAAACAGTGCAAACTGCCCTATGTGCAGTGATGATTCTGGCGCCTCCTGCACTGCTCTGGAAGTGTGCGCCATTTTTTTTGTACGGATGTCGGACAAAATTGTAGCGTGCGGTCCGACTCAGCAATAATACGCCCCTTTTGGTGCACATTTTTTCTGTATTGTTGGTCACAGTGCAGCCGCGACACAAAACTGGTGCCGACACTTTTTATATACATGTGCAAGCAATTTGCATGTCTTTCTAGTGCAAAGTCAGACAGAAAACTGGTGCAAACACTTAAACGAATATGGGCCAATATCTGGCCAATTATAAAAAAGTATATTACTTCTCTGCTATGAAGATGGGGTCCTGATAGCAGGAGCTGGGCAAATGAATGAAACTTCTTATGTTACAGCCTTAGGTAGAGAAAGAGACTCAACAGCAGACTAGAAATGAGGGACTACCGGGGAACCCTTCTACTTTACAGTTAGAGGTCTCACAGAAGAGATTAGCACAGAGAGAGGAGACAGTAACTGCTAGGATATACCGCACATAAAAACCTAGGATTTCCTTAGAAATCCAAAGTGCCCCTTATAGGCCGGTGCGCCCTATGTATGGAGGAGGGCAGCGGACCCCACCTGAGACCGGAGACAGCGTGAACCAACTTCTGCGCAACCAAGTCAGTTCCACAGAACCAATGTCGTTAAACGTGGTAACCGCATCAAATCTGGTTCCAATATATTTGAAAAGGAGTCATGAAATTATTTATGGACTTATCATAAAGGGAATATTTAACCCCTTCAGGACAATGCCACTTTTTTTTTCAAATTTAATTCTAAAAGCCATAACTTTTTTTATTATTCCATGCATGTCGTTGGTTGAGGGCTTGTTTTTTGCAGAACAAGTTTTTGTTGGTGACCATTTAGAGGGCCTATTAATTAATTACATTTTATTAACTAATTAGAAAGAAGCTGAAAAGAAATACAAATTCTGGAGTGCATTATTTAAAGGAAATCTACCATTTGTTTTAATGCATTGTGAACTAAACATACCTTGAGAATGCTTTAGCGACACTGATGCAGAAACATATCTTGTTTTTTTTGCAACTGGTTTTGCTCAAAAAACAATTATAAAATTCAGGACCATGGGAAAACTGGGGTGCTTGCTGGCTGCAGTTCTACATTACACGGAGCTTCCTGAACTGTCCAGAAAAGACTTATCAAACTCAGCTGGATGGCTCCTTCACAGCAGCCCGGGGATGGAGTCAGCGATTGATTATTTCTTCCTGTCAGGGACATCATTCTCTGAAGCAGTGCATAATTAGGTAGGGGTGGAGATTCCCAGCCAGCCACAGGAGCAACAGGAGTCTCATAATTTTATAATTGTTTTTTCAGCAAAAACCACCCGGATCAGGGATTAACCAAAATATACAAACATACATTTATAAATATATATTTTGTTTTGCTTGTGTTTATACAATAAACGCTATTCTAATTTTAAAAATTGTTTTTGCATTAGCGTTTTCTTAAAGTCATAACTTTATCTTTTATTTTTCCACTGAACTAATTGAGGGCTTTTTTTTTTTTATTTTTTTTTTTTTGCATCATGCGCTGTAATTTTCCCTGGTGCCATTCAGTGATTTGTCACTTTTTGTAACTTTTTTTTAAAGCCATTTTCTCCAACATTCCAACACCATTTATACACAATTTGGGGTCTATTTTATTACGATACTAACTAAGGGATTCACTAATAGATTATGTTTATAGATCAGGGCTGTACAAAATGTGGGGGAATTTAGCAATTTATTTTTTATAATGAAAATTTTTTTTTAACTTTAACTTTGTCCCCTAGGGGTATAGAAGGTGCAATCGCATGGCTGCCAGTGCAATGACTTGGCATCCTCCAATCGTGGCGTGGGGGGGGCCCCTGCAACGGGAGAGTTAAGACGTCTTAGACGTTGTGGTCACTCTGACCAAGCATCAAGGGTTTAATGGCTGCGATTGTAAGTTACTCTCATGGCTACTCCTTCTGTGATCACACAGCTCTGCGCTTTGCACCTGCGCAATTTTCCTGGACATTATAATACATGCTGGTGCTTTAAGCACTACTCACCAGGACGTCCTATAACATCCGGTGCTGGAAGGGTTAGTGTCAACTTTTCAGCTTGCTTTATAAAAGCGATTAGATTTTCTAATTGGCCAAAAGAATCTCTAGTTGAACATTATAACAATGCTACCTGTCCTTATAATCGGTGATATTCTCAGTATAATGTAAGCATGTCGTTTCTGTTCCCCTTCTCCCCAATCCCCCCCCCCCCACTTACCTTGTATCTCCTCTTTGGTAAACTGCAGTTGTCCTTCCCTCCTTCCTGTGTTTTTTTGTAGTGTTTTTGGTTCTTCAAATTTGTAAACCTTGGAGACTGTGGATTCTTGTGTCTCTCTCTCTCTCTCTCTCCTTAGGCAAAGACAGCTGTTTTTCTTTTTGGGTATACTATCCCTTTGTCACTGGGTATTTGTACCCAGTTGTCATCAGCTGTCAAGTCTCTACATGGTGGCAGGAGATGACCTGTGAGCCCAGCCTTAACCCCTTCACGCTCTGCGACGGATATATGTAATGAATCTCCTAAATGTCTGTGATGTAACCCCATGTATTTAATTGTCATCCTTTTCATCTGGTCCGACCACCAGACATACCAAAACCTATTTGAGCTCTACAAGCTTCTTTTTTGTGACACATACAGGAACAGATTTTGTAGGGGGTCCATAATTAGCTTAAAACTACTTTTATAGGTGTACATAGACACGTTACTGCAGGATAATGTAAGTTTTAAGCTAATTATGGACCCCCTAAAAATGTTCCTGTATGTGTCACAAAAAAGAAGCTTGTAGAGCTCAAATAGGTTTTGGTATGTCTGGTGGTCGGACCAGAATGAAAGGATGACAATTAAAAACATGGGGTTACATCACAGAATTTAGGAGATTCATTACATATACCGTCGCAGAGGTGAAGGGGTTAAGGCTGGGCTCACAGGTCATCTCCTGCCACCATGTAGAGGACTTGACAGCTGATGACAACTGGTACAAATACCCAGTGAAAAGGGATAGTATACCCAAAAGAAAAACAGCTGTTCTTGCCTAAGGAGAGAGAGGAGAGAGAGAGAGACAAGAATCCACAGTCTCAAGGTTTACAAATTTGAGAACCAAAAACACTACAAAAAAACACAGGAAGGAGGGAAGGACAACTGCAGTTTACCAAAGAGGAGATACAAGGTAAGGGGGGGGGGGGGGATTGGGGGAAGGGGAACAGAACCGACATGCTACATTATACTGAGAATATCACCGATTATAAGGACAGGTAGCATTGTTATAATGTTCAACTAGAGATTCTTTGGCCAATTAGAAAATCTAATCGCTTTTATAAAGCAAGCTGAAAAGTTGACACTAACCTTCCAGCACCGGATGTTATAGGACGTCCTGGTGAGTAGTGCTTAAAGCACCAGCATGTATTATAATGTCCAGGAAAATTGCGCAGGTGCAAAGCAGAGCCTGTGTGATCACAGAAGGAGTAGCCATGAGAGTACTTACCAATCGCAGCCATTAAACCCTTAGATGCTGTGGTCAGCAGTGACCACAACGTCTAAGACGCTCTTAACTCTCCCCGTTGCAGGGCCCCCCCCCACGCCACGATTGGAGGATGCCAAGTCATTGCACTGGCAGCCATGCGATTGCACCTTCTATACCCCTAGGGGACAAAGTTAAAAGTTAAAAAAAAATTTTCATTATAAACAAATAAAATTGCTAAATTCCCCCACATTTTGTACGCCTGATCTATAAACATAATCTATTAGTGAATCCCTTAGTTAGTATCGTTAAAATAGATCCCCAAATTGTGTATAAATGGTGTTGGAATGGTGTGGGAAAATGGCTTTAAAAAAAAGTTACAAAAAGTGACCAAATCACTGAATGGCACCAGGAAAATTACAGCGCATGATGCAAAAAAAAAAAAATAAAAAAAAAAAGCCCTCAATTAGTTCAGTGGAAAATAAAAGATAAAGTTATGACTTTGAAGAAAACGCTAATGCAAAAACAATTTTAAAATTAGAATAGCGTTTATTGTATAAACACAAGCAAAACAAAATATATATTTATAAATGTATGTTTGTATATTTTTGGTTTAATCCCTGATCCGGGTGGTTTTTGCTGAAAAAACAATTATAAAATTATGAGACTCTGTTGCTCCTGTGGCTGGCTGGGAATCTCCACCTCCTCCTAATTATGCACTGGCTTCAGAGAATGATGTCCCTGACAGGAAGAAATAATCAATCGCTGCTCCATCCCCGGGCTGCTGTGAAGGAGCCATCCAGCTGAGTTTGAAAGTCTTTTCTGGACAGTTCAGGAAGCTCCTGATAGTAATGTGAACTGCAGCCAGCAAGCACCCCGTTTTCCCATGGTCCTGAATTTTATAATTGTTTTTTGAGCAAACCAAGTTGCAAAAAACAAAGATATGTTCTGCATCAGTGTCGCTAAAGCATTCTCAGGTATGTTTAGTTCACAATGCATTAAAACAATGGTAGATTTCCTTTAAATAATGCACTCCAGAATTGTATTTCTTTTCAGCTTCTTCTAATTAGTTATAAAATGTAATTAATTAATAGGCCCTCCAAATGGTCACCAACAAAACTTGTTCTGCAAAAAAACAAGCCCTCAACCAACGACATGCATGGAATAATAAAAAAAGTTATGGCTTTTAAATTAAATTTGAAAAAAAAAAGTGGCATGTCCTGAAGGGGTTAAATATTCCCTTATGATAAGTCCAAAATAATTCATGACTCTCTTTCAAATATATTGGAACCAGATTTGATGCGGTTACCAAGTTTAACGACATTGGTTCTGTGGAATGACTTGGTTGCGCAGAAGTTGGTTCACGCTGTCTCCGGTCTCAGGTGGGGTCCGCTGCCCTCCTCCATTACAAGGGCGCACCGGCCTATAAGGGGCACTTGGATTTTAACGGAAAATCCTAGGTTTTTATGTCGGTATATTCCTAGCAGTTACGTCCTCCTCTCTTGTTGCTAATCTCTTCTGTGAGACCTCTAACTGTAAAGTAGAACGGGTTCCCGGTATAGTCCCATCATTCTAGTCTGCTGTTGAGTCTCTTTCTCACCCTAAGGCTGTAACATAAGAAGCTTCATTCGATTTGCCCAGGTCCTGCTATCAGGACCCCATCTTCATAGCAGGAGAAGTAATATACTTTTTTATAATTGGCCAGATATTGGCCCATATTCGTTTTAAGTGTTTGCACCAGTTTTCTGTTCGACTTTGCACTAGAAAGACATGCAAATGTTGCACGCTGATATAAAAAGTGTCGGCACCAGTTTTGTGTCGCGGCCCTGCACTGTGACACAACAATACAGAAAAAATGTACACCACAAGGGGCGTTATATTGTGAGTCGGATACCGCACGTACAATTTTGTCCGAACATCCGCCACCAAAAAAATGGCGCACACTACCAGAGCAGTGCAGGAGGCCCGGAATCATCACTGCAACATAGGGGCAGTTTGCATTTTTAGATAATTGTGGGCCATTGTGGCCTCCACCTATTGTTTCATTGATTATGTTTATTAGAGTAATGTAATGTCTTATGTTATTTGTTACCCAATGATCTTAAATTGCGTGTGGAATACAATGGCCAATTATTAATTATACATTTAATTTAAACTTCTACCAGCCAATAAAAAAACCCACATAAAATAAACAAAATAGATGTCAGCTTTCGGATACATGTTAACAGTGTCCAAGTCTATAGCGCTTCATGGGCCTATGGATTGCTAGGAGACTATACTCTAGACACACTGCATTCTTTTCTCAAAATCCATAGAATAATACCCTAACATGCCATGATGAATCACATGTCCTATGACCGACTAAGTGAGCCCTAGCAACCAATCAGAAGCTCTGAAAGCAAACACAAGCCGTGAAGACAAGCAGTTAAGCCCCTTTTTATTTGGCCAATTTTCTGAAGACGTGCCGGTGGATGGAAATTGAAAAGAAAATTGCCAATGGCTGTGTTTTGTGTACATTTGGGCAATGCTTCTTCACACAGTATTTTCAAGCCAAGGCTCATCTCCGCTCCCTCCATGAATTCCATTGCTCGAGAATCCTTCCTTGCTGCCAATCCACATTGCTAGCAAATTCCCATCTTCAAACACTGCAGGACGAAGGGGGAGAGAAAAAAAAATAATCAAGCAAAGAAAATATGGCACAAAAGTTTTTAAAGGACCACCTGTTGTCTATTATTTTGCATAGCACTACTCATAAATATACACAAGGTATATTAATCAAGCGTCAAGTAGGGGGTCATAGGTTATGTCACGTGTCAGGAGGTTAGCCCGGGGCTGATGGAGGTCGGGTCACACTGCATTCTCATTATCAAGTTGGGCATGAGAGACCGGCTCTCAAAACAAAATGAAAGCAGATGGACAAGTGAGTGGATTGAAAGAAGAGGGGGGGGGGAAATGAATACGAAAAATTGTGCAGACCAAAAGCAAAGCGAAGAAACGGTCAGCTGCCTTCAAAGAAAGGGGTGAATAGAAGGGGAATACATGACATGGGCTCAAAAGACATCACATACGACAGGGAAAATAGTGGTTCTTGCTATGCAAATAACAAGAGACAGGAAAATTTGCTAGTCTGATTTGCAAGGCGAGGGGGTAAAGTAATACAAAGAAATTGCTGTCATTTACTCAGTTTTCAGGCAGAAATAAAGCACTTTTAGAGAAAACAGCTAAATACGCCTCCTTTAACTTAACACTGTTTGATTTTTTTGTGTGATGAATAGGCCTTAATGAATCTGGGATAATTCACCCAAACCGAAAAAAAACCCTATAGTTTTTAAGAAGAAATAATTTTCATTGCAGCGAATGAGGAACAATCGCGGATATTTTCTACCTGTACCCTCACATATACCGAGTGTAACAGTGGGGGAGTCTGTGAATACAAGATCTTGTCAATTGGCACAATCATCACCGTGTGTTATAGGGGCTTTACCAGAGCCTTAGAGGTAAACCTCGTAGATTATGTGGAGGAGTTCAGTTTCAAGTCCAAATTAATCTCTGCTTACATCTGTATGAAACGTTACTAATGCGACTTTGGCGCGATATCCCAACTCATTTATTTATATCACAATTAAAGGCAACCGCCACATTGAAAATGCAACTTGACCTGTGCCGAGTGTCTGCTGATGAAACAGTTTAGAAAAGTCTCGTAGTTGGTAATAGATTCTGTCATGTAGTAGTGATAAAGAGATGCGGAACAATGAGAGGACTGGACTACCAAAAAAGGAATTTTGTTTTCCACACAAACACCATATCATATCGATCAGCTTCTTTGGCCTCATACATGCTGCCTGCCAAGGGGGATTCTATGTACATATCGTCAGCTATACTGCTCTATAACATGCTGCTGCAAATTGGACTGTGCATATCTGTTGCACACTTCTGGCAACAGACAAGACTGTATTTCCGTGTATTTTGTCAGGTCATACCAAGTAAAAACATAATTGTAAAATTAGTTTAATGGATTAAAACTGCAGTAATCTGCAGATTATGGACTTGTGCGTTTGGTTTTGATCTCTGTAACGATCCAGGCATTGGACTAATCTGTAAGTGTCGCTTAACACGGGACCCCCACCAATCAAATATTGAGGACCTATTTCCATGGACAGGGTCAACAATACTCTAACATGGAAATTTCCTTCAATACATATATAGAGCCTATTGTCCACTAGATAAAAATTAGCCCAAATGGGCCCAACCCTCTCCGTTATGGGTTACCGTAAGGGAGGCGCTTTGAAACTATAAATGCATGTATGTGGAGGAGTTGATCAAGTTCATTTTCAACCTCAGGCAGCTGTACACATACTATTTCAGTAATAGAGTTGCAGTTGGGGTGGGGAGACAGGGGAAAAAACTTATTTAAAAAGTTAGTCCAACAGTACCAGTACACAAAATGTGTTATTCAGCATATCACACTAGATTTTCCTCATGGGTTATTGTATGTAAAATTCATGGCTAATTAGAGGCTCCCCTAGTGATAACTCAGATTTTCTAAAGCTTGAAAAAACAACGAGGGGGATCGCTTTGTAGACAACTCCTTTACGAAATACAGTAAGATGCCCATTGACATAAGCAGATTTAACTGGAGTAGCCTCTTCTACAGGTCAGCAAACCAATTTAGTCTGCCAACCAATCCTAGACACCCTCTTCTAATTTTGTCTCTCTTCAGTACACGATAACATAAACATGGTCGGATGAAATTTCAACAATGATAAAAGATTAAAAGGAATTTCCAAAGCCCATAATAATTGTGTTTTATGCATGCAGGCATAAGAGGACAGAAGAAACACTTAATTTCCCTTAGGATGAAAAACATTATAATATAGATCAATATATCGGTCGGAATAAGATGCAGAACATGTGCAACAAAATTAGCTGTCACCCCTCTTCAAAATCTTTGTAATCTCATTTTGAAATGTTTGCAGCTATCAAACATGCATCAATGTCAGCTCTGGTTACTGAAACCGCGTACTTGGAAGGGAGATATAATTAAAATGTGTGGGCACAGAAAAGGTGAAATTGTATCTTCCTCCATTCCCCAAGGAATATGTTTAAAACATGTAGAATAATGACAAACACACAACCTTATCTAGAGCTTGACATTCAGGTCAACCAGTGCTATTTATTTCAAAACATTCACTTTGCACTTGCCAAATGCTGTCAAACTGCAGTGTTAAAACTTTTATGGGTTAGTTCAGCATCCAGCTTTAAAAAATATGGAAGTTTCAGCCAGGGGTGGTAATGATTCTCTCTGGAAAGCCTTCCTGATATTAAACATAAGTATAATCACTGTATTAATAGATTCTGAACCTGACTGTAAAAGGGAAAATATTTAAGTCGTATCATTAAACATCATATACATCAGTGTCTCCCTACAGCCCCACCCCCCACCATGCCCTAACAAGTGGTCATATGGTCAGGATTCTAGTAGAACATGACACTTTAACTGAGTAGTACACAAGAAATATGATAGTAAAACCTCCCAATTACTAGGATGGTCAATTATCCAAATATAAAGCATGAAATGTAGTGTTACCACAAGGTTTTGTCTGTGAAGCCAATGGTTCTTAAGTTTCAGAAACACAGGTAGGCAATCTCAGATTCTGATAACACAAATAGGTAGCAAACTCCAAACTTGGAAATGAGAGAGAAACAAAAACTTTACAACTAAACATTTCCCTATAAAGTGTATCTACTGTAACAAACGCAAGAAAAAACCCTATATCCAAACAAAAAATCAGCCACCTAAAATAAAATATATTTCTAGTGGAAGATGCAACCTCCATAAAACTCTCTTGGTTATGGTTGTCTTGTAACTGCCGTGTGGATAGTCCATAAATGTTTTAAAGTGATAAGGCATTCTGCTATACTATGCTTGTGTGCCAGACTCCACTGATTGTTTAATATCTGAGCTCAAACGAAGATGAGGAGCTTTGTAGCACGTAGAGTTAGATAATCCCTCTCCCATCTTCTTCCTGTCCCGGCATACATGCCTGAAATATATGCATATACAAATTTTTTTTACCTCCGTTGCACAGTATACATTCCCATCCTACTGGGGAGGAAAAAGCTGGAAAGGATGAGGCAATGCTAGGTCAATTCATCTGCAACACAACTTTAGCTCGGCACGCAATAATTTCTATGGGATGAATGCAAAATGTATATCACCGACCATCCAAAGCTGCCAAATTGAACAGCTGAGGGAGCTCTTGCAGGCTAGTTAGACGTTGAAAGGGAATATGAATGTCTTATACAAAAACCCATAATGCATAAGTACATGGATACAACAAATAACTCATGTATTAAATCACACAATTTATGTGCCTTCTCTTAAAGTATCTTCCAAGTGGTCAAGGACAGGATTACCACAAAATCCCATGAACCCCAAGTCCTAGGTAACTTCCCCCATGCTTGCTCCGTGTGATCGCCTAAGGTGATAATAAATTACACGTCCTGCTCGTTACCAAGTAATGGAGACTAATTAACACAGGTTTCTCACCTACTATATCTTGCTGTATGTAACTGATGAAGGTCTCACTTCTGTGAAGCTACAGGGTTGTGATTCAGAAACAATACAGTCTGCATAAACATATAGGGGATGTTGTAACTGATGTCCCAGTTACAGGGAAAAACTGAAGTAAAAAGGGGGAGGAATAAGTGTAAAGTAAATAAAATGGCACAACACTTTGTAAATATTAAAATTGTTAAAAACAACTCCATGCACACTATAAAAACCAATAACTTAACTCTATTTGTTTGGTCGAGATTAGACATATTTAAACATCACATCAAATTGCGCCACTAAAATTATTTAGTAATGGTCATTTTAAGTTAATTTATAAATTTAAAAAAGATATAATAGATATATTATTCCCCAAATAAAAACTATTTACCCCTTTTGCGTACACTGAAAAAAAGAAAAATCGCATGTATAAAGTGCCTCTTTAGAGCCATCGCCATGTAGGGTTAAAGAAACATATGAAATAAGCAAAACGAAATAATATCTTCTTAAACAAACTTCAACCAGATGCCCCACAACCTTACAAAGTCTGATAGTGTTACAAGCTTTTTTGAAAAGACAGGGCAAGCCCTTCTAGTCAGCGTTGATAACATTCATAAAATATTAACAGAGAAATGGAAAGAATTTTGCATAATTGAGCATTACGCAATTACATCTGTCTAAGTGCTGTGTGATCCAGAATTTTTTTTGAGAATATATTGAATAGCATGGAGCGGATAAAATGGAAAGGATGAAGAGAACTCCTGGATACATAATTAGTGACAGTACAATATAAGGAAAAGATTCGTTTAACATATGTGAAAGAATCCCATAGAAATCTAATTTTTGTTTTCAAATGCCCATTGCAGCTTAAAAGAAATCATAAAATACATTTGATAAAACGTTGTGGAACCATCGATAGTGCGAAATTGTCAAAGTCTTACAACATAGAACTAATTAATGGGGTCCATTCACAGATGGTACTTTAGATTATTTTGTTACCCAAAAATGTAACATGATATTAACAAAATGTATAAGAATCAAAAAAAACCTAGGGGTTAACCTGGCCGTTAAAATGTTAAACATTTTACCAATCAATGCCATCAGGTTTTCAATCTTGGGTTAAACCAATATGGGTGGGATCTCCATTTTAATAAAAGATTAATTTTTTGGCTGTGACTAGTTCCGATCGAAGAAAGAGGAAAATGCAATCTAGTCAATCATGCGTCACAAGCTGTGGAATTCGTTGGATTTCTCCTCATATCAGTGATGGCGAATCACTTTTAGCTCCGCCCGTCTTTCTTTCCCTTTTTCGTCCCCCCTAAGTGTTGTTTGCTTTTCGTTGCCATATTAAAACTGCCATACCCAAAACATCCATACTTTCATTTTTTTTGGTTTTTTTGGTGCCAACACACCCCCATTAAAATTAAAGCTTAGTTGGAGACTATTGTCCACTGTTCTTAACAACGTTCGAATCATATTGTGCCTCCTGAGAGACAAGAAGGAAAATTTTGCCATCTATTTTAGCTTCTTTCCAGTCGTCCCTCGTACAACAGGAGAAATCGGTTGGGCCAGCAGAGGTCCTACATACTGATTTTCGGCCCTGTTCTATTCATTTTCCCTCGTTTACTTACATTCCCAAGTAGCGAAGTAAGTATACGTTTAATACTATGACATGAAAGCAGCATTCTTTACGTGCTTGGACTGCAGCAGGAAGATTCTTTGAGTCCTGCTGGTGTGATGGTGGTGGTTGGCCCGAGGTGCCACAAAGGGTTGAGGGTAGACGCCTGGCACCGTGCCATAGATCGCATTCCGGGTCCTATATGTAGTGAAAATGAGACTTCAATAGGCAAGTAGAGAAAGAGCCGGGAAGTCCAGTAAGATCATGGAAGGGGAACCATAGGGAAGGGGCGAGGAGTTGGAGAAAAGAAAAGACTTCCTGCGGACCATTCATACCATTGGTGGACTTTGGATAAATTTATAGTTTTGAAGGAGTCAATTTGGACCGGCAGAAAGGGGAGTGTTACTTCAGGACACCCATCTTAATGGTTAATGTATCTTTAATGTTTATATAGAACATTGGATCTAGTACTAAAGTAAGGATCTCTTTAATAGCCATGTTTATCAATATTCCAGTAATGCGCAAGGAAGTTTTCAAACTTTTCAGAAATATTTCTTGCATGTTTATCCCATACAAATTACTGACACCCAATACACCTTTTTAAAATTACACAAATGAAAAATTTAAAATATTTATTTATAACAATTCCACGTATGAATCTTATCGTTCGTAGGTGATGGATCCAACAGCGTATGACACCCTCATCATCTATGGACAAAGAATATGTGACAACAAACTCAGGGTCCACATTTTCGGCCTTCAGAGAAGCTCCACCGAGATGAGTAATTTTTTGTTAAGTCAATGATCTGAGCCTCCAGGTCGGTATCACTATGGGGGAGCTGGTGCAGGACCTAAGTACTTTTACAACAATTTTACATGTGATTTTTGTATATTTTTAAAACAATCCGCTAGATAGGGGTGAATCCATACTGTAAAATCAATCAATCTGAAATTAAATTTTTAAACCTCTGTGTATTTTTTAATCAATTTCGTGTAGTTTTCAACATTTTGCATTTCATATTCTACACCACCTTTTCTTCTACTAGTCTAAGTGATCTGTAACCCCTCTCTTTCACCATAATTCAGGATTTCATGATGCTTATTTTTATTAGATTACCCTACCAAGCACAATTAATGACCCCTTGTGGTTAAATCCCAATTGGCACTATTTTTTGTTAATCTTTCTACGGCTTTCTTTTGATACTGTCCTATTCTGCAGGGTCTTGACCATATTGAAGGGGCTTACTTGGTTCCCTCTTCCCACTACCTTTCCAATCTCATCTGTTGCCATTCTTAAAGCCTATCCTCGCCTAACCTCAATATAGTGCTGTTCGGTGAGTACTCAATCAGGAAGACTTATTTAAACGATTTAATAAATTTAGTGTTGTGCTCACCCATTACAGCTGCCAAAAATTGACATGATTTAAGAACAGAAGGAGCAAAAGTTCTGTTCATGTCCATATTCACTGTTACTGACTCTAGGACTTCATGTGTTGGTGATTTTTTTTCCCAAACATATTTCAGCCAGTAGATGTATTACCCAGGTATACAGAGAAGAGAAAAAATTGGAAGTACAATGCTCACCCGAATGAAGGATCTTGTTGGGAAACTTTAAATAAGCTATGCTTGGATTTTCACGTGGTACTAGTTGCTTGGTTAGTGATCCTTTCAAGAGACAAATAATCCAGCCCAATATCAGATTAAATCTTCATTCTTTGTATTGACTTGGATAGGAAAAACATACAATCACGTAATTCCAAAGCTCTGGTCTCATACAGTAGACAGCAAGTTCCAACTACCGCGTTTTCGACGCGTTTTTGTTCACAGCTCTTGCAGGTCGACTACCGTTGCTGTCTACTGTATGACACAGGAGTTCTGTGAATGATTTTTGATGTGTGATATGTTTTTGGCCGGTCATATAAAAGAACAAAGGATGTGTTTGTATATTGTCTGGATTTTGCTCTTATGGATTTATAGTAGATGTATTACCCTTTAGGATGAGCCAAAGTTAGACTCTTCGGGTGGCAGCTTACTTCGAGCACATCGGCTATGGTCAAGACATGCAATCTTTCAGTGGGGTGGCAAATAAAGAAATATATAGGTCGGTTGGCTCCTCCCATGGACATTACACATCAGGTGCAGATACTTTTTTATTGGCTATTTTAGCTTTCCCTACGACTATGATCAAGGTGAATTTGATTGCTATGCTGAAAAACTGCAATTTTCAGGTCCAAACACTTGTACAAAGTATAGTACTGATTAATTATTTAAACAATTACATTTTTAGCTCTTAGTTGTTGGGTGAATTAATGTGAAAAGCCAACCTGTTAAAAATGTTTGTCAATCTTTTACAATTTGGTAAAGAATATTTAAAATAATCATAGCACGGCACTACGATACTTAGTCTGGATTTATAAGTTGCATGATATTGCTAATATTTTCATCAAGTGAAAAATACCCAGTTCTTAAGGGATGCAAAATGTGAGCATGAGAAGTCTTTCAAAGGTTTTACTAATACTCGAGTATAAGACGACCAGAGTATTAAGACAGAGACCCCTAATTTTACCACAAAATAATGGGGAAGAAAACTTATTTGATCGAGTATAAGCGCCAGTGGTGTATGAGATACCGCAGCTAGACCCCGGTAGTATACCAGCCTGTCCCAAGTAGTATCCAAATCATAGCCTGCCCCCTATTAAGATACAGCCTGCCCCCATGAAGTTACACCTGCCACAGTTAGATAAAAAAATAAACTTAATAACTCCACTCGACGATCTCACGTTGACTTTGGAATAGTGGCGGCTTACAGTCTCGGCGGCGGCGATCCCGGTCCTCTGCGGCGAAGCTCCCGATCCTTCTGTGGCGGCTTATCTCTTCCGAGCTTCTACGTTGCGGCCAGTCGAGCCATGCGAGAGAGACAAGCCGCCGCAGAGAGGAATCGGGAGCTGCCGCGAAGGACAGGTAGCACGCCGTCGAGGATCTGGAGCCGGAGAGGGCTGTATTAATTTTTTTTCAGTTCCGTTGTATAAGCCGAGATTAGGTTTTCAGACACATTTTTTTGTGTGCTGAACAAACTCGGGCTTATACAATGCATAAAATTTAGCAATTTTCCAATTAGGATTATTACGGATATAGTCTCAAATCCTACATAACCATAGAAAGCAAATTGTATTTGTATTAAACCTAGATGTTGGCTATTATGTAGGCAGTACACGCTATCAACATAAAGAAAACTTATATATTACTGGGAGAAGGTATTTGGTAATGGATCATATCTTTTTTTTTATACCTTATATGGATATCTTATCTTAAGAATAGTTAAAAAATATGATTTACTACTAGTCATATTTAACAAAAACAAAAAAATTTTTATTGGGGCAGGAACATTCCCCTCCTTTCAAGCAGATGTGTAGGATTTGTAGTTCATCCTAAAAAACTGAAAATGCATATTATAAAAAGAGGACTTACTGTAAGACTGCTTGCTGTACTAGAAAACCTAATGTTATCCTCGACTAAAGTGGAATACTAGTTTTTGCTTGATATCTATTTGCCCGCCACTCCCAAAAAGTGTACTAAATTAAGAGTTACTCCAAATGGAATACACTAAACATAAATGATCTTTGCTGAAATTAAAACAACGTAGTCACTCACCTGATTAACCCAGCAAAAAACTAGAATTGGGAAAGGACGAACTAGGGGGGGGATACTACAGCCTTGCCGGCAACAATTCCAGCCAGTTCTCCCCCCCACCCCGCCTTCTGCCAGGTTCACCTTTGGGCCGTGAATTTGGCAAGGTATTGCCTGATCGATCCGGCTTGCTGATGACGGCAGATACATCTCTGAACTTTCATGACCAGGTATTTGTTGGTCAACGCACCCACATAGTTGCTAAGCGGCGGACCATCCTTCTGCTAAGAGGCATGGAACCTCTAGGTCAAAGTCGAGGGGATAACCAAAAACTGGCTGTTTACCAATGCCAGGCTAATATGTTACTCCCAGTGTTTTGTCAGGCAGTCTTTGGTCTTTAAAAATCCTCCAAAAAACATCCCAAGAACTCCCTAGACTTCCTCTTGTTAGGAAAATGATTTTAGGGACAGTGCATAAAAAGGAAAAAATAAAAATTGTTTCCCTGACTTTACAAAAGAGTATGAAAATATAGATGGCAAAGTTCTGTCACTTATCCCTTCCTGATTTTCTGATTACACTTAGTAACTTTCGAAACTTACAAAACGCTTGTTAGTACCATCTACTTTCCTTCCGAGCTTTCCCAGCCATTCTGTTACTGTATTAATCAATATTACCAGGGGTTGTGATAAAAATGATGCATATAACTTAACCTCACAAAGTCTATTATTTACACCCTGAGAAATTGAGATTATGTAGGCTCAATGCACAAAGCTCATGTACAGTATGTACTGTACTTGATACATGTTGAGGTGCCTCTTTTCTCATTTCCAGAAGAATTAAAATTGAAGCTGTGGGCAAAAAAAAAACAAAAAAAACAAGGCAAACAAATATTTGGATTAAAAGTATTGTAAGATAAAAAAAATCTAACTATTGCTACTCTCTATATATTCTATATTTACTGTCTAATATCTACTAAAAAATCCTTAGTGTTCAGCGGGACCTTCTCCATCCATGCAGAAAGTTACACTATCTTTATATGGATAAGTCATGAACCAACAGTTCTGTAGGTTTTGATGATTCTGACCCCTGTCCAGATGCTCTACCAGATGAATCTCAGAGAAGAAGGCGACCCTTCAGCCATCATCACAGTGACCAAGTAGTGGCACGCATGGTTAAGCAGCTGATGCTCTCTACTCCACTGCTGAAAGATGGATGCCTAGCATTTAAGGTCCATCTCAATCATCCAGATGGGTGGGGTTATAGGTCGTAAATTTGTTATCAAGCCGTCTGATTATGTATAACCCCACTTTGGATATAAATGCACTTTTGAAATAGACATTTAAAATACCCTTGTTTCTTTGCTGTTACAGCTTTATGCATTTAGATTTGGCAGGTTACTCTTACAGGCAAGCGAAACGCATACTTTCGATGGTTGGTGTACACAGAACAGATTGCTTATCAGATGACACAGACTAAGGACCAAAAGGAGTAGATTATTGTCTTTCTGTACCCAATGACGAGTTATTTGTAAATTCTCTTCAATACAATATACACCATGTTTTTGTCATTCAGAAAAGTGTGTTTTCGGTATTTTTTTTTATGGACCTTCTATTTAGTGATAAATTGGCAAGCCTTGCACACTCGCCAACTCATTTAAATCATAGTGTAATTATGATTTGTATTTCTCTTTTCTGGCCATATAATATGGGACACACAACTACAAGCCAAAGAAATATGGACTTTACAGGTTGTATACATATATAAAATTACTTTTGCTACGACCTTGTCAGATTGACCACAGAGATTTCTTCTTTTCTCATTGACGAAGGAGGAGATGTATGTGAGTGCCACGTGTCAGAGCGGAGGTTCCACCGGGGTAGACAGAATTGCGAATGGGATACCCGCAGCTGCAAGACTACGGATTTTCGGCATAATCGCAGCGCTCAGACTACGGCTTTGGATACGAGCTGCCAGCCTCCGTGACAGGATCACCGCCAGTGACAGCTACGTGACCGGAACGCAGCTGCCAGCCTCCGTTGACAGGATACGACGCTGCCAGTCCTCCGTGAAGGATAACGCAGATGCAGCTCCGTGGATCCACGGAACAGCAGATGCCCGCATCCGGACGGAATTACCGCAGAGAGCCAGCATCCGTTTGACGGAACCGCACTCAGCCATGCCAGCCATCTAAGGGTGAAAGCGGCTGCTAAAAAACCGCAGCGGACAGCACTAAGGCCGTTACCGCAATTGCAGGGACTCGCGTGACGGTTACCGGAAGATGCAAGCCTCGTGACCGGAAAACCGCATGCGACAGACTTCCGGAACGGAAAACGCAAGCGCAGCCTACGTGAAGGACGGACCGCAGTCCGCTGTGACATATAAGAGCCGGCCTGTGAAGGTGTTCGTGTTGTGGGCGGAGGGGGGTGCTCCCCAGTTTAAATAATAAAAAAACACTTGGTATTAGGACTTCTAAAAACGAATCTAACACATCTTCATAATCGCAAAGGGGATAGAGCATCTGACTACATGAACGCAAACCTAAACCATAATTAGCTTAAAACTACTTTTATAGGTGTACATAGGCACGTTACTGCAGTATAATGTAATAAAATACGAGTCCCACCGAAAAAAAAGGAGTTAAAATAATTTAAAAGTGTGTTGGGAATTTCCGTGCAGTCGTATTTCTTATAAAGCGCAGTAAAAGGAGACATTTCTGAGAAATGAAAACTTGTCAAGCATTTTTTTTGTGACTTGGTTCACAGAAAGTATTCATGACTCTGTTAAGGACTGCCAAAGAGATTTTTAGCAGAGATTTTACAATCTCCTCCTGAGATTTTATGCTTTGTAGGGAAGAAGAAAAAAGCTTACACCATAGTTGCTTTTAGCAGACGTGAGATCATATTGAGAAAGAGCCGCTTTACTTTCATAGACTTTTTCTTCTACCTCAGACCAAAACCAGCGGCAGCACCGCAAGAAGTCCGATGCCTGTTGTAAAGTATTTGCCTGCCAATGATGTACGGTGTAAATAATCACTGGAAATCGTTACCTCTTCTCTATTTACCTCTTTCACAGCGAGACCTCTACGCAGCTTAAAATCCAATTGAGAGGGAGCTGTGTTACATTGATTTTTTTTTTTACTGCGATGATTTGAAAATAGAAATGTTTTATTTTTTAACCAAAGAATTGGCAACACCCCTCCCCATTCCCCCAGAGCCTTTCTGGGTCTTTATCATGATTTTAGAAGAAAGGAGGCTATGGGTAACAAATATAAGAAATTTAAGACACTCACGGTGCCTGTATTTATAAGTAAGTGTCCCTGGTTTATCCATGCTTGATTTTAATGGTGAAATTCCTATCACCACTACTTAAAGGGGTTATCCGGGTTTAAAAATCTTATTATGGCCGGGCTGGGGAGGGATAGTTATACATAATAAACATGGACTTACCTCCTCCGGCGCCGCCGATGTCCCGCGCCGCGGTCACTTCGATCCGTGCCCCTGTAAACAAACAGGGGCACGGAAGCCGTGCACAGGGAGCTTCCGGTCCGCGTTGTGGACGGCTCCTCCCATCCGTCCCTATCTCTGTGTTGTAAGTGCTGGGAGATGGTGCACATGGGAGCATCCGGCCGGCCGGAAGCTCCCTGTGCGCCGGTGTAATGAAACACGGCGCGGGACATCGGCAGCACCGGAGGAGGTAAGTACATGTTTATTATGTTTAAATAGCCCTCCCCAGCCCGGCCATAAAAAAATGTTTAAACCCGGATAACCCCTTTAAAGGGCATCTACCACCTGGATAAAGGACTGTATGCAAAGTAGCCTGAGGGGCTCCATAGGTGTTAATGGAGCCTGGAGTCCCTCGGGCTCATTTGTATACAGTTTTTCATCCTGGTGGTAGATCTCCCTTAAAGGAAATAGAAGTGCAGATCTGGAGTATTGTACATGTTGAAACTGAGTAGTGGTTGGGGAAAAAGTTTTCAGTTGAGATAACTGGAATTGAGAATTGGATTTTTATATGTGGATCGCATTTCCAACTATTTCTTTCATTTCCTCTATCTTCTGTACTGTAGCTCACAGAACCACAAGCCTGAAACAAACTTTTTTTTTTAAATCAGATACTTTTTCACTCGAAAACAAACAAGTGAAACATAGTTTCCATCCTCTAAACCAACCTCTTGCCCCCAACAAGCCAACAAAAAGAGGCATTTTGGAGTTAGTAGGTATACATATGTTCCATATAACATACAGTTTATTTGGAAGACACATAATATCATACTAGGGCTTCAAGTACATAAACATGTGCAGACCGCAAGCAACAGGCCTGTCTGATATGGATGTATAAACTCTGCTCACACCGCTACTGACTGAGCCACAAAGATGGTTATGAATAGCACCCGTCCTATCTTTTGCAGCATAGGCAGTCGGCACATTCACAGTGCAGTGATGCGCGTTACATGCATTAGGCTGCAGGTTAGCCCAATAGAAAGCAATGAGTCTTTTTGGGCATTTCTGTGCCTAAATGATGGAAAAAGCACACATGGGCGTGTTTGAGGCCTTAGGCCAGGGGTCAGGAACCTTTTTGGCTGAGAGAGCCATGAACGCCACATATTTTAAAATGTTTTTCCGTAAGAGCCTATCATATGCACATGCTCCCCAGTAGATAGGTAGTCCTAGTGTCACGGGTGCCCCTGCGATCTAGGTCTCGGATCGCAGGCACACCCGTGCCCTTCTCAGTGGCAGCGCCCCTTTCCGAGCTCACTCAACCCACCACTTTCCGGCTCCCGTCCCGGGTGGCCAGCATGCGCACGCCGGCACTCGCAGATTTAAAGGGCCAGAGCGCTGCTGATTGGCGCTGCCCACTTCCCAGGTTCCTATAAAGACTGGCGGCTACCAGATAGGTAGCCATAGCACATGTCTCCCAGTATATAGGTAGCCACAGCACATACTCCCAGTAGATAGGTAGCCACAGCACATACTCCCACTAGATAGATAGCCACAGCACATACTCCCAGCAGATAGGTAGCCACAGCACATGCCCACAAGTAGATAGGTAGCCACAACACATGCCCCCCAGTAGTCACAGCAAAAAAAAAGAATATTCACTTACCAGCGCTCCCTGCAGCCAGCTCCTCATCCCTCCCACGATCTTCTCTTTGACCCAGGTGATGGCGCCTGGATCGTACAAAAGACGTAGGCATCGGTAACATAGCTGCCTGTGTCCATTGATTAGTCTAAGAGACACACAGCAGCCATCACTATTTATTAAAGATCTGTCTGAGAGCCAGATGCAGCCAACAAAAGAGCCATATCTGGCTCCCGAGCCATAGGATCCCTACCCCTGCCATAGGCAGTAAATGGATTGTAACGTATACTGATGCTTACCATCATCCATCCATGGTAACCCACATAAAACTGGACAAAATAATATATATGCAATATAAACCTTTCTCCAACCTAAAGATCCTATTCATCTTGGATATATAGGTCTCGATCATCCGTGAGACAGGTTGTATCCAATTTTGGAAAATTATAAATTTTTTCATTATACGAAGTATCCGCTTATTTACTTAGAGTACCCCATTTATTTAATATTCATATACAATGCTCCGTCGCTTGTTGTAACTCCGGTTCATAACCAATGCTTATTGATTATCAAATGTATAGTTAATAAAACAACATCCTATAAATAGCGTATACCATCTCTATAAATATTGTATGTAACTTGGAAATTAGAATGTGCATAGGATCCACATAAACCCATGACACAGAAGTCAGTGATTTGCTATTTACATGGGTTTTTCCATTGATGCGTTTTAATGAGGTATCTTCCACTCTCCGATGACACTGTTACAGATCGGCAGAGTCCTCTCGAGAATGCTTCATGTTGTTGTTTAAACAAACTACAAGGAAGAGCAGGTCCCTGCGGGTGACACCTTTCATGAGTTGTGCTGGAGAAGCAATTTTCACATGCAGTAAGGATTCTGATTATTTATGTCTTCTATAATAGATGTCACATGACTCCAGCTCTGAGGAATATTGATTCTGCTGCTTCCGTCCATGTCTGACACTGTGTGTACCTATACAATATATAAACAATACTCCGCTAGTTACACTTTATCTCCAGAAGTTTTTCCAAAAAAGCAAAATTGTATAATTTATGACTGCCATGAGGTCTGTAGTGATCAATATTGCTGTGCTAGTGTACTATGTACATAGCATGCCACTTTTATTCCGAGATATATATTATTATTTTTTTAAATCTGAATTCATGTAGTCAATGTTTTTGTAGTAAAATTAAACTTTGTCATATATGAAGGTATTTCTCCTTTGATCTGGTGCCTTTCCTCCTCCCTCTCCATAATACTGTTAGCACTTCATCTCAGTCCCTCAAGACTGATTTAGCAATGGACTGTCAGAACTTAGAGGGATCAGGTTACATGCACCCTTTAGAAGTCTATGGAGAGGTGAGGGGTAGGAGAAGGGAAGTGCTTGTGAAGGGAAATGTATGTAGAAATACACAGAGATGTTTCTGCAGTGCTGGATATAAAGCTACATTGGTTTTGAACATCTCTATAATGTTCTCCATGCTGCTGATATGCATTGGGGGAGAAAGAGGTAGCAGAGAATTATTGAGCTGCTAGTCTCCATCTTGGCAGAATATGGGGACACTCAAGCCATACATTCAACCTTCTCATCAAGTTCTTCCCCTTTCTTATAAACTAGGCCATGCTTGTGAGTAGCTCATGTAGTAGCTTGGAAGCTCTAGTCTACCATGTGTACTAACTTGGCTAAGGCAGCTTACACTCACAACGTATATGGCAGCTGCATGGTAGCTGTACGAATAGGCAGCTGGCATACGGCCGCCATGTAAGTGAATTGTGCATGGCATGGTATGACGAGAACAAACATGTGTCACTGTGTCGTTGTCAGAAAAATAGATATAGCGTGCTCTACGTTTTGCCATAAGTACAACCCGGCAGCACGTCTTCCCATGGAGAGGGGATCATATGCCGATCGTATGCTACGCCCGCTCCCGGCCTAGGCATGGGATACTTTAGTGTGAAAACAGCCTTAAGGTGTACATAATGCAAAAAGCAATTGTCGATTAGGAACATATCACATACCTTCTCTTTTCATTGCAGGAGGGCTATGCAGTCATTGTGCTGAATCCAAACGAAAACTACATTGAAGTGGAGAAGAGCAAACCCCAGGCACATCAACAGTCACCAGACAGTTCTGATGAGCCTGCGGAGAAGAGAGAGCGCAAAGAGAGGATCCTAAAAGATAACAAGAAACGGAGAGACTTTTATGAAAAATACAGGAACCCCCAAAAAGAGAAGGAGACTATGCAATTGTACATAAGAGTAAGTAATGTTACACTGTGCAGTGGATTTGCCTCCCTTAAGATATACTTTAATGGCACCTAATTACTTTTACTTCGTTGAGTAGTTTATGAAAAAAAAGAGAGAAATATATTCGCCTCCTTTTTCCTTAGAGAATCCAGCTATTGTTCTCCTGGTAACCCCCATTCCCCCCACGAGTCTCTGTTTCTCAATTGGACAGCACATGAGTGCTGTGGCCACTGATTGGCTTAAGTGGTCACATGCTGCTGCCTGCTTGTAAACAAAGACCGGAGGACTGTGGAAACACTGACACTGGATCATCGGGGGAAATTAGTACTAATTCTTTTATTAGACTTTAGGATCTTAACCCCTTAGGTTTCCATGCAGATAAGGTCAGTAGAACATCCAGTTATGATTGGCCCTGGTGGGACTCCTTGACCAGCGCCATTGCTAATTTTTTAATGTTTGATATTGAACCAGTATAAAAACAGGTGTCGGCATTACAGGAAGCCAATTCCCAGGGGACTTGGACTAGAATGGCATGCAAATAGGATTGGTAAGAGCGGCCAGTCGCAGCAGAAAAGAAAATGATTGAGTGTCAGGGTGTTACCAGGTCGAGGTCTGTCCCATAGAATCCTGTATTCGTGGAGTTGTCAAACTGTGTAGACTTTATTGAAGTTTTTAAATGCTATGATTTTTAGGACTGTACGACCTATTGATCACTTTTTATTGTATTTTTTAAAATATTTTTCAAAATGGCTATTTTCCGTTACGGCCTTAAATGCAGTGAAAACCCGTTATTATATTTTGATAGATCGGGCATTTTCGGATGCGGCGATACCTAATGTGTTTGTGATTTTCACTGTTTATTTATATTTATATCAGTTCTAGGGAAAGTGGGGGGTGACGTGCATTTTCGGCATATGTCGTGAAAGGGTTAAGCACCGTTTTTCTGTTTTCTCTTTATGTGAGTAAATAAACATGATCTTTTTATATGATGTGAATACATTTTCAATCAAAGAAGGAAGTGCCTTCTTATATAAACACATAAATATATAGTCAATTAAGTTTTCAGAATAATTTTTTATTTTTATTTTTTTTAAAGACCAAAGTAAGAATCCAGACTCGAATTCCCACAGCGCACACCTTGCACCAATTAACTGCAAAGCATTGCCGATCTGACACATGATACATAGGCCCCATTGTCCCAGAAAGTTTTATGTAGGTTAAGTGAATGGCTATAAATTGTCAGCTTTCATCTGTATTTGCCATGGCCTTATATTGACAAACACATTCGGGTGACTGACTTTAATCAGGTGGTACGTTTTATGATCAAAATCCCGCAGTGGGATTCTCCACCGGTTAACCTGTACTCACTAATAGGCTAATTAACCTGTAATTTGACTGATTAATGCTCAATAATGAGTTACATTTTAATGGAAATTTGTCTCGATACCTACAGCTGCATTCTGTGTTTTTACCCTTTACGATATAATGGCCAATCTTCTTTCTTTGTGGGACTGCCGTACATTTATTACTTATACACTTGTTAAATTTTTTTCATACCAGCAATCAAAGCTGTAATGCCGTCTAATCTTTTGAAGTCACAAATTTCACAATTTATAATGTTAAGGGTGGTATTGAAAAAGTTCAACATCTGGATATGGTAACAAAGGTATCACCTCTGACCTTGGTGAGGTTCAGCCACCCAGTACTTGCCATGTGTCTATAACATATCACCTCTTTTTATTTCAGCACATTCATTTGGCAACCCAAAAAGAGCTGTAGTGTAATACATTTGTGTTGGATCTTGGGTTTCAGCAATGATTTAATTCACTTTTTTTTTCCTATACATTGAATTAGGTCTTACTATAAATGGATATTTTATGAATGCACATAAAATTTGTATATTAGAAAGATACCTATTAAATATGTTATGTTTCCTCCAAAAGTTAAGAGGACTGTGGATTGTGAAACTCCATCCTTGCCCATGGTGTTACCAGGATTCCCTGTTAGGGCTTTGTCCGGCTGTTGTCCTATGAACCTTTGCACCTTTGTAATGCTAGCTCCATGGGACTGCTGTAGACCTTCTACAATCTAGCGGGGGGCATGCACGTTGTGACATTACATGTGACCCATTCATTCATGCTGTTCAACCTGAAATGTTATATGATTCTCTTTAACACCTGTAGAATAACTATGACCTCCTGACATCAAGGTTTCCATATAATCTTTGTATACTTTTATTTAGCATGAAAATCTTGACTTAGTGACCGTCATTACCTTTATGGGACCCACTTTACTTGCCATGAAAAGGTATTAAGGCTTCGGCAAATAAATAGTATTTTATATAATTAAAAGTAATATATTAAAAACATTTTGCTGTTTCAATTTTTGATGCTTTACTTAGAGGAGTACCATCATATATACTGAGGGTAGACGCCTATTGCATTTTCTTAGGTTTTCCAGGTACTGCCCGGAGTGTCCTTATCATAGAAATATAAATTTATATTATGTATGCTAATGAGCCGCAGTTGCTCAGGCTTACGTCACCTGAGCGCCTCATGGCCCATGGATTCCTAATATATTTATGCCCCCTAGCGGGCAGTCCTCTCCTATATCATTCATACTGCTGGTGAGGTCACCCAGCAGTGGCTAAGTCTCACGCGCACATGCTGAGACTTTCCTTCTATTCAGCCTGCTGCCCAAAGAAAAGTTAACTTAAGTCTGAGCGCCTCCGGCTCATTAGCATACAAAATCTAACTTTATATTTCTATGATAAGGACACTCCGGGCAGTAATAGAAAGTGTTTTTTTTAGAAACCTGTAAAAATGACAGACATGTGAGTTATAAGCCTTTACTATCAGTATATCTGATGTCCATGTCCATAATAAAGCTTTAGCTGCCAATGCCCCTTAACTGCTGTCAGATGCTTCCTAGTTTTCATGGCCTCTTCCATTCTCTACCAAATAGTTCCACTTTAAAGGACAATCTACCATCAAGATGAAGGATTGTAAACCAAACACATTGATCTACTGGTGCGTGCCCCCTCTTGCAAGATCTGCTCTTCTTTCAGCTTCCTCTGCCCTTGTTTTTTAAGGAAAAAAATGCTTTTGAAAATTATGCAAATGAGCCTTGTACGAGCCTCAGCAGGATGTTAATTTCTCTTATGTCTTAATTACTTTGGACTTTTTGTTGAGGGAGTCACCCAAAGTTACCTTATACCAATGGGGGGAGGAATGTATACATGCATACATATACACACGCACGTAGATTTCTCAGGTTTTGCGTACCAGTTTTTTGGTGTACCAGTCCTAAAAAATATCACAGTTTCTTAGCAATGCCAATAACTATATTTATTTTCCCCTTCACACCACTTCTACCCCAGACAGGTCTAGCCATCCTGATGTATCTGCCACGACGGAGAGGTGGTTGGGGTGGAGGTGGTGTTGAGGTTTGCATCATATGCCGGCTCTTCCATAAGCAGTACACACACATTCTGAGTGAGTAAAAGGTTCCAGGGCACTTATTTTATTTTAGAAACTATTGGGAACATGACCTGAATATCCCTACAAGTAATGTGTGCAAGGGTGTCCAGAAAATAACTGCCATCCTGCTAACTGTCCTATTGGATTCTCTAAATGGGATAAGGGTGATGTCAACGAAGACCTGAATAGTCTTAAAAATGCATTTGCCACCACTAAATTTGCAATATCTCCTTTGGGTTTTAAAGATATTGATAGAGTTTCCCCTAAGATTCTCAGGCAGAGACAAAGGAGTTGGGACCTGCACCCTTAGTTCCGTTTTCAGCACCACGGCCAACACTTTAAACATGCCAAATAGCTGTGAATCACAGGGGAATGTACCTTACCGGGTTGTTGAAACTTTGTGTTGATGACTTTTTATCCACAAGTGATATTGTGAATGTGATTGCATCAATTGAGTTATGGGACAGTTGTGATATATACTTTCTATTGGATTATGGTTTCTGACATGAAGTCAGAATAAACCTTTCCTGTTTTAGGTCAATTAAGTTTTCAAATATGATGCCAGAATTATACTAGAGGGAATTTTTTAAGGCATTTTTTAAAGGCCCAGTCCTCCTCATAACTGGTTTAACTGAGCCATGTTTTGTTGGCTGCCTTGTTTAAACCTAATTTTTCACCCTTGGCCATAAACTTTTAATAGCATTAAGATCAGGGCTTTGTGATGCCCACTACAAAACGTAAAGTTTGTTATCCTTAGGCCACTTTGTAACCAGTTTGGCAGTATACTTTGGGTCATTGTCCATCAGGAAGTACCATTTGTGCCCAAGCTTTAACTTCCTGACTGATGACTTGAGATGTTGCTTCAGTTTTCCCAAATGATGTTCTTTCCTCATGATGCATCTATCTTGTGTAGTGCACCGTCCCTCCTGCAGTAAAACAACCCCACAACATGATACTGCCAACCAGTGTTCCTGGATTGCAAGCTTTTCATGATGACCGAAAAGTCAAATTTTAGTTTTATCAGTCCACTGGACGTTTAAGGTTACATTAAGGTCTTTGATCCTGTGTGCGTTGGCAAACATTAAGCTTTATGCTTCATTTGGATTAATGGCTATTTCCTGGCTGAGTGGCCTTTCAGCCCATTTTGATATAATGCTTGCTTCACTGTAGATAATGGCACACTCTTACCAGCTTCAACCAGCATCTTCACAAGGTCTTTTGTTCTTGGGTTGATATGCACGTTCATGGGACATAGAGCCCATCTCCTTCCTGAGCTATATGATGGCTGGACATTCCATAATTGTTTGTGCAGATGAACAAGGCATATTCAGGTTTATGGAAATTGCACCCAAGGATGAACCAGACTTGTGCAAATGTGTATCATGTGTGCCTTTAAATACAGCCATTATTTAGCTTCCAAAGACATGGTATCCTTAAATCCTTAAAATTCTATCTATCATTATCCTGGTATTTGTCAAATATAAATAATTGTGGTAATCTTAATTGACCTGAAACTGGAAAGGTTTATACTAAATTTCATGTCAACTATTGAGAAAAACATTGATGTGTCTTTTTATATAGTTTTTGTAAATTTCTTTTCTTTTCTTGTGTGTAATTGGGGACTATGTGTGTATAAATATAGGTGTGTAGTGTGTGTGTGTGTTGGTGGTGTATATCTATTCATTATATATATATAAATATATTAATTTTATTCTATGTAGCCGAAGGGCTATATGCTTTATATGAAGATTGCGGCTTTATAGATCTTTCACATCTTTTGTGGGGCCTTTACTGTAACGTACGCTATACGCTTTTACTTACTATACTTCACCTTTCACCCCCTTACTTTTTACTTCACACCCCCCCCCCCCCACCCCATTCCCCCCCCCCCCCCCCCCCTTTTACCTTACTTCACCCCATTCACCCCCCCCTTTAAATCTTCACCCCCCCCCCCCCACTTACGCACCTTCACTCTTCATTTCCTGTAACTTCCCCCTTTTACTTCACCCCCCCTTTTACTCATCCCCCATTTACACCTTAATTACTTCACACCCCCCCATTCTTTATTTTACTATACACTTCACCTTCCCCTCAATAATCACCCCCTTTTTCTACCCCTTCCATTCATTCCCCCCTTCACCCCCCTTCCAACCCTTTCAACCCCCCTTTACTACCTTATTCATCTTACCTTTCTTCACCCCCACAACCTACTCACCCCCTTTCTTATTTACTTTTTCTTTCACCCAACTTTCACCACCCCCCCCCCCCACTTCACCCCCACATACTTCTTTACTTCATTCCACCCTTTATACTTCACAATTTTCACCCCCCCCCCCCCTTTTTACTACTCACCACCACTTTCCACCTTCACCCCCCCCCTTTTACTTCTACGTCACCACCCCCCCCACTTCACTTTCACACCCCCCCCAACTTCAACCCCCTACAACTCATACTTCACCCCCCCCACACACCCCCCCAAAAAAATCTAAGAAGGTGAGATTTATATCTTTATACAAGGATTTTGCTTAGACATGTGTCTGTTTATTATGTTGTCTTGTAACTTATTTAATATGTTATAAAATATATTGTATATTAAAATATATTGTCTTGTAACATTTTTGTAAGGCTATGCTTGTATTCACAGAGGGAACCCTGGAACTACTTTATCTGGGTGTCCCCTTATATTTGTAATACTTCGTTGATTTGAATGCTTGATATTTATATGACATTTTGCTGTGTTTATTCTGCTGACACATTCTATAACACTATACATGAAATATATTCAGCTTCCTTCGTCAGTTTTATATCTTGTCCTTAGTAGGGCACACAGTCGCCTTCTATTGTAACAAGTGTTAACCGATGAAGTCCCAATTAGAAGCAGTGACTCCAGAATTCCCATATATGCAGAGCATGTCATTAGTTTATGATTATCATATATAAATGTATATGACGGCCATTACCTTGCCTAATCCTCAGGCATTTAGGATGAATATATGTGGCCCGACTCTGTGGGCAATTTGTCTGGCACTATATGGGTTTCGTTGTTTGACATAACTATTTGTCTCTTCTCCCAGACTGAGGGGAAGCTCTCCTCCCTCTGATGGAGAAGATTTCAGTCCTTCTATTGAAAGCATCTGAACTACTTCACCACATCTTCACACTGCGCTCGTCTGTTAATCTTGACAAAAGAAACCTCAGCACAAAGCACAGACAGCCAGTTATAATGAGCAGCAAGTGCAAAATGATCTCAGGGCCTGGCTATATGCTTAAGCAAAATATAATTATATTTTCACAGCCGCACCATTCAGCCATTCATTCAATGAAGCAAAATTACAGCGGATTAATGATCTATACCACCAGCATTTCAATGCACCTGGGAGAGCCTCTTACAAAAGGCCTAATTCCACCTTTGCTGTTTAGTGCATTACCCCCCACGAGCTGATGCTTCCCCAGATACAATGTACATATACCTGCACCTGTTCCTTCCATACTGTCTGATTGCCCATCTCGCCTTACTCTCTACAGGTTTTTTTTTCCATCTCTATTCTTAGATTTATTTTTTTATTTATATTTTATTTCTCCGTATATTGCCATTTCCTTTTTTTTTCCCTTTTTCTTTTTGTTTAGTTCGTTTTTTTTCTGTGGAAAAAAAAAAATCTTGAAAACATAAAGTGCAGTGTGCTGCGAGACCCCAAGGCAGCACAGGGATTAAGTATAATACAAGTATATTCAGCATAACTAGTCATGGATCATAAAAAATGTATGGGAAAAAAAAAAAACACTGGGCAAAAATATGCACACAGCCGATTTGTTATGACGAGTTTATCAGAGACACCGTTATTGAGCCTTGAATAAACGACCTGCTTTATCACCTCGGGTTTTAGGATGCAAAGCTAAAAAAGGGATCACTGAATCATTATTTGAACCTAGTTTGCTGAAACGAAAAGCAATAAAAATATATGTTTAGCAAATAAAAACCACATTTCCACACTAACCTTCCTGTTACAACCGGATGAAGTGACTATTAATATTATCCAGCAGATTGATTGATTTTTCAGCCCTGTAAGTTGTTAGACTGAACTTGTGGGGGGGAACGTGCGTTTGACTAATGCGGCTGTGGTCGGAGGTAAGTGTAATTGACCACAGGATGCATTTCTCAGATTTAAATTATTTTCTCGTTCAGTGCTTTCAAAACTCTGCTAATCTGAGCAATAAACTTCAGTCATAAAGTTTCTTTTCCTTTGCCATGGGAAGCTGGCTGAAATCACAACTCTGACCTTTCATTTACCAGGCATTTCTCCATGCCCCCTCCTTGCACTTCAACAGATTTACTCCAAAAATATATACAGGCCTAATAACAAGGGTCATGTTTACCTTTAGCCTAAATCTCTCTACACAGAGGAGATTATTATATGTAACTTTTAGCTCTTAAGATAAGTAGTTTTTATATCTTTGCTGGTACAGTATCAACAGCTGAGATTCATTTCGTGACTTTGAATTTTTTGAACCACCCGGTCATAGAATATTTTGCTGAATATTTATGATGTATCAGCCCTTTAAGTATAGCAACCAAGGAAATTCACATAATGTCCATCCGGCCAAAGAGTTGTATTCTACCTACCTAATAAAAAATACCTATTTTAGGTTCAAAGAGTAGGTTTACCTACCTAATAAAAAAAATATCCATGTTGGGCTCCTAGGGGGACATTTATCAAATGCTGACACTTGTGCCTGAGCATACGATAGAAGCCCCATCCCTCCATCTGTTAGCTAGCATAGTTTTGCGGAAAACAATGCAAATGTTCAAGGTGAATGATCACATGGTCCAGGTAGTGCATAGACACAGTGAAGGAACAACCCCCCCCCCACCAGCCCAATCTGCCATTGACTGTTCACCCTCCTCATCAAATTGGTATGCACATGGTGTAAAGGGGAAAATAATCACATTTACTGTCGTTTTTTTAAATTAATTTCGATTATTTTTGGCCTTTTCTGGCAGTTTTCTGGCATAGAAACCCTTATTGATGTCCTCTATAAAGTAGGTTAGTGTGCCGGAGCACTAAGCCCCCCCCCCCCCTTTCACTTTGTGTCGAAATGTCCTATGTTGCGGAGTGATTACGTCAGGCAGAGGAAGTGCTGAGGGAGCAACGGATTTTTTAAATTCCTTAATGTGTAAATTCCCTCTTGTTCTGGAACATGGTGCAGATCCCAATAGTCACACCCCAATATCTGTTATCACTGATACACTGAATAATTGTTTGAATGCATCTAGCCTTAAATTGTACTTGTGCCAAAATAAACAGACTACAGGCAGTCCCCGACTTACGTCATCCCGACTTGCGAACAACTTGTAGTTACGATTTCACCAGCACAGAAAGTCTGCAGGAATCTCCGTTCATGCAGCTTGACTCTCATGCAGCGCAGGCGGCAACACGCTACAAGTGGCTGCCTGGGAAGATTGCAGGTATCCAAGGTACCCACAAAATCTTTATAAGATTGCCCCTCAGTAATGTCACTTCTTTGTTAAAGTGCAGCAGCTTCAGTATTTCTCTGCAAGACGCTGCCTCTGTTAATCATTGCAGCATTTTCATTATGCTCGTGAAAGCCGCTGCTATGTGTGATCCCAGGTATCCAAGGACTAGCACAGTGTTACTCTCAATCTATACGCTGTTCACAGTAGCCATACAAAACAAAAAAGTGTCTGAAGTTACTGTACATTTACAGGATATATAGTTCCGACTTACATACAAAATCGACTTAAGTACAAACCTATAGTCCCCATCTCGTACGTAACTCGGGGACTGCCTGTACAAAGAAAATACAGTTTTATTTTCTTGAACAATATTTGTTAGAGTGTAAATGGAAGCACCAATTAAAGTTTATTGTACATGTGTTGTGGAGTATACACTAAATTCTGCTGCGTTGTTGGAGAGGGAGCTGTTTCATTTCCCCACAGATCTCATTTTTTGTCATCTCCGCTGGCTGCCAAACTGTGTACACATTATGGTGGTGATTTTGTTATGTGCACACCTGTCCAATGAAAACTGGATGGAGACCACCAACTCCTCTCACTGAGGCTGCAGATGGTAAAAACATCTGGTTGCTTTCATATCGAATGAACACACAAAGGAAACCCTCCTTGGTACAAATAGATGGTTGAATTTTGAATATTTGAGAATTTCAGAGATCTATCATGAGCTTAGACCATAGTCTTTGTGAAGTAATTTGTGAAGTAATAGGTTTTCATAAAGTCACATCCAATCGTGTTCATAGTGGGCAAGAAAAAGAAAGGTAAAGAAATATAGGCAGGCTCCAAAGACATACAATGATTTTTTGGTGGTGATCTTCACAGCATGCTAGAGGAACATTCGTTAAACTATTAGCTCCTATAACTGTTGTTTAAAGGGGTTGTACCAAGTCTGACTGTTATTCTCCAGCCACAGGATGGGGATAACAGTCTCAACAGTGGGTGTTTGACAGCTGGAACTCTACCGATCACGAGAAAGTCCTTTCCTTACAAATGAATGAAGCAGCAGGTCGATCATGCATCCTTCCGTTCCATTAAGGGGTCTATCAGAAATTGCTGATAACAGCACTTGGGATAGCAGAGTTGTATAATCTACTATTTCTGATGCTCTCTTAGTATTTAATGCAAGGGCAGGATTCATGCTCGACCGGATTCTTCATCAAGTAGTAAGGAAGGAGATCTGCTTTCTCATGCTCGTAGTGGATAGGGCACAACAATGAAACCTTGTGCATGTAAAGGTGAACCGTGGACTGTAAAAAGTTCCTCCCCACCTGTTTCTGCTTGCCTTCATTAACAGATCTCTCCCTGCCTATGTATAGGTAGAGACCTGTCAATCAAGGGATGCCAAGTGGGAGGTGCCATCATCGAGTAGCCCAGATTTCTCGTCATTCCCATATGTTTTTAAAACTTTTTTTCTCTGAAACACTGCAACATTCAATAAGATTCAATGTTTATAACGATTCTCTCTTTATTTTACAATGCCAAAGGTTTGAGCAGTATTACTCTCAAATATACAAATACAAACATATGCTTTGTCTTTTTCTCTGTTGTAATCTAAAAATCTTAAACTTCTGATGATATTTGAATTCACATATCAAATGCTGTTACTTGGCCTAAGATTTAAATATAGATTTGTAGAAAGCAGACCTTTTTAAAGTCAATTTGGGTCCATGGCGTATCCACCAATGTGATGTGTTCTTAGTTGGGGCTGATGGACAAGTCTCTCCTCTTTCTTTGGCTAGATTTACTACAATTCTGTGGAGAGCATGTGTTGGTCACCTGCTCATATCAGGTTGTTCCTATGATATCCTCTGGAGAGACCTGACCATTTTCCGTAGTTACAAACAAGAGAATAATCACTGGTTTGTTGTTGTTCGAGATCTCTGCTGGCTTCGGCATTGGTCTCACTGATGTTGTGTAAGGTAAAATACAGTGTGATGGAAATATTGGAATCCCAGTGGGGTTTGCAAAGCAATTGAGTTCTAGGAAACTTTGTCGTTCAGTGAACGTCTTAAATATAATATCCCATTGGGTGAGAAATAATTCTTGACATAGAATGTTCTTTGATCATTCTGGTCTCCATGTAATACTTCCCATCCCCGGTGCTGCTGCTGCATGAGAATTACTTCTTCTTTTGCAGTAGTTTAATATAACTGCTGTCAGTTGTGATTTCCCAAACACTTACCTTGCAGCATTGACCAACCATGTACTATAGAAGTGTGTTTACCAGTCTATTGCGACTGATGAAGGGAATCCCTAAACAAGGGTTCCCCATTATGGCTTCTGTGTGTTTAGGCAAAAATTATTTACATCCTAAAGAAGAGTTGTCATGGATAACTCCTGGTGCTTGTGTTCCCCTTGAAAAAAGAATTCTGGAGAATCTTTTAGAACTGGGAATTGTCAATATTATTCTGCCTTAAAATTTATGACTACATTTTCAAATTTATGACTTTTCATTATTATTATTATTAAATTATTATTACATTTATGACATTTTCAAAATTATGACTACCATTTTTGCAGTCAGTGGGTTGTGTCTCCAAGAAATCAGACCCAACCTGATAGACTTTTATCAGACTGTGTAGGAAACATGCCAACAGGTAATGCCCACTTCATTATTTTGTTTTGACAAATTTGACCAGAGTTTGTTTTCTTTTCCATCATGGGGAGATACTTAAATCTTGATGGAAATACAAACAAAAGGATCCTGATGGCCACACATTGATTTTACTTGGGTTATCTTGGTCTTCTGTACTAAAAAGAAAATTACCTTATATACTCGAGTATAAGCCTAGTTTTTCAACACAAAATTTGTGCTCAAAAACCCTAACTCGGCTTATACTCGAGTCAACTAAAAAAATAAAGTCAAAACTCACCTTTCTGACATCACCTGTATGTCCTCTTCTGTCTGGGACAGTCTGAGACAGAAGAGGACCTATGGAGGACGTCGGAAAGATGAGTACAGTGTTATTTTTTTTCCTACTACAGGGGCTGGGCAGGCTGTATGCTACAGGGGTTGGGCAGGCTGTATGCTACAGGGGCTGGCAGACTATATACTGGGAGGCTGTAACCAATGCATTTCCCACCCTCGGCTTATACTCGAGTCAATGGGTTTTCCCAGTTTTTTGTGTTGACATTAGGGGTTTCGGCTTATACTCGGGTCGGCTTATACTCGAGTATATACGGTATCATACAGAACACTTTTTCCATAATTTGAGTTTTTGATTGAACCTTCAAGCAGGTGTGAGCAGATAGAAGTTGCACAATGCTATAAGAAAAGATGGTTATGAATTATTCACTACAGACCTGTCAGAATCGCTGACAGGTCATCTATAAATCGACATATGCGGAAGCATTTGAAAATTGAAAAGTTTGCTTCGCCTTCACCGTGGACAAAATTACTGGTGAGAAAACTGATGCCATATCTTTGTTTGTGGGTTTAGGGTTTTAGCTGGTGGTATTGGCTTTTGCTGGTACATAGGTCGGCACTGTTCTAGTACTATTTAATTCTGTTTAGGGTTTTATAGTTGTCCTTCTCATGGATGAAGCATTTGACCAGAAAAGTCCTTCCTGAGATGTCTGTAACCCACACGATCCATTACCTTGCAAGTCCCACCACATCTTTATTGTGATACAGAAGCAATGAAAGCTTGCACGCCTTGCCGCCCATCAAGCACATGAAATACATGCGTCACTGGGCACCTTTGAGACAGACGACGTACAAGACCTCCTTTGCTTCGAAGACGGTTCCTTAAAATGAAACACTAGCGGTGGTATTCATCCACGGTGCAATTGTGTAGGATACAAAAAAATTAATTAGACTAAATGATATTGTAAGATAAGATTGTGAGGCACGCTCTGGAAATGGCAGGAATAAGCTCACTAAATTGCTGCTGGATGCAGACAAGGAAATACCTAAGAGAACATGGCTTGCGAGCGACTGTTAATTATTTTCATGCAATGACAGCCTATTTACTTGATAACTGTTTGCCACCGGGGAATACGGGTGCTATTTATAATAGTTGTCTCAAATAAAGGTATCGAGCCGCTTCAGAATTTAAATAATGTGTGTCCTAATCTTCATTTTTCAGAATAGATGTAAATGTGATTCTGAGAGGTACAAGCCGGTAATGTTGGCACTCTCTTCCTGGGCTTTTTTGTAACGCAATTTATCAGTGGTTTTTCCAAAAATATAGAACCTTCTAATGATTGTTTGTTTTCCAGTTGCCTATAAGTACAGTACTGTTTGGGGTCAAAATGCCGGATTTGATGTGTCCTTCTCTTTGCCATTCTATATTACATAAGAGAAATTCCGCTACTCTATCCTTCGTTATTTATCATGTCATTAATAGTTGTGAAGTGTAGGATTTTGTCTCTCATTAATGGAAATCTACCAGTAGTAACCTTTAGCGGTAGATCCCAGCAGCACGATTAGAGCAAAGTTTCAAACGTGCTCTTAAAATCCATCTTTTTCGGCGAGCCTATAACACTCACTAACCTTACGAAATGTCAACTCTATAATCCATCTTTTGTCCTTCTCTCGTTGGTTATCCTGCAAACACCAGATATATACCAAGCTCCCGGCTTCTCTGCCATCACTTTCACCTTGGACCTTGTATATGAGATGGCGGCTGATGGCTGGTTCAAGCAGCAGAAATTTTATTTATTATTTTATACTGTTTCCTTAAAAACCATGGCCGGACCATTGTACAAGCTTCTATACCTCTTGTGTCACCCCCTCAACCTCATAGACTGTAAGCTCTTGTGTCACCCCTCATCCTCATAGACTGTAAGCTCTTGTGTCACCCCCTCATCCTCATAGATTGTAAGCTCTTGTGTCACCCCTTCATCCTCATAGACTGTAAGCTCTTGTGTCACCCCCTCATCCTCATAGACTGTAAGCTCTTGTGAGCAGGGCCCTCATCCTCATAGACTGTAAGCTCTTGTGTCACCCCCTTATCCTCATAGACTGTAAGCTCTTGTGTCACCTCCTCATCCTCATAGACTGTAAGCTCTTGTGTCACCCCATCATCCTCATAGACTGTAAGCTCTTGTGTCGCCCCCTCATCCTCATAGACTGTAAGCTCTTGTGTCACCCCCTCATCCTTATAGACTGTGAGCTCTTGTGTCACCCCCTCATCCTCATAGACTGTAAGCTCTTGTGAGCAGGACCCTCACTCCTATTGTTCCATATGACTGTTTGTACCCTGTAATGTAGTATTATATTTGTACATGTCCTCTATGATTTGTAAAGCTGTGGAATTTGATGCTGCTATATAAATAAAGATTTTTATTATATTATTGTATTTATTAGTAGTGTTGCTCCTGTATTTTAAGTATAAAATGAACCTTATCTTTATGTTAATGTGGCACAGTTATGATCCAGCTCCCTGCTCACTCAGTGCCCTCCTCCAACTACCTGCACTGTGTGCGGGAAGTTAGAGCTTTTACTCCCACTCCATGAGATTTCCAGCGGAAGATGCTAGGAGGTAGGGAAAAAGTGTATCGGGGGCATGTATAAGCCAGAAACCCTGGAGGGCTCTGCGACACCCTCCGAAGCACTTGTGTTCATTAACTTAAAGATCAAGTTAATTTTATACCTAAAATGCAGAAGAGAATCTCTTTATAAATATATGTCTAATCAAACTAATTGGGATCTACCCAGAAGCCTTAAAGGGGTATTCTAGGAATAAGCATAATGTATATTTAAATGGGTCATTAAAATATAAGCTAATATTTAATTAGTTATTATTTAAAATGTTGGAAACTGAGGAGGTAAACGATCATGGAGAATTAAAATGCTACCGGCCCTTTAATCAGTCCTGTGACTTTGCTCAGAGGGCCACTGGTCACGTTTTCACATCACATGTCCTGCACCTGACTAAGCAGATCATGTGATCATCACTATGTTTGGCTGTAGTCTGTTGGTTGCAGTGCATCCAGTATGGCTAGTGTTGTGGTGAGATCCATCTCAGTGAGGTAATGTGCAGTGATGGCAGTTACACATCGTTGCTATGGTAACAGTGCAGGACAGTCTGTTACATCATCACTGGGAGCATAAGAGGAAGGAGCTGTTACTGAAAACTGTGGGATCATGGGAGATGTAGTTGTAGACGGTTTCCATCTTGGAGATAACTCCACATATTTTAGAAACCCTATAAAATTTTGTTGATTGTAGAAGCACTTATGATCCAATTTGTGATTAATGGTATTTTGTTGTAATTATTTATTTGTAGCATTACAAATTTTTAACAGAAGTTTATATTTCTGGGATACCCTTTCAATGATTAAAAAATAATAAATCTACTAGTAGATTTCCTTTAGGGCTCCTGCGCGCAGATGATGTTTTTGTCCATGTGCTATCCATCGATTTAACTGGGGTAGCACAAGGACAAATTCATTTCTATAGGCTTGTGCACACAGCTTGATTTCCACAGCACCTAGGGTAAGCTGGCTACCCGAGCCACAAATTATAGAGCAGAAATTATCATTCCAGAAATTACTCGGCTATGCCACTGGCCTATGGCTATTTATAGACTTTTTGGGTCTTGCTCAATGTGTCTTAAATAATTCTCCAGGAATTTTTGGTTGCTCTTATGTTCAATAATTAATGGTGTTGCAGGCTTACAGTAACATGGTCAGTGGGGATTTTATTGTAGGGGTTACCTAAGATCATATTCCATGATCAGTGATGGGGGAACCTTTCAGAGACGGAGTACCCAAACTGCAATCCAAAGCCCACTTATTATCACAAAGTCCCACCACGATTTAGCCTGAATTCTTTTCAGTTAAGAAATAACTGTTTTGTGCCCCCTTACACACTTCCCTTTAGCATTAGTACCTATAATTTTTATCGCCTTTTTTGCCCACAGTTTTAGTACAACTTAAGTTTGTGCTCCAATGGTCCAATTTTTGTTCAACCTTCCTGTCTTCGATAGTTTTAGTGACATCTTCTTTCAATCGTTTTAGTATCCCCAATCAAGGGAACTCATCCTTAGATAAAATGGGGGAAATTTTGGATTGTCAATACTGGGGTGATAGGGCGTGTGTCTGCAGAGATTGCTATAGGTTATCCACTACTGTCCTAGATCATGTAAATTATATGTATACGCAAATATATGAATCTTTAATTTTAAGTCCTTTTTTTTCTTCCCAGTGGCTTAAAATATATTTTCTGCACAGGAATTGTGTATGAAGTATTCCATATCTGTCAGGTTGTCCGTCGTGTCCCCAACCCTTGTTTTCTCTCATCTGCTTGTGGATTCTTGTGTAGGCTGTAAGTTTTTTTTACCCAAATTTAGAAAATCTTGTTTGTTTTTTTTTCTCCAGACAACTGTGACACTTATTAGATAAATATAACAAATTTCAATGAGGCAAATGTTCTTTTTTTTGACAACATTCCTAGGGTTAGTGAATGCTCCCTGTAAATTGGATTCATCTTCCGCGCATGTCACACTGCTGTCGAGGGATATCATGATAAACACCTTAGAACTTTTTGCATACTACTTTTACATGGTCTTTTTGTGTACAGTGTTTGTCGACTTACACGTCCCGCTTTGTGCATTTAAATAAACAAATATTTTGGCTTTTTAATTTTTTTTTTCTAGTTTTATTTTATTTACTCTGAATCTATAGCATTTCATTACTGATCTTTTGGTTGCTGTGTTGAATAAGCAATAATAAAAATATTATATACAGTATAAAACCCCATAGAAATAATTGGCATTTCTCCTGTCAACTTCAGCTGGGAAACAATGGAAAATAAACCATGTATAGTTAATTTTATTTTTAATATTGTTGTGGATGTGTGGGTGTAGGTTATTCTATACTGTTTCTTCACTACAATATCTAGAGTGCTTGCCATTATAGTTAACTAAAGTGATTTATTATAAACTCTGTGTAGACCTTGCGATGTGACTGTGGTCACACAGTGCTACAGCATATTCTATGTTGGAATTCATCTCAATCTTGGACCAAACTCCTTTTAGGGGTTCCATATATTTGGATATAGTAAAGATTTTCTGACACATATGTAGCAAAACCCGCCATAGTTTTAGGTAGACTTTGTGGCAGTTTAAAGGATATCTATCACCATCACACCAGTATTATAAACCAAGCACACTTACATGCTGTTATGCGCACCCTCAGACAGAATCTGCTCTTCGTGTAGCTTCTTATGCCCTGGTTTTTAAGAAATAAATGTTTTAAAAATTATGCCAATGAGCCGAGGGGCTCAATGCACCATTAACATCTGTGGAGCCTAGAGCCCCTTGGGTTAGGTTGCATAATTTTTAAAATCATTGTTTTGGTAAAAAAGAGAAAAAGGTCCTAAGAAGCTTAAAAGAGCAGGACTTGACAGGGGGCAACCACCAGCATGTGAGTGTGCTTGGTTTATAATCCTTCATCAAAGTGATTTTTCTCTGAATCGCATGTTAATTTCTTTCAGCACAAATGGCATCCACGTATATTGTAGCGATGCAGGATCCACTAAAAAATGTCAAAAGAACCAGAGCGGCAAAAAACACTAATCTGTAAAAAAGTAATATTCTTTATTTAGAAATAAATACATCAATTCAAACATATATAACCCTCAAATGGGGAAAAGTTATACATACAATGTATGGGGGACACAAGTAGCCCAAGATGGAAATAAAGGGCAACACAGGAGACCAATGGCTACCCCTATTTAGCCCAGAGTCCAAATAATGTAATAGGTAATGACAATAATGTATTCAAAATATTTGACTCAAATAAATAGGGAAAAAGTGGCAATAGTGCAGTGAGGATAAACCATGCATAACACTGGAGGTACCGTCCAGTGTTAAAAAAGTATCAAGTTGCCATTGCACACTTACCCGAAAACATGGTGGACAGACGCTGGGCGGATCAGGGGAAAGCCAAAGGGTACACCCCGACGCGCGTTTCGCACAAATGCTTCGTCAGGAGGTGATGACATAATGCTGCATCTAACATTTTATACTTACCCACGGCATCCCTGCATGTAGGCGCGCCCACCACGTGACTCGCGCGTGCCCTGAGGTCGCGCACCGGAAGTGCGTCAACAGGAAACGCCACTCCGCATCACATGATCGGAGAGACGTTGCCATGGAGACGCATCCCGTCACTGTGCACTTCCCCATGCCCGCGCGCGGCGCACGCGCATGGGCGCGTCAGCAGGATATGAACACAAGGTAAGTATATACAGATGATTTGGTCCCAAAGTACTAAGCACAAATTAACACAATTAGACATATTAAAAGATTAAGCCAACGGACCGCACACATGCAATATGGACATAGGATATATATAGCATGATCTATAGGCAATGATAGTCATAGAGATGTAACCTACTCCTAAGTGATAATACTTTTTTACAGATTAGTGTTTTTTGCCGCTCTGGTTCTTTTGGTATTTTGTATGTATAGTTTGAGAGGCGTTTCATGATTTGTTGAGGAGTGTAGGGGTTGATTTGGTTTTGTGTCCACTAAAAAATGTACATGATTAAGTTCCTAATAATGATCCTTACTCTTGCCATAAACAGTAGAGCAAAACTGACTAATCCCACCAGTGTCAAACAGCCATAGATGTAAGGGCTCGTTCACATGGCTGGTATGGGGGGCGTGATCTAGTCTCATGATTTGCGAACATTGCACAGCACCCATAGACCTCTATGGATCATGCACATGCTGCTTCACTGCACTGTAACCGAGTAGGGCAGCTACTCCGGATTTGTCCAGATTTGACACCTGGCTGCTCGTCTGCCTATGGAGTGAGGAGGGGTGAAGAGCACTCACTCCTCCCACCTCCTCCACCCAGCCCTGTGCTTGCCTGGGATCTGGTCCAGACAAGCACACGTTTGTGGGAATGCCCCCTTAGGCTACATTCACCCCTACCACAGGGGAAACTGTTACTATTTCCATTTTATGTATAAAAGGTTACCTTCCTTTACAATTCCTTAATAAAGCCCCATTAACACGACCTTTGGGGGTCATGTGATCTGGGCACACAATTTGCGGCCAGTTCACGGTCCCCATAGATGTCTAAGGTACGAGCATGAGCAGCTAGGTGGGAGCGCCGCAAAATATAGGACATGTCTTGAGTCCCGGACGCTCGGCTTTCACTGGAGAGGGGAGTGGTGATCAGTGCTCACTCCCCCTCCAGTCCAGGTGAGCACACGGCCTTGTGAATGAAACCTTATACCTGAACTAAAGACACAGGCTGCTGCGTTATGTTTTTAGCTATTTGATAATGGAAGTGGGAATGGAACCTGCCAACCCCAAGGTGGGAAACTAAGCCTCGTGCACCGTACATACTTGCGTCTGGCCTGTCCATTCGCATGCACTTTAATGAACCTTTCATTATCGGGCATCTGTCATTTATTACAAAAAAAAGCTGCAGTCTGCTGCCCTATTTTTACTGTTGTGGAATGTGTAACGGAACCTTTTGAACGCAGGTGTGAAATGTGCCTCCAATAAATATAGTCATCCATATCTTATGTATGGGTAAATATCAGGGACAGAATGTCCACGCAAGGCCATATAGGCTGGGCTGAGCCCTGCTGGTGGGCAAGTCTTTGGCTGGCTGCAGATGAATGCATTAGCCTTTACACTATGTGGTCATGCTCTTTGTTGAAAAAAAAAAGTCTGTTCCCTATCTTTCATGTACATAGTAAAATAAGAATAAAATACATAGGCATTTCCAAAATGTATTTATTATGATTTTTTTTTTCGTTACTCTGTTTTCACTATAGTTTTTGTGTTCTCAAACGAATAGAATTGTTTTTGTAATTTTACCTTTTTCTGGGCAAAAATGTTTTTTTTTTAATATAGTATTATTCTCCATATTCATTATCATGCTAGTTTCCTAATCGCATTGTATATAGTATACAATGCAATATAGTATGACTACCCTCAGCATTTTGGCATAATGCTTAGTAAAGCTCCTCAGTGGAGAACCCCAGTGATTGGGTCTTATCATATCCTACATTCACGGAGCAGAATCCATTATTTATCAGATGTCTTCATTGTGGTCTTGGATAAAATATCCCCTCGCTGTAAGTCATTTTTTATGTTGCTAATGACAGTCTATACAAATGATGGATTCATATCAAAATTCCATTTCATCTCTCACACCTAGAAAAAAAATGTAAGTGTTCTACTTATTTCACAATGCTCATTTTCTCTGGGTGTCTGTGGAATTCCCCTTAATTATGCCTCAGTAGCTAAACCTAGTGCGGGTCCCCGAGATTTGACCGGCGTTTCCAAAGCACAAAGACTGCTCCCAATCTTCCAGCTAGGTCAAGTGCAAAAATTAAGATATGATCGAGTACTGGAAGTAGAGGCTTCTATCAAAACACCTATTCACCATGTCATTATGACAGCCGGCTGTAACAAATAGGTTTGTGTTTTAAGTTATGACAATTAATTTCTAAAAGTAATGTAATCTGACAGTGAAAAGATGTTGAAAGACTTGTGAAGATGTCATAAGTGTGACCTTTCTGCCCAAATGTGTCCAGGAGCCATTTTAACAAGAGACCTCGGGAAGAGAGTGCGACTCCTTTTGTACTTTTGTTAATTAGTTATTGATTTGAAACAATGCACTACGAAATATTGTCAGATTAACTAGACGCCAGCAAGGTCACAGTGTGACAGACTGGTCTCGATAATCTTTCTTCTGCACAAGAATTCGCTCGCCCTTAACCCATTGTTCTGTGATATGTGTCTTTTGTTCAGTTCGGCTTTGAAATGGTTGAGGCTTGTTTCTAGTAAAGTGACATCTCAGGTTATATCACAGCAGATAATAACACGAGACACATTCATCCAGTGTGACTGTAGGACAGAGAAGATAAATGAAGTCCATTAGATAAAGAATATCAAAATATTACATAATATTATGTGGATATAGAAGTCAAAGGAAATGGTGGATTATTAGGAGTTTACAAAGTACATTTTGTCTTAACTGATAAAAAGTCTTTTTTTTTTTCTTTTCTTTAATTCCAATAAGGTAATAGCCACCATGACATTAAACTGGAAGTTCCCAAAAATAGTCAGTGGATAGTCGCGTTTGTCATTCGGTAGATTTTTGTTCAAAGAAAAAAGATATCACTGAAATAAACTGAAAACCCACCTGTACAGGATCACCTACTACACATAATAAGTGCTCTACTCCCTCACCTCGTGTCTCCGTCTACTCTCCAACATAGATAGTGAGCCCTCACGAGCAGGGTCCTCCTTCCTTTTGTACAGGCAGTCCCCGGGTTACATACAATATAGGGTCTGTAGGTTTGTTCTTAAGTTGAGTTTGTATGTAAGTCGGAACTGTATATTTTATCATTGTAAACCCAGCCAGAACTTTTTTGGTCTCTGTGACAATTGGATTTTAAAAACGTTGGGTTGTCATAAGAACCAGGATTAACAATAAAGCTTTATTACAGACACCTGTGATATCTGTTATAACTGTTTATTGTAGCCTAGGACTAAAGTACAATAAATTACCAATATCCAGTGGTCCGTTTGTAACTAGGGGTTGTATGTAAGTCGAGTGTTCTTAAGTAGGGGACCGCCTGTATTTGGATTTGTTCTAATAATAATAATAATCTTTATATTCATATCATTGCTTTGCAAACACAACTATTATGGGTGTGTACTCTCTGGATTTTACAGACCGAGCACAGATTCTTCACTCCCACCCAATTATAAATATTCCTTGGAAAAGGTTTTATTTTATTCATTTTATTGCTACTCTACATAAGCACGTCTTAAATTAAATAGATTTAGACTTCGGCCTAATTGCAAATGCTAAGATGAAAGGAAAATACTTACAAAATGGGCTAATTTCTAGGTGGTTCTATGTGTTAATATCATTTTGGCATTGAGCATGGTGACTTATAGGTTAGTCCTGGGGTCCCACCTATACTCCACAAATATTCTAAACTGTTTTATCTCAAATTGTTGGATTAGTGTTTTAGTGTCTGAAATAGGGAAATAAAATTTTTTTTATTGTATCTTGTTTATTCTTAGAAAGATCCCTTGTGTTGAATTGATTGGTTGTTGGGTTATTGTCGTATTGTTCCAGTTTAAGAGAAAAGGTGTCCTGAATGTGTAATTAAATGTAAAGACCAGTGGTTCAATCCAGCTAATGTTCCATGGTATAATGTAATCGTTAGGTTAACCACATTGATCTTGAAGCAATGCCTGTTGTATTGAAGTAATTACTCGAAATGTGGACAAGAGGGAAGATGGCTGCAGCTGTGTACACACTTGTGTTTACTATTAGATGCCTTGGATGATTTGGATGGGCAACCACCGGCTCACAACAATCTTCATGTGGATGCAGTATTCTGCGTTTGTAAACATTTGCACCCAGTGCATTGTGGGTGTTTTGCCTATGAGACTCCTAAGCTGGCACAATGGTTGCCGTTCCACCTCTCTAGGTCTGTTATTCCCACTTACTAGAATGTCAAAGCGAGCTGCGGTAGCACACTTATTTCATGGAAAATTGTTGAAATGGAGAATTGTTGACAATTCATTGGAATTGTCTTTTCAAGATTATGTTTACTGGAAACATTTGCCAACATATATCAGTGATTGTTTTTTTTTTTTTTTTTCTGCAAAATTTGGAATAAGAAATATGTGTTCCGCTATTTGTGCTAAAATACTGGTATCATAAATGGTACATAATATTTACTTATGTTTGTGTATCTATCTTTCTCGTTGAACCAACCACCCCAAATTTCTTTTCAAAAAAGTAAGAAAAGAATGCTGGAGATCTCCCCAGAGCAGGCAAGGAATACTGAAGCACCCCCCCCCCCCAGAGCAAGCAAAGAATACCTGAGTTCTCTTAGCTATGGAAAGAGTTAATAATTAGTCTCCTTATCTGTCTGAAGTGAACGGACCTCAGAATGCTTTCAGAGCACTGTTCACTGTTAATTTCTGTAATAATGCAAAAATGACTTCAAAGTTTTAGTTACGATTTAACATTAATTATGCTTCGGTACCAAGCGTAGCAGCTCAGCCCAGTCAATTGAAGTTACTATGTGTAAAGGAACAGCATTTCCAGGCATGGACACTGGCAACAAATATAATGAGGGACAGATTGGTCCTAGGTGTACCAAACCCAAGTAGACCTAGACAAATTCCAATAGATAATTTCTGGGAAAATATTTCCTGTATTTGGAATAGCCAAAATTATGTATCAGTTTTCTTAAACCGGTTCACCGCCATTCTCTTTCCTTCCAACCGCAGAGCATCACACTTTTTCAATGACACTTCGTAGAGTCATCCCTTCTCAAAGTTTCCTCCATCCGGTCTGCAGACGAGAATCTGTCACATTTGGCAACAGTACAGGAAGTATGTGAACCTGTCACAGCAGGCAGTCTCAAAGGGCGAACTGCTTTGCAGCAGCTAATTAACCTTAGGAAATAATTACACAAATATGCAAATGTTGTTTAGATAATTCCATGTGTTATCAGCGCAGGTAGTCCATCATAAAAGCAGACCTTGGAGTGCCTAGATGTTAGACTCTGCACCGGTCGATAAGGCTTTGTCTCTTGCATTACTTTAACTTGGTATTTAACAATTAATGACTGTAATATTGCGTTAGTAAATTCTAATGGTTGTCCTTTACAGGCGGCAGAACATAATAATATATTCTCACCGCTAATCTAGGTGCTGTAATGTCAGCAAAGTAATAACTTCTTGCATTTTTTACAAGCTTTTAAAGAAAACATATAAACATTTAAGAATTATCGAACACTGTATTTAATAACTTCATTTATCTACTGTAAAATGTGACCGTCTTTAGACGCGTGGCTTGCAAATATTTAATTCCAAATATGTTATTTATACGGGAAGCCATGTTTATTTCGTTCTCCCCACAGACCCAGTAATAAATGGAGCCGAGCGATGATGTGCTGGCGTTGGTAAATCAGGGTTGTACATGATTGCTGGGGCTGAAAAACTTTCACTTTATTGACTGAAATAAAGTTTTGTTGTTTTTTTAGGGAGTTTGTTTTTTTTCAGCAGCTAGAAATATAGAAGCAATGTTAGTTCTGTACATGTTGGGTTCCTTGTTTATTGTCATCTATGCTCCGTGCCATACACATGGCATCTCTGTAAATTTTCTAGGGTTTTTTCACCAAATAATATTATAATAATAATAGTAGTATATTAATAATACACAATAATCTAGCTGTATGATTTGTTTCATCTCGGTTTAATTGCTTCCATGCATTTCAAAGATGTTTAGTATGTACAAGTAGGTCAGGTATATCACCGGTGTTAAGTGACCACCAAGTTGTTCTGGTGTGTAGACCGGATTTCCGTCACTCTCTGAAGAGGGCTTTGACTATAGTGTTATATGATCATCCATTGTTGGACTGAGGTTCTGTGGACCCACCCTTTAGCAACTTCTAGTAAGTTAACCTATGTAGCTTTGCTTTTGGGTTGTCTTTCTGCCTGACCTTATGATCATCTGGTATTCTGGTAGGCCAGTCGGACACTGCAATCACAAAAAAACAAAAACCATCTAAATACTCAACTCTGCTCCTTTTCATCTTCATACAGGGACTGTCTGTCACTAGTCTTGAAGCCCCAGGCTCACCTAGGTGGCTCATCCTTGGTACCTCTCACTCCCATGCTCCCAACAAGGTGACGTCACGCAAGGAGCGCTAATTCACACCTCTCTTGTCACTTCCCTCTCTCAGCATGGGAGGGGAAGGTGCGGGGCGTGCATAATTAATAAAAAGTGATCAAAAGGCTGTACAGTCTTCAAAATGGTAGCATTGAAAAGTCATCAAAAGTCGCAGAAAGCTTCATACACTAAAGTATGAAAAAGTTATTAGTGCCAGAACATGTCAAAATGAAGATTTTTTTGTTTGTTTGTTTTTTACGGGAGGTTTCCATTTTTGTAAAGGTATGAGAACATCATAAAACCTATATAAATTTGTTATCCCCACGTACCAACCCAAAATATACAGCCATGTCATTTTGGGCACAGTGAAATCTGTAAAATCAAAGCCTACAAGAAAATGGTGCAAATGCATTTTTTTTCCAATTTCACTGCATTTGGTGTTTATTTTCGCTTCCCACTGCACGCCATGGAATATTAAATACCATCACTATGAAGTGCAATTTGTTACGCAGGAATTAGTTGTGATTTGGTAACATTTATTGTATACATGTAAAAAAAAAACCTCCTCTTAAAATACATAATACAATAACATGTTGGTTTTTTTGAGGTTTTAAAATGTTACATTTTCTCTTTTGCAGGAGAATGGCAGTCCTGAGGAACACGCCTTATACGTATGGGACAATTTTATTTCAAAAGCACCTGCTGAAAATGTGTTTTTTGTAGCACACAGTTACGGGGGACTCGCTTTTGTAGAGCTGGTAAGATTTGGAGAATCTGAAAATATTTAGTTTGATGTTTTAATGAAATTATGTGAATTCAAATTATTTATAGATTTGGCACTGTACAGGTCCATGCAGGTCCATATCTACTAGATGCAAGTATCCAGGTCTACTACTATGGGGCTGTGTGTAGTAGAATGGACAGAATTGCTGCAATGTAATGTCTGGGCAATGACCACAAGTATATTACGAGGGAAAACTGAATATATTGTAAACCTTTTTGTTTTCTGTTTTTGTTGGCCTCTCATGGGGCGTGCAAAACTATTTTAGCCTGGACAGCTTCTCAAAATTCACTAAATTACCTAGATACCTATTTTATATTTGTTAGGGAGGGAACATATTGGTAATTTTTGCCTATAAAGATATGTATTCCCCCCCCCAATAAAAAGTAACCAATTAGGTTGTCATCAGCTGTATCTCTAGGGGCCAGTATAAGTTTTGAGTCTGGACCCACTAGAGCAGTGATGGCGGACCTTTTGGAGACAAAGTGCCCAGGCTACATCCAAAACCCACTTGTATGTCGCAAAGTGCCAACATGACAATTTAAGCAGTAACTTGTTGATCCCAGCTGTATCCCAGGTGTTAAATGCATTGGGATCCTGAGTTCACCAATATAAGAGAAAGATGATGGAGAAATTTGGATTGTAGCTTCCCTCCTGAAGAGGAGGAATCAGGGGACCCAGAGCAGGAGCTCCAATGACAATCCATCTCTATCCGCACCTTCTTGCTCCTCATGTAGTCCTGGCAGCCATGGATGTCGCTTTAAAATAGCGCTGAGCTTGGCACGTTCTGGACTGTATTGGATCACAGGAGAAAGCCTTGAGTCCTATCTGGCAAACTCTGTGTTGGGGTGAAGACCTGGGTGCCCACAGAAAGGGCTCCGAGTGCCACCTCTGGCACCCGTGCCATAGGTTTGCCACCACTGCACTGGAGGATCCAACACCTAATCATGCTGTAATTGCACAACTAATTTTTGGTTTTAGAGGAACAAATGATTTGCAAGATGGGTGATGTTGATATACCTGCTCCTTCTCAAAAAGTTACTCCTGTAGCTTATTGGGTGTCGATTTACTGAAAGTTATAACAATCTTCGCTATAAAGCAAATCCCTAAGCAGTGGATGGACTACTACCAAACTACCGCCGGTAAACCGGTTAAACAATGTTATTACTATCTCTTTTACGTCTCTTTACGTCTGTCCTATATTATTCCAGACAAGAGGATATTCACAAGATATTGTGGCTGACAATGAAATCTTTAGTAATGACGGTATTCTGGATACGGCCAGCTGATAACAAAGTGACAGGACAGACTCTTGGAGTATTCGGTGCCACTAAGCAATTATCTTTAACCTGCAGCAAGTATTATTCTCTTAAACTGCAGGGAGAATAAATATCTTATCTCTTTCAACCATATTTCTCGCTGAATCAACTTTATTTTTCATTTTCAACTTATATTATTTATATTGTTTCGTTGCTGACAGGATGTTTCTTTTTCTTTTCCCTATTGTTCCAAACTTTAAACAAAATTGTCAATTTGTGGTTTTCAACTTGAGATTTTTCTTCTGTCTTATCATTAAAAGTATGGGCAGTTGCTAAAAGAGAGAGTTTGAATATTCTCTCTGAATTCTGGTATTCTGTGAAGAATGTAGATAAAAACTTTAAGTAGATTAGGACATTTATTAAAGGGCTTTGCCTATGAAAGAAAGTTCTCAAATCATAATCCCTTGGTCATGCAAACATATTAAAGATAACTTTTGACCCCTTACTTTGCAATTTTACATAGCTTTATTGCTGCTTTCGCTCTCATCACTGCATTAGCTGCTGAATATAAGATTCAGCTTTGTGGGCGGGCACTAACTGAGCAGACACTTCCTGATTCCTCTGTGCTGTGCTCATGCACAAGATGCTGTGTGCTGACAATTTGCTTAGATTATCATGGTACAGGGTTTAGCTGCACTTTTATTTAGCTTCTGAAGACTCTACTAATATCGGACACAAAAGAAAAAGAGAGATAAGAAAGATCAGTCATGAGATGGATATAAGGCACAATGACCTAATCAGCTGTGCTATCTCATTTGACCAATAAACACACACTTGGCACTACTGTGCCTCCCAACCCTCGGATCAAGAGCTTAACTTGTTTGTAGAGATGCCCGCCTCTTCCCCTCTTTTTCCTCTCCCCTCCCCCCACGTACCTGCAGTACAGGAGATGCACATTCATATGAGACAGATCTTACCTAACAGCAAGATCTGCCTGACCACAGTCAGGGCTGAGTTTATGGTCGTATCCAAGAACAACTAAAATATACAACAGGACTGATATAGGCAAGTTGTGTTCTGGTGGCTGCCATCTTTAACGTGTTTTCATTGTAATACAGTCACTTATGTCACTTGTCATTATTAAGATGCACAAGGGGGAGAATAGTAGGTCAAGACCCAATTGTTTGTGCCCTTGTTGATCTATTGAAGTATATTGCTGCTTGGCTGCATAGACGGGCACGTCATTGCAGTGGTTTAGTAAACAAAGATTGGACATGACCATCTTAGCTGTGGCACTGGATTAACAGGTAATGTTTTTTGCTTTATTTGATTTCGTTGGCTTTTTTTTTTTTTTTGTGGAAACTCCCAAACATCCTGGTTTGCAGTTGATCCACAGTCATATCTCCTCTGCAAGCCATGTGAATTCACATGTGAGAAGTGCGGATTTTAGGGCGGAGAAAGAAGACTACTGAGAAAGAAGAGATCCCCGGCAAATCCATAGCATGCAGCCTATGACATGCAGCATATTTCCATATCATGTCCATATCTTTGTTGAATCTGAGTGCGTAGTAACGTGTAATCTTGTTAAATTTAAAAATCATTTGCTTGTTAAACGGCCAATCATATCACAGATTTTTTTTGCCCGGATGACTACCTGATTTTTTTTTTCCAGTGGGGGATGTTTATTCTTCTGCTATAGAATAATTTGATCTCATCATTAGCCTGTTTTCAGATGGCAGTATATTGGTGATGTTTGTGTGCTGCTTATGTATGGAGAACGACTGAATTACTTATTTATGTAGAGCTATTTATAATTGATATATTTCTGTGCATACACAGAATGAGCTGCACAGGCATCCTAACAGCGTGCTTGGAGTAGTGATATAAAGCTTTGGGTTTTTTTTTCTTCAGAATACTCATTTTAGAGGTTAGAAGGACAGAAACCGTATCGGTTCCACGGGCGTTACAGAAGTTTATTTTTTTTATTAGGTTTTGTAATTTAATGGTTCCATTCCCTTTGGAATTCACAGCGAAGGAAGAGATAAAGTTCTTAATATCAGCAAAAAGCTGGTGAGTGGAAGAAAAACATTAATGCCATTTGGGAACTGGAGGCAGCTGTTAATAATCCTTTCCACAATGCGCTGAACATGTGCTGGAGGCTTTCAATGCTGCGATGGTTAAGGATGCGCTCACAATTGTTGCAGCGCGTAAGAAACAGTGTAAAGTTTTGTCTTTCTATGATTAAGAAGCAGGCTGGCCCCCAACAACCATCCATAAAACCTCAAAATATAACCATCACATGTTACCTGTCAACTTTATGGTTGTGTATGCAAAGACCGAAAAGAAAAAAACAACAAGAGGACGGCGCCACGTGTGATACAGTCGGTGTAGTATTCTGTAAGGAGTAAGCAATACTGCTCACCTGTTTACCACTTGGTGGTATGCAGTGTAATATCCAAAGGGAAGTCCTCAAAGTCCCGGTCGTTCCTGCAGCTTCACAGTCCCTAGGAAAACCGGTACCCACGGAAATGGACCGGTACCAAAATAGGCAATAGAAGCAAAAAAAGAGAGAACTTTATGGTTGATACTATTACTATCACAAATAATGGCTGCGTTGGTCATCTCGTACTCAAATTCATATCCAAGCAAATCAGAAATTGCAGAGCACATCACCCAGCTACATCTGGCACTCCATTCACTCTCTAAGGCCTAATGCACACAAATGTATGAAAACAGTCGTATATATGGCCATATTTACGTCTACAGTCATGGCCATAAGTTTTGAGAATGACACTTATTATATTTTCACATGATCTCTTGCCCTCTGGTTTTTATGTGTGTTTGTCAGATGTTTTTATCACATACAGAAATACAAGTGCGCCCGATATCCATCAGTTGTCGCTGCTGCGCCGAGGTCCCGCCGGAGTTCACCTGCTTCTTCCCGGTGCATTTAAGTGCTGATCTTGCGGCACAAATTATTTTTTAAATTCGGCGGTTTTTACGAATCCGGCGGGTTGCCCAACGGCCACGCCCCCCTCCCCCCATTTCTGTCTTGTGAAAGCCAGCAACGAAAGTGCACGATTCGGAACCTGCCATTCCTGAGCAAGCTCTGCACTGCTGGTAGCCTGATCCCGAAGCTGAAACACTTTTAAGAGATGATCCTTGCGCTTGCCAGTCCTTCTTGGGCGCCCTGGAGCCTTTTTGGCAACAATGGAACCTCTCTCCTTGAATTCCTTGATGATGCGATAGATTGGTGACTGAGGTGCAATCTTTCTAGCTGCGATACTCTTCCCTGTTAGGCCAGTTTTGTGCAGTGCAATGATGACTGCACGTGTTTCTTTAGAGATAACCATGGTTAACAGAAGAGAAACGATGATGCCAAGCACCAGCCTCCTTTTAAAGTGTCCAGTGATGTGATTCTTACTTAATCATGACAGATTGATCTCCAGCCCTGTCCTCATCAACACCCACACTTGTGTTAATGGAGCAATCACTGAAACAATGTTAGCTGCTCCTTTTAAGGCAGGCCTGCAATGAAGTTGAAATGTGTTTTGGGGGAAAGAGTTAATTTTCTAGGCAAATATTGACTTTGTAATTAATTGCTTTTAAGCTGATCACTCTTTATAACAATCTGGAGTAAATACAAATTACCATTATAAAACCTGATGCAGTAGACTTTGTAAAAATTAACACTTGTATCATTCTCGAAACTTATGGCCATGACTGTAGCATATAGCCCAATTAATTACAATGGTCAAAACAGCCTTCCATTTTATTATACAATGTACTGTACCGTGAGCAAGACATAAAAAAAAATAGAGAGCATGTCTTATTTTCTAATGCATTTCCGTTCCATAGAAGTCTATGGGGACGTATAAAATACGTGTAGCATACTTTTTGCATTCAGTTGTGCACCGTATGCTGCCGTATATATGTGCAGTATCCAGGGAGACCAGAACCAGTGGCAAGTGCCTTCTGTTGACCCAGCCATCATTTGCCACGGTATTTTTTTTACGGATATGCTGCCACACCTGCTCATATGGGTAGTAAATGTCCTGTATTTATAGCCAAAATTCAGTTGTATAACAGAGCCAAGATTAAGAAACATGGCCATGTGCATGAGATAACTTTGTGCTTTTCAGTTTCCGGCACTCTCATACTATTGAATGGAGCAGCAGGATGCATTCCAACTATTGGTGAGAACAGGACCATGGTTTAGGGCCTAACTTGCTGATCAGTGGGGGTCTCCCCCACAGATCACGAAAACACGTGAACATGAAAGTTACTCAGTCCTAGTCTAATTTCAACCTCTAGCTGGCTTTAGTGCTTCCATCTTGGCTTGTGACATTTAGAAACTACACCTATGGACCAGGTCTATAAGTGTGCTGTACATGGACTGATACTTTTTCACTAGATGTGGTGTAAACTCGCCTTCCATCTACAATAGTCCATTGCAGCAAGACAGTATAGAATGACCATCATTCTCCAGAATGCTTTGGGGGGGAAGGGGGTTCCTGGTTATGTACTGGTGGTTGGACCATCACCTACGAACTAGTTATCCCCTATCCTGTGAATTGAGATGACTTGTTAAATTGGTAAAACCCATTTAAGACTCTAGTAATTGTGTGAGGTTTCAATAGTTTACCACTGCCACCAGTCACTGACACCATTGAGGTCCCAGCCGCTAGTTATTGTTGCAGCCAGGTAAACAGATTGGAGGTTATCCTGGAGGCATTGATTCATTGATCATTTACTTTATACTATTGTCAGCTTTTTGTAAAAAAAATAAATAATAAATCGTAACTAACTATTTGCATATGCTTTATTGGTAGTCAGAGTGCAGGGGAAAACCAATAAAATAATGTCTCATATTCCAGAGGACACAGAATAATGACAATGGTTCTAAAATTTACAAGAATGCTCTTTTGGCTTCATAAATTTGAATATTTTAATTTTTTTCTGAATTTGTTAACTGTATTGTCTGAGGTTATAGACTGCATTACAGCAGGCAACATTTACACTTTTTATTTGTGTACAATACCTCATTGTTAAGGGAGGCCTTCTGTGTTCCAAACTCATTACCGTATTTTTCTGACTATAAGGCGCACAAAAAATCCTTAGATTTTCTCAAAAATCAAAGGTGCGCCTTATAGTCCAGTGCGTCCTATATATGAACTGTACTTACAGACAACCGCTGCCTTGACCTGTGCACAGATCTGCCACCTGCTGGTCATTCATCCTTACAATCAGGTGTGCCCTTTAATCTGGTGCGCCTTATATGTGAACCTAGACCTTTTAGACCATTTATTGATGGTGCGTCTTATAATCCGTTGCGCCTTATAGTCCTAAAAATACGGTAAATGCATTTCTGTATTTGTCAATGTGGCAACTTTTCCTTCATCTTTTCAGTTTTTAAAAGATCAACGTATTAATTGATATGGGGCAAAAATATATCAGAACAAAATTCGATCAGAAATCATTTGACAATAGTGCTGCTCAGGCTTTTGATCTGTTCATTTTGTAATTTGATAAAAGCATCGTTATTTTACACCATTGTAAAAGTTTTCCCATATTAAATCATGAACTTGTAAAATCACTAAGACTGAGGAAACTTGGGAAGTAATTGCAGCAGTTTAGCTGCTACATAATCCCCCACAGTGGTTTACAGTGGCAGCATAGTGGGTGGGTTCTCCGCATGCTGCATAAAAAACACAAGAATTTATACACGTCTTTATTTCTCTGTATGTTGGTTAGTAGAGGGAATTCAGGTGTGGATAGAAATGGAATTATAGAGAGTAAAATGCTGCACCTCCATACCTCTCATCTCAGTCTATCGCCCTTCCCGTGCTCTTCCATCTGCCAGTGATATTAGATTAATCTCTACCTTAATTCGAACCTCTCATGCGCATCTCCAGGACTTCTCTCGAGTTGCTCCAATTCTCTGGAATGCTCTTCCCCAGACTCTCAGACTAATACCCACCCTCCAAAGCTTCAAACATGCTCTTAAAACCCATCTCTTTAGGCAAGCCTATCACACTCGCTAACTGCGTGAAATATAAACTCTCCCTTGACTAATCCATCCTACGTCCACCCGTTGCTTATCTGGCAAACACCAGGCTCCAGGCTTCCCCGCAGTCACTTTCACCTTGGACCTTGTATAGATGGCGGCTGATGACTGGTTCAAGAAGCAGAATTTTTATTTATTTAATTATTTTATGCTGTGCGGTTATTAAGAATGACTGGACCCTTATACAAGCTCTTATACCTCTTGTGTCACCCCCTCATCCTCATAGACTGTAAGCTCTTGTGTCACCCCCTCATCCTCAGACTGTAAGCTCTTGTGTCACGCCCTTTATCCTCATAGACTGTAAGCTCTTGTGTCACGCCCTTTATCCTCATAGACTGTAAGCTATTGTGTCACCCCCTCATCCTCATAGACTGTAAGCTCTTGTGTCACCCCCTCATCCTCATAAGCTCTTGTGAGCAGGGCCCTCACCCCTATTGTTCCATATCTCTGTTTGTGCCCTGTAATGTAATATTATATGTGTATATATCCTCTATGATTTGTATATGATGGCGCTATATAAATAAAAATTATTATTATTAGCAAAGGTTTTTTTTTTTTTTTTAAATAGAATCGCTGCTGTATTGTATATGAAAAAAGTATGGGATAGTTTGTTATTTTTCTGCTAAAAAAAAGTCCTATAAAAATGATTTATAGTTATTTAATAAACCAAAAGAGCATTTTCCCTTTTTTTAAATTTTAGAAACCATTGTCATTATTCTGTGTCCTCTGGAATAGGAGACTTCATTTATTATTTATTTTTTACAAAAAGCTGACAATGTAATAAGTAAATGATCAATGAATCAATGCCTCAGGAAACCTCCAATCTGTTTATCTGGCTGCAACAATACTGTAGCGGCTGGACCCTCATGTGTTCATTGACTGGTGCATGGTCACTATTGAAACCTCACACATTACTAGAGTCTTAAATGGTTTTACACCAATTATAACAAGTCATCTCAATTCCACAGGATGGTTATACTAGTTCGTAGGAGATGGTCCAACCACCAGTACATAACCGGAACCCCCCCTCACCCCCACAGCATTCTGGAGAATGATTGTCATTCTATACCGTCTTGCTGCAATGGACTATTGTAGATGTAAGCGAGTTTACACCACATCTAGTGAAAAAGTATCAGTCCATGTACAGCAACTATAGACCTACATGCCACAGCCAAGATGGAAGCAATAAAGCCAGCTGAGGTTGCATTAGACTAGGAACTGATAACTTTTAACGTTCACATGTTTTCGTGATCTGTGGGGGAGACCCCCACTGATCAGCAAGTTTCGGTGCCTAACCTGGTCTGTTTCTCACCAATAGTTGGAAGCATCCTCTGCCCATTCAATAGTATGTAGAGGCCGGAAATGAAAGCACACTTATCTCATGCACATGGCCATGTTTTTAATCTTGGCTCTGTTAACAACTGAATTTTGGCTTTACTACCATATGAGCAGGTAATGGCAGCGTATCGTAAAAAAATACAGTGGCAAATGATGGCTGGCAACAGAAGGACTTGTCACTGGTTCTGGTCGCCCGATACTGCCAATATACGGCACGCATACGTGCACCGGTCCCCACAGACTTCTATGAACGGAAATGCATTAGAAAATAAGACATCTCTCTATTTTTTTTTATTTCTGCTCACGGTACGTGTACATGTATAATAAATGGAAGGCCAGTTTGCCATTGTAAGAATTGGCTATAGGCTACATCGTGGCCATAAGTTTCAAGAATGAACAAGTATTAATTTTTACAAAGTCACTGCATCAGGTTTTATAATGGTAATTTGTATTACTACAGAATGTTATAAGAGTGATCAGTTAACAGCAATGATTACAAGTTCAATATTGCCTAAAATGTACTCTCTTCCCCTAAAACCATTTCAACTTCATTGCAGACCTGCCAAAAGGAGCAGCATACATGGTTCAGTGATTGCTCCTACACATGTGTGGGGTTGATGAGGACAGGCTGGAGATCAATCTGTCAGGATTAAGTAAGAATCACACCACTGGACACTCTTAATAAAAGGAGGCTGGTGCTTGCATCATGTTTCCTTCTGTTAACCATGGTTATCTCTAAAGAACACATTCAGTCATCATTGCACTGCACAAAACTGGCCTAACAGCAAGAGTTATCGCGCTAGAAAATTGCACCACATTCAACCATCTATCGCAATCAAGGAATCAGAGAGAGGTTCCATGTTGCCAAAAAGGCTCCAGGGCGCCCAAGAAAGGACTCAAGCGCAAGGATCATTCTCTTAAAAGTGTTTAGCTTCGGGATCAGGCTACCCATGCAGTGCGGCTTGCTCAGGAATGGCAGGTTCCGAATCGTGCACTTTGCGTTGCGGCTTTCACAAACAGAAATGGGGGGAGGGGGGCGTGGCCGTTGGGCAACCCCGGATTCGTAAAAACCGCCGATTTAAAAATAATTTTGTGCCGCAATCCTCACCTTAAATGCACGCCGGAAGAAGCAGGTGAACTCGGCGGCGGACCGTCGGCGCAGCAGCGACAACTGATGGATATCGGGCGCACTTGTATTTCTGTATGTGATACAAAACATCTGACAAACACACATAAAAACCAGAGGCAAGAGATCATGGTGAAATATAATAAGTGTCATTCTCAAAATTATGGCCATGACTGTAACGTAAATATGGCCATATATACGACTGTTTCATACATTTGTGTGCATTAGGCGCTTAGAGAGTGAATGGAGTGCCAGATGTAGCTTGGGTGATGTGCTCTGCAATTTCTGATTGGCGGATTGAATTTGATACGATGATACCAACGCAGCCATTATTGTGATAGTAATAGTATCAACCATAAGTTCTCTCTTTTTTGCTTCTATTTCCTATTTTGGTACCGGTCCATTTCCGTGGGTACCGGTTTTCTAGGACTGTGAAGCTGCAGGAACGACCGGGACTTTGAGGACTTCCCTTTGGATATTACATCTGCATACCACCAAGTGGTAAACAGGTGAGCAGTATTGCTTACTCCTTACAGAATACTACAACCGACTCTGTATCACAGTGGCGCCGTCCTCTTGTTGTTTTTTTTCTTTCGGCTTTGCATACACAACCATAAAGTTGACAGTTACATGTGATGGTTATATTTGAGGTTTTTATGGATGTTGTTGGGGACCACTGCTTCTAATCATAGAAGACAAAACTTTACACTGTTTTCTCGCGCTGCAACAATTGTGAGCGCACCTTAACCATCGCAGCATTGAAACCTCCAGCACATGTTCAGCGCATTGTGGAAGGATTATTAACAGCTTGCCTCCAGTTCCCAAATGCATTAATTTTTTTCTTCCACTCACCAGTCTTTTGCTGATTTAGAGACTTTATCTCTTCCTTCGCTTGTGAATTCCAAAGGGAATGGAACCATTAAATTACAAAACCTAATAAAAAATAAAACTTCTGTAACGCCCTGGAACCGATACGGTTCTGTCCTTCTAACCTCTAAAGAGATTATTCTGAAAAAAAAAAACCCAAAGCTTTATATCACTACTCCAAGCACGCTGTTAGGATGCCTGTGCCTCATTCTGTGTATGCACAGAAATATATCAATTATAAATAGCTCTACATAAATAAGTAATTCAGTCGTTCTCCATACATAAGCAGGCACACAAACATCACCAATATACTGCCATCTGAAAACAGGCTAATGATGAGATCATATTTCTATAGCAGAAAAAACTCCCCCACTGAAAAAAAAAATCAGGTAGTCATCCGGGCAAAAAAAATCTGTGATATGATTGGCCGTTAACAAGCAAATGATTTTTAAATTTAACAAGATTACACGTTACTACGCACTCAGATTCAACAAAGATATGGACAGATATGGAAATATGCTGCATGTCATAGCTGCATGCTATGGATTTGCCGGGGATCTCTTCTTTTCTCAGTAGTCTTCTTCCCGCCCTAAATCCGCACTTCTCACATGTGAATTCACATGGTGCAGAGGAGATATGACTGTGGATCAACTGCAAACCAGGATGTTTGGAGTTTCCACAAAAAAAAAAAAGCCAACGAAATCAAATAAAGCAAAAAACATTATCTGTTAATCAGTGCCACAGCTAAGTGGTCATGTCCAATCTTTGTTTACTAACCACCTGCAATGACGTGCCCGTTCTGCAGCCAAGCAGCAATATAACTTCAATAGATCAACAAGGGCACAAACATTGGTCTTGACCTACTATTCTCCCCCCTTGTGCATCTTAATAATGATCAGTGACATAAGGTGACTGTATTACAATGAAAACAACGTTAAAGTGGGCAGCCACCAGAACACAAACTTGCCTATATCAGTCCTGTTGTATATTTTAGTTGTTCTTGGATACGACCATAAACTCAGCCCTGGCTGTGGTCAGGCAGATCTTGCTGTTAGGTAAGATCTGTCTCATATGACTGTGCATCTACTGTACTGCAGGTACGTGGGGCGGAGGGGAGAGGAAGAAAAGAGGGAAGAGGCGGGCATCTCTACAAACAGTTAAGCTCTTGATCCGAGGTTGGGAGGCCACAGTAGTGCCAAGTGTGTTTTATTGGTCAAATGAGATAGCACAGCTGATTAGGTCATTGTGCGCTTATATCCACTCATGACTGATCTTTTCTTATCTTCTTTTTCTTTGTGTCGATATTAGTAGAGTCTTCAGAAGCAAATAAAAGGCAGCTAAACCCTGTACCATGATAATCTAAGCAAATGTCAGCACGCGCATCTTGTGCATGAGCACAGCACAGAGGTAATCAGGCAGTGTCTGCCAGTTAGTGCCCGCCCACAAAGCGAATCTTATATTCAGCGCACTATGCAGTGATGAGAGCGTAAAGCAGCAATAAAGCTATGTAAAATTGCAAAGTAAGGGGTCAAAAGTTATCTTTTAATATGTTTGCATGACCAAGGGATTATGTTGAGAACTTTCTTCATAGCAAAGCCCTTTAATAAATGTCCTAATCTACTTAAAGTTTTATTCTACATTTTCACAGAATACCAGAATTCAGAGGAAAATTCAAGCTCTTCTTTTGGCAATCTGCCCATACTTTAATGATAAGACAGAAGAAAAATCTCAAGTTGAAAACCACAATTGACAATTTGTTTAAAACGTTTGAACAATAGGGAAAAGAAAAAGAAAACATCCTGTCAGCAACGAAACAATATAGAATACATAGTGAAAAAATGAAAATAAGTGATTCAGCGAGAAATTGGTTAAAGAGATAAGATATTTATTCTCCCTGCAGTTTAAGAGAATAATACTTGCGCAGGTATAAAGATATATTGCTTAGTGGCACCAAATACTCCAAGAGTCTGTCCGTGTCACTTTTGTTATCAGCTGGCCGTATCCAGAATACCGTCATTACTAAAGATTTATTGTCAGCCACAATAATCTTTGTGAATACTCTGTCTGGAATAATTAGGAGACGTAAAAGGACGTATAAAGTAGATAGTAATACATGTTTAACCGGTTTACCGGCGGGTGTTTGGTAGTATCCATCCACTGCTTAGGATTGCTCTTACTAGCGAAGATTGTTAAACTTCCAGTACAATCGACACCCATATAGTAACAGGAGGTAACTTTTTGAGAAGGAGCAGGTATTCAACATCACCATATTGCCAATTAATTTGTATCGTCTCTAAAAACCAAAAAATTAGTGTGCAATTACAGCATGATTAGGTGTTGGATCCTCCAGTTGCAAGTGGTGGCGATACCTCAGCCAGAGGGTGGCACTCGGAGCCCTTTCGTGGGCACCCAGTTCTCACCCCGACACAGAGTTGTGCCATATAGCACTAAGGCTTCTTGCTTGATACAAACGTCCAGAAACGTGACATCCTTGGCTGCAGGACTACATGAGAGCACGAAGTGTGGATAGAGATGGATTGTCATGAGTCTGCTCGGGTCCCCTGATTCTCTCCTCTCAGGAAACCCTGGAGGAAGCTACAATCCCAAATTTCTCCCATCATCTTTCTCTATATGGGATACGTCAGGATCCCAATTAGCTTTACACCTGGGGATACGCTGGGATCAACAAGGTACGGCTTACATTGTCCCCCATGTTGGCATTTGACCGACATACAAGTTGAGGTGTTTGAAGTGTAGCCTGGGCACTTGTCTCAAAAGGTCCGCCATCCTACTCTAGTGGGTCAAGGTCAATACAAAACTTATACTGGCCCCTAGAGAATAACAGACTGATTGCCAACCAATTGGTTACTTTTTATTGGGGTGGGGGAATACATATCTTTTATAGGCAAAAATACAATATGTTTCCCTCCAACAAAGACAATAGGTATCTAGTGTAATTTAGTGAATTTTGAGAATCTTTTCCAGTGCTAAAATAGTTTTGCACGTCCCCATGAGAGGCCAACAAAAAAGAGAAAACAAAAGGTTTACACTATATTCATGTTTCCTCGTAAATACTATGTGGTATTGCCCTCAGACATTACATTGCAGCAATTTTGTCCATCTACTACACACAGCCCCATAGGTAGTAGACCTGGTATACTTGCTCAGTAGATAGTGGACCGCATGGACCTGTACAGTGCAAATCTAAAATAATTTGAATCACATATCTATCATAAAACATCAAAGTAACCATATTTTCAGATTCTCCAAATCTTACCAGCTCTACAAAAAGGACGGTCCCCCCGTAACTGGTGTTCTACAAAAACACATTTTCAGCATGTGCTTTTGAAATAAAATTTCCACGTATAAGTCGTGCTCCTCAGGACTGCCATTCTCCTGCAACCAGAAAATGTAACCATTTTTAAAAAACCTAAAAAAACCAACAGTTATTATTGTATTCTGTATTTATGAGGAGGAGTGTTTTTTTTCTAACATGTATACAGGAGATGGTACCAAATCACAACTAATTCCCTTGCGTAACAAAATTGCAACTTACATAGTGATGGTATTTAATATTCCAGGGTTGCAGTGGGAGCGAAAATTAACAACCGCACAAGGCAGTGAAATTGGAAAAAAAAAAAAATGCCATTTTGCCCCACCATTTTTTTGTAGGCTTTGATTTTACAGATTCATGTGTCACTGTGCCAAAAATGAACATGGCTGTATATTTGGGTGGTAGTTGGGATCAACACATTTCTATCATCGGTTTTATGATGTTTCATACCTTCCTTACAAAATGGAAAACCCTCCCGTAATAAAAAACAAAACAAACATAAAAAATCTTTCATTTTGGACATGTTCGCTGTCTGGCTGCTGTTCTTTCTGTTCTGTGTTCGTGGTGCAGCAATCAAGCTATTTGGCATACGGTTTAGTGTAGAAGCTTTCTTTTATGACCTGTCAAGGCTGCGAAGCTTTTTGATGAGACTTTTCATTTCAAATGGTAAAAACCAACCATTCATTTATGAAGACTGTAAAAAAACAAGACGAAAAACGCTACCAAAAAAAATACGAACCACAAGAACCACCAAAAAACAAAAACAGCCTTTTTGGACATTGTTGATGATCATCACTTTTATTAATTATGCAACGCGCCCGCAAAAAAGCGCCCAACGAACAAACGCGCGCCCTCCCCCTTATCCCGTCCTCTTCCCCTCGGTGCCGATCCCCTCATCCCCTCTCCATTCTGGAAGAGGGAAGTGACAATAGATGTTTTGAATTATCGCTCACTCTACCTTGCGGTAACGTCCCCTCTCAAACGCCAAAACCCCTCTCACGCAGAGGAAGGATGCGGACGAGGGAAGACGCGGCGCGACCGACATTTTTTTTCTCCTTTTTTTTCATTTCATTTCCCCCACCAGGTGATTTAGCCCCGTAGGTGAGCACCTGGGGCTTCAAGACTATTGACTAGACGTCCCTGTATGAAGATGAAACATAAGGAGTCAGAGTTTGAGTATTTAGAAATGGTTTTTGTTTTTTTGTGATTGCAAGGTTTCCGCGACTGGGTCGGGCTCCTACTGGCCTACCAGAATACCATATGAATTCATAAGGTCAGCAAAAGACACACCAAAAGCAAAGCTCCCTAGGTTAACCTTACTACTATAATTTGCTAAAAAAGGGTGGGAGGGTGGTTCCACATAACCTAACCACCCTCAGTTCCCACAACAATGATATTCATATAACCAACACTATAAAAGTCCCAAAGCCCTCTTCAGAGATTGACTGAATCATCCTTTCTACGATCCGGTCTACACACCAGACAAACTTGGTTGTTCCCTTAACACACTTAACAACCGGTGATATACCTGACCTACTTGTACATACTAAACATATCTTTGGACATGCATGGGAAGCATTAAACCTAGATGAAACCATCATACTACATCTATATTATTGTGTATTATTAATATAATATACTAAATACTATAATCTAACTACCTATATTTTTATAATAAGTTAATTTGGTGAAAAACACCCCCTAGAAAATTTACAGATATGCCATGTGTTATGGCACGGACATAGATGGGCCAATAAACAAGGAACCCAACATGTCACAGAACTACATTGCTTCTATATTTCTACTGCTGAAAAAGAACAAAACAAAAACTCCCTAAACAACAACAAAAATTTTTTCAGTCAATAAGTGAAAGTTTTTCAGCCCCAGAATCATGTACAACCCGGATTTACCAACGCCAGCACATCATCGCTCGCTCCATTTATTTACTGGGTCTGGTGTGGAGACGAAATAAACATGGTTCCCCGTCTAATGATACCATATTTGGAATTAATTTTGCAAGCCCCGCTTCTAAAACTGTCACATTTTACAGTATGATAAATGAGTTATTAAAATACAGTTGTTCGATCATTCTTATGTTTATAGTTTTTTTAAAGCTTCGTAAAAATGCAAGAAGTTATTACTTTGCTGACATTACAGCACCTATCTTAGCGGGAGAAATATATTATTATTATGTTTCTGGCCGCCTGTAAATACAACCATTGAATTTATCTAACGCAATATTACAGATCCATTAATTGGTTTCAATACCAAGTTAAAGTAATGCAAGAGACAAGCCGTATCCGACGCGTGCAGAGTCCTTAACCTCTAGCCTCCAGGTCCGCTTTATGATGACTACCTGCGCTGATAAACACATGGATTATCTAACAACATTTGCAGATTGTTTAAATTATTTCCATAAGGTTTATTAGCTGCTGCAAAGGCAGTTTCGCCCTTTGAGACTGCCTGCTGTGCCAGGTTCACAATACTATTCTTCCTGTACTGTTGCCCAAATGTGCAGATTCTCGTCTGAGACCGGATGGAGGAAACTTTTGAGAGGGATTACTCTACGAATCTTGAAAAAGTGTGATGCTCTGCGGTTTTGAAGGAAAATAATGGGGCGGTGAACCGTTTCAGAACACTGATACATAATTTTGGCTATTCCAAATACAGGAAATATTTTCCCAGAAATGAATCTATTGTAATTTGGTCTAGGTCACTTGGGGTTTGGTACACCTAGGACCAATCTGTCCCTCATATTTTGTTGCAGTGTCCATGGGCCTGGAACTCTGTTCTCTTACACATAGTAACTTCATTGAACTGTGCTGAGCTGCTACGCTCTGGTACCGAAGCGCATTATGTTAATCGTAACTAAAACTTTGAAGTCATTTTTGCATCAATTACAGAAATTACAGTGAACAAGTGCTCTGAAAGCATTCTGAGTCCCGTTCACCTTCAAAGATAGAGACTAATTATTAACTTTTCCATAGCTAATGAGAACTCAGTAGTTCTTTGCTTGCTCTGGGGGGGGGTGCTTCATAAATTCCTTGCCTGCTCTGGGGAGATCTCCAGCATTCCTTTCTTACTTTTTTTTTTTAAAAGAAATTTGGGGTGGTTGGTTCAACGAGAAAGATAGATACACAAACATGAGTAATATATGTACCCGGGTTGGAGAATGTTATGATTGCTTATACCCGTATGTATTTTAGAGCACAAATAGCGGAACACAGATTTCTTATCCAAATTTTGCAGAAAAAAAAAAAAAAAGAAAAAACATCACTGATATATGTTGGCAAATGTTCCAGTAACCTAATCTGAAAAGACATTCCATGAATGTCAGACAATTGCTCCATTTCAACAATTTTTCCATGAAATAATTGTTCTAACCCATACAACAGTCAGCTCGCTTGGACATTCTATTACGTGGGAATAACAGACCTAGAAGAGGTGACCGGCAAACCACATGGGCCGCTTAGGAGTCTCATAGGCAAAACACCCACAATGCACTTGGTGCACATGTTTACAAACGCAGAACATACTGCAATCCACATGAAGATTGTTGTGAGCCGGTTGGTTGCCCATCCAAACCATCCAAATGCATCGAAATATCACCACAAGTGTGTTACCAATCGGCAGCCATCTTCCCTCTTGTCCAGCATTTTCGAGTAATTACTTCAATACAACAGGCATTGTTGCTTTCAAGATCCAAATGATGGTTAACCTAACATTACATTCTAACCAATGGACATTAAGCTGGATTGAACCACTGGTCCTTTAAACATTTAAATTTACCCTTCCAGACCCTTTTTTTCTTAAACTGGAACAAATCCTACACTAACGCCCCAGCCCACCACTCACTCAACCCAGGGACTTTTCTATACTAAACAAGGATACATAAAAAAGAATTTATTTCCCTAGTTGCAGACACTAAAACACTAATCCAACAATTGACGGTTAAAACATTAATATTTGTGGATTATATGTGGGACCCCATGACTAACCTATAAGTCCACCCTGCTCCATGCCACACAAATATATTAACACATAAATAGAAAAACGCCCTATAAATTAGCCCATTTTTTGTAAGTAGTTTCCTCCTTTCATTCTTTACATTGCAATTAGGCCGAAGTCTAAATCTATTTAATTTAAGACGTGCTATTTAGAGGAGCAATCCAAATGAATAAAAATAAAACCTTTTTTTTCCCAAGGATAATGTATCATTGTGGGGTGGTTGGGACTTGCCGAATCTATGCCTTTCGTCTTTCCACATCCCTACTCGTCCCCACCCATAATTAGTTTGTGTTTTGCAAAGCATGATATAATATAAATTATTATTATTATTAGAACAAATCCAAATACAGTCTCCCCATACTTAAGACCACTCGACTTACATACCCCCCCTAGTTACAAACGACCACTGGATATTTGGTATTTATTGTACGTTAGTCCTATGCTATACCAATAAACATTATAACAGATATCACAGTGTCTGTAAATCTTATTATGAATCCTGGTTTCTATGACAACCCAACGTTTTAAATCACTTGTCACAGAGACCAAACAATTCTGGCTGGGTTTACAATGATACAACATATACATTCCCGACTTTCAACAAATCAACTTAAGAACAAACCTACAGACCCTGATTTGTCTGTTAACCTCTGGGACTGCTGCCTTTACAAAGGAAGGAGACCCGCTCGTGAAAAAAAGTGGGGGGGCTCACTATCTATGTTGGAGAGTACGTAGACACTGGTGAGGGAGTAGATCATTTTATGTGTCTAGGTGATCCGGTACGTGGGGTTTTTCAGTTTATTTCAGGATATCTTTTTTCTTTGAACAAAACTACCTAATGACAAACGCGACTATCCCCTGCCTATTTTTGGGAACTTCCAGTTTTAATGTCATGGTGGCTATTACCTTATTGAATTAAGAAAGGAAAAAAACAAAAGCTTTTTATCAGTTAGACAAAATGTTTTTGGTAAACTCCGATATCCACCATTTCCTTTGACTTCCATAATCCACATAGAATTATGGCATATTTGATATCTTTATCTACTGGACTTCATTTATTCTTCTCTGTCCTACATTCACCCTGGATGAATGTGCTCGTGTTATACTGCTGTGAATATAACCTGAGATGTCCTTTACTTACTAGCACCAAGCCCTCAACATTCATTTTCAAGCCAACTGAACAAAAGACACATATTCACAGAACAATGGTTAAGGGCGAGCGAATTCTTGTGCAGAAGAAAATATCGAGACCAGTCTGCACACTGTGAACCATGCGTCGTCTATTTAATTCTGACAATATTTTCGTGTGCAATTGTTTCAAGCAATCACTAATTACAAAAGTACAAATGAAGTCGCAACTCTCTTCCCGAGGTCTTTGTAAATGGCGCCTGGACACATTTTGGGCAGAAAGGTCACACTTATGGACCATCTTTCACAACGTCTTTCACATCTTTTCACAGTGTCATATTAGCCTTACTTTAGACAATTAATATTTTCATACCCTTAAAACACACCTATTTGTTTACAGCCGGCTGTCATAATGCCATGGCTGATATGGGTTTTGATAGAAGCCTCTACTCCATAACTCGATCATTCTTAATTTTTGCACTTGACCTCTAGCTGGAAGATGGGAGCATCTGGTGGTCTTTGGAACGCCGGTCAAATCTCGGGGACCCGCACTAGGTTTTAGCTTAGACTGAGGCATATTAAGGGGATTCCACAGCCCCCAGAGAAAATGATCATTGTGAAACAGTAGAACACTTACATTTTTTCTAGTTGTGAGAGATGAAATGGAATTTTGATATTATTCTCATTGTCTAGACTGTAATTAGAACATAAGAAATGACTTACAGGAGGGGATATTTTATCCAAGACCACAATGAAGACATCTGATAATAATGGATCGGCTCCTGAATGTATATATGATAAGACCCAGCACGGGTTTCTCCCCTGAGGAGCTTAACTAGCATTATGCCAATGCTGATGGTAGTCATCTATATTGCATTGTATACAATCTACAATGCGATTAGGAAAACTAGCTGATAATGGAATTATGGAGAATAATACTATATTTAAAAAAAAAACATTTTGCCCCGAAAAAGGTAAAATTACAAAAACAATTCTAGTCGTTGAGAACACAAAAACTATAGTAGAAACAGGTACCGAAAAAAAAAATCATAAATACATACATTTTGGAAATGCCTATGTATTTTATTCTTAATTTTTACTTGTCAGGACAGATAGGGACAGACTTTTTTTTTTTCAACAAGACATGACCACATAGGTAAATGCTAATGCATCCTCTGCATCAGCCAAAGACTCGCCACCACAGGGCTCAGCCCAGCCTATCTGGCCTTGCGTGGACTTTCTGTCCCTGATATTACCCATACATACGATCTGAGGACTAATTTATTGGAGGCACATTTCACACCTGCGTTCAAAAGGTTCCGTTCCCATTCCCCAACAGTAAAATAGGGCAGTCATACTGCAGCTTTTTTTTGTAATAAATGCCAGATTGCCCGATAATAAAGCGTTCATTACAGTGCAGCGAAGGACAGCCCAGACCAAGTATGTCGGTGCACGAGCTTAGTTTCCCACCTTGGGGTTGGTCAGGTTCCATTCCCCTTCCATTATCACATAGCTAAAACTAACGCCTCCATCCGTGTCTTTGTAGGTATAAGGTTTCATTCACAAGGCCGTGTGCTCACCTGGGACTGGAGGGGAGATTGAGCACTAATCACCCTCCCCGCTCACCAGTGACAGCGAGCGGCCCCGGGACTCATACATGTCCGATATTTTGCGGCGCTCCCACCTAGCTGCCATGCTCGTACCTTAGACATCTATGGGACCGTGAACTGGCCGCAAATTGGTGTTCCCAGATCACAAGACCCACAACGGTCGTGTTAATGGTCTTTATTAAGGAATTGTAAAGGAATGTTTACCCTGTTATACATAAATGGAAATAGTAAACAGTTTCCCCCCTGTGGTAGGGGTGAATGTAGCCTAAGGGGGCATTCCCCAAACGTGTGCTCTTGTCCTGGACCAGATCCCCTCAAGCCAGGGCTGGGTGAGAGTGGAGGAGTGAGTTCTCTTCACCCCTCCTCACCCATAGGCACGAGCACCAGGTGTCAAATCTGGACAAATCCGGAGTAACTGCCCTACTCGTTACAGTGCCGTGAAGCGCATTTGCATGATCCAAGGGTCTAAATGGGTGCTGTGCATTTCCGTGCAATCATGAGACAGATCACGCCCCCCATCCACCATGTGAACAGCCCTTACTCTATGGCTGTTTGACACTGGTGAGATTAGTCCTTTTGCTCTACTGTTTATGGCACGAGTACGGATCATTATGAGGAACTAATCATGTAACCTTTTTTAGTGGACACAAAACCAAATCAAACCCCTACACCCTCAACCAATCATGAAACCCATCTCAAATATACATACAAACTACACAAAAGAACCAAGCGGCAAAAAACACTAATCTGTACAAAGTATATCTTTATTGAATAAATACATCACTTCAAACATATACACCCTCAATGGGAAAGTTGATACCATACAATGTAATGGTGGACACAAGTCGCCCAAATGAAATAAAGGGCAACACAGGAGACCAATGGCTCCCCTATTTAGTCCCAGAGGCCATAATGTAATAGGTATGACATAATGTAATTCAAAAATAGTTCCCTCAAATAAATAGGGAAAAGTGCAATAGTTCGTTGAGGATCACCAGCAACCACTGGAGGTACCCGTCCAGTGTAAAAAAGTATCAGTTGCCATTGCACACTTACCCTAAAACATGGTGGACAGACGCTGGCGATCAGGGGAAAGCCAAAGGATCACCCCATCTTGGGCCTACTGTGTCCCCATACATGGGTATGTAATAACTTTTCCCCATTTGAGGGTTATATATGTTTGAAATTGATGTATTTATTTCTAAATAAAGAAGATTACTTTTTACTTTACAATTATGTTTTTTGCCGCTCTGGTTCTTTTGCATTTTTTAGTGATCCGGCATCTCTCCAATAGACTTGCTTCCTTATTTGTTGCTGCAAGAAATTAACATGCGATTCAAGAATAAGCACTTTGATGAATGATTATCCAAGACACTCAATGCTGGTGGTGCCCCCTGTCATATTCCTGCTCTTTTAAGCTTCTTAGGACCTTTTTCCTCTTTTACCAAAGCTATTTAAAATATCAACCTACCCAGGGCTCTATGCTCCACAGATGTTAATGGTGCAATTGAGCCCCTCGGCTATTGGCATACTTTTTAAAACATTTATTTCTTAAAACCAGGCATAAGAAGCTACCGAAGAGCAATTACGTCTGCGGGTGCGCATAACAGCATGTAAGTTGTCTTGGTTTTATAATACTGTGTGATGGTATAGAATATCCTTTAAACGGCACAAGTCTACCTAAAAACTATGGCGGGTTTGCTACAGAGGTGCAGAAAATCTTTTACCTATTCCAAATATCTGGAACCCCTAAAGGAGTTGGCCATAGTGAATGATGAATTCCAACATAGAATATGCTGTGCACTGTGTGACCACAGCCAACAAGCGCAAGGGTCTCCATCAAGTTTATAATACATCACTTTGAGTTACCTATAATGGCAAGCACTCGAGATATTGTGTGAAGAAACAGTATAGAATGAACCTACTACCCACCCACTCCACAAGAGGGCAACAATATTAAAAATAAAATTAACTATACATGGTTTACTTTTCCATTGTTTCCCACTCATTTGACAGAGAAATGCCAATTATTTCTATGGGGTTTATACGTATATATTTTTTTATTATTGCTTATTCCAACGACTGGCAAACCAAAAGATCAGTAATGAAATGCTATAGATTCAGACTAAATAAAATAAACTAGAACAAAAAATTACAAAGCCAAAATATTTGGTTTATTTAATGCACAAATCGTGGAACGTGTAATTCCGACCAACACTGTTACACAAAAATTACCCATGTAAAAGTAATGTAATGCACAAAAAGTTCTAAGGTGTTTATCATGGATATCCCTCGACAGCAGTGTGACATGCCGCGGACGATGAATCCATTTAAGGGAGCATTCACTAACGCTGGAATGTTGTCAAAAAAAAAGAACATTTGCCTCATTGAAATTTGTTTATAATTTATCTCATAGTGTCACGTTTTGTCTGGAGAAAAAAAACAAACAAGAATTTTCTAAATTGGGTAAAAAAAAACTTACAGGCCTACACAATAATCCACAAGCAGATACAGAGGAAAACAAGGGGGGGACACGACGTACCACCTGACGATATGGACTACTTCATACAAATTTCCTGTGCAAGACAATTCTTTAAGCACTGGGAAGAAACAAAGACTTAAAATTCAAGATTCTATATTGCGTATACATATAATTTTACATGATCTAGGACATAGGGGATACCTAAGCAATCCTTCTGCAGCACACGCCCTATCACCCCCAGTATTGACAATCCAAATTTCCCCTTTTATCTAAGGATGAGTTCCTTGATTGGGGATACTAAAACAAGATTGAAAGAAGTGTCACTGAAAACTATCGAAGACAGGAGGGTGGAACAAAAATTGGACCATGGGAGCACACTTACGTTGTACAAAACTGTGGGCAAAAAGGCGATACAATTATAGTACTAATGCTAAAGGGAAGTGTGTAAGGGGCACACACAGTTATTTCTAACGAAAGAATTCAGGCTAATCCGGGGTTTGAGACTTTGTGATCATAGTGGGCTTTGGATTGCAGTTTTTGGGTACTCCGTCCTGAAAGGTTCCCATCACGGATCATGAATATATCTTAGTAACCCCTACATAAAATCCCCACTGACCATGTTTACTGTAAGCCTGCAACACCTTAATTAATTGAACATAAGACCACCAAAAATTCCTGGCGAATTAATTTAAGACACATGAGCAAGACCCAAAAGTCTATAAATATCCATATGCCCAGTGGCATAGCCGAGTGACTTTCTTGAATGAGTTTCTGAATTTCTGCTCTATAAGTTGTGGCTCGGGTAGCCACTTACCCTAGGGTGCTGTGGAAATCACACTGTTGCACAACCTATCGGAGATATTGGTCCTTGTGCTACCCCCGTTAAATCCGATGGTAGCACATGGACAAAACTCATCTGCGCGCAGGAGCCCTAAGAATCTACTAGTTAATTTATATTTTTTATCATTGAAAAAGGGGATCCCAGAAAGTAACTTCGTAAAAATTTGTAATGCTACCAATAGTAATACAACAAATACCATTAATCCAAATTGGAGATCAATAAGTGCGTCTACATCAACAAATTTTATAGGGTTCAAATATGTGAGTTTCTCTCCAATATGGCAACCGTCTACAACTAACATCTCCCGCCCAGATCCCACAGTTGTTTCACTAACCCTCCGCCTCTTATGCTCCCAGTGATGATGTACAGACTGTCCGCACTGTTTCCCATAGCAACGATGTGTAACGGCCATCACTGCACTTACCATCACTGAGATGGATCTTCACCACAACACTAGCCATACTGGGGATGGCACGGCACCAACAGACTACAGGCCAAACATAGTGATGATCCATGATCCTTAGTCGGAAGACAAATGTCCGATGCCCGAGGACATGTTTGATGGTTAAAACGTTGAACCAGTGCCCCTGATCAAAGCAATGCTGATTAAAGCCGGTCGCATTTTAATTCTCCACATGAGCGTTTACCTCCGCAGTTTCCAACATTTTAAATAATAACTAATTCACTTATCTTACTTACATTTTAATAAATGACGCCATTCTTCAAAAATGCCCTCCCCTTCCCCCCTCCTCCCCACTCCTCCCCCCAACCTCCACCCGCGCCATCACCCCCTCCCCCCGCCCAACTCCCCCCCAATACAGCTCCTACATGTCGACCTACCACGCCCCGCCCCCAGCTACTTCCACCACTTTGGTTCCTTGCCGCAGCCGCTCTCACCACGTATGAGGACTTTGATTGAAACAAAAAAAAACGCAAACAGTTAGCCGCATTACTGGGTGATAGGTTATTGATGGGTAGAGGAAATAAGGAGGGGAGAGCAGATGCGAAGGGAAATAAGGAACGGAGGCAGAGCCGAGAGTACTGCTCGGAGTTCTGGCTTCTCCGAGAATACCCCTTTAAGGCTTCTGGGTAGATCCCAATAGTTTTGATTAGCATAATTATTTATAAAGAGATTCTCTTCGCATTTTAGGTATAAAAATTAAACTTGATCTTTCGTAATGACCACACAAGTGCGTCGAGGGTGTCGCAGAGCCTCCAGGTTTCTGGCTTATACATCCCCGCGAGACACTTTTTCCTAACCTCCTACATCTCGTGGACATCCATGGAGTGGAGTAAAAGCTCTAACGTCCCCACACAGTGGCAGGTATTGGCAGGAGGGCAACTGAGTGAGCAGTTGGGATCTGGATCTACCTGTGCCACAATGAACATAAAGATACGGTTTCATTTTTATAACTTAAATTCAGGACAACACTAGCTAATAAATAATAATATAATAAAATCGTTATTATATACAGCATCAAATTCCACAGCGTTACAAATCAGAGAGGACATGTAACAAAGATAATACTACATTACAGGGTACAACATCATATGAACAATAGAGTGAGGGTTCCTGCTCACCATAGCTTACATCTATTAGGATGAGGGGTTACACAGAAGCTCACCGTCTATAAGGTGGGGGCGGGACACAAGGCTTACAGTCTATGAGTATGAGGTGGGGAACAAGATAGCTTCACGTCTATGAAAGGATAAAGGGGTTGACACTAAAGTCTTACAGTCGATGAGGAGAAGGGGCTGAACCAAGAGCTACAGTCTAATTAGGGTGTGGGTGACACAAGAGCTTACAGTCTATGAGTGATTGAGGGGCGAGTGAACACAAGATGCTTTCACACCAGGCTATGAGGATAAGGGGGTCGACCAGAGCTTACATTCTCTGAAGGCGATGAGGGCCCTGCTCCCACACACCAAATAGCTCGTTCAACCGACTATACTATCGCTTAACTTTTTCTGCTTTTGTTTCCTCCCCATTCATCCCCTCTCACTAACTAAACCCTTCCCCCGATTCACTTCCCCCATTCTTAAGAATATTAGTTTGGGCCGGTGCGATGTAGCGTGTTTAGAACTTAGTAGTGGTAGGCCATCCTCGCAACTTGGTCAGCGTAGCATAGGTACAGGTGGCGTATTGGATGCCTACATTGACTGGCTGTTACTGGTCCACAGCTTACGAACAAAATAGGCCAGCTACATATAGAGGAAGAAGAAGCAGGTCAAAATAGCGAAGAGAGTGGGTGCAGTGGGTGAAACTGATCAGAGAAGGGTGCGACCCGTTCTTAAACAAGACTTAGCGTAAGATAGCATTATACAATAGCAGGGGCCGCATGCGGCGCACTCTGCCGTAAACGACACGCCCTGGGGAGCCGACTACCGGATACGGTAGCAGGGCTCAAGTCCAACTGGGCTTGAGAATAGGGGGAGGGGGCCTACTCAGAGGTCTGAGGAGTGAATAGAGAACGTGGGGGTTGTTGGGTCGGGCATGTCAAGAGCTCTACTCCCGGGAGTTCCCTCTCGTTGCACCGCCAACATGTGAGCGATGCTCGGAGATGAGCTCGACGTAGGAAGACCCCTAGAGTTAAGTTTAAAGTAGGATTGTGGGTTGAAAGTCTTACTTGGAGTATTGGGGGTGAATCTTGGATTTGTAGATGTTGCGGGTGGGATGATGTGTATTAGGGTAGGATTTCGACTCTATCTGACTTAAGGGCGTCAACTACCGGTCGGAAAGACGGGGTCGTGGTCTTTGTGTCACATAAGAGGACTGTCGATACAGTTTAACCACACCAGAGGGTTGCTGCGGGTGAAACGAGGAGGCTGGTTTGAGGGGTGCCGCACACGAATATTGTGCAGCGGCTGGTAGCGGGGGTAAGGGGAATGGAGAGTATGTAGACGGGTGAACTGGAGATGAATGCTGGGTGGGAGAAGAGGATTGTTGGTTGGGACTCAGAGTTTGCTTCAGAGCACCTTCGTTGGTTTTGTATGTTATAGTTGTACGTGGGGCTTCTTAATGTATGGAAGGTAGAGAATAAATAAGGGAGGAAAAGAAGTAGTGGGAGTAACCACGACAGGGTAGAAAGAGGGTGTGGTTAGGGTAAGCGTAGGTGGATGGAAAAGATGGAGGAATATAGGGATTAGCAGAAGAGGGGCGGTGGTCAAGTGAGGCCTGAGAGTAGAGAATAAACGCGAGGGGGGCGGTTGGGTGGTGAGAGGGAGGGGGGATGTATTGAAAGAGGGGTATGGTGGGGTATTGTGACCCAAGAGCTTACAATTATGGATGAGGGGGTGACCACAAGAGCTTACAGTCTTTAGGATAGGGGTGACACAAAGCTTAACGTGCTATAGGATGAGGGGTGACACAGAGTATAGAGAGCTTGTACATGTCCGGCCATGTTTTTAAGGAAACATAATAAAATAATACATAAAATTTCTGCTGCTTGACCAGCCTCAGCCGCCACTTCATATACTAGGTCCAGGTTAAAGTGATGGCAGAGAAGCCGGAGCTTGTATATAGTCTGGTGTTTGCAGGCTAACCAACGAGAGGACAAAAGATGGATTATAAGTTGACATTTTCGTAAAGGTTAGTGATGTTATGGCTCGCCGAAAAATATGGATTTTAAGAGCACGTTTGAAACTTTGCTCTATCGTGCTGCTGGGATCTCTCGCTAAAGGTTACCTACTGGTATTCCATTAATGAGAGACAAAATCCTACACTCACAACTATTAATACATGATAATAACTAAGGATGAGTAGCGGAATTTCTCTTATGTAATTATAGAATGGCACAAGAGAGGTACACTCAAATCCAGCCTTTTGGAGCCCCAAACAGTATGTACTTATAGGCAACTGGAAAACAAACATCATTATAAGGTTCAATATTTTTGGAAAAAACGATAAATGTGGTACAACAAAGCCCATGAAGAGAGTGCCAACATTACCCGGCTCGTACGCTCTCAAATCACATTTACACTATTCTAAAAATAAGATTAGACACACATTATTTAAAGTCTGAAGCGTCTCGATACCCTGTAGTTGAGACAACTATATAAATAGCAACCCGTATTCCCCGGTGGCAACAGTTATCAAGTAATAGCCGGTCATGCATGAAATAATTACGCAGCGCTCGCAATCCCTGTTCTCTTAGGTATTTCCTTGTCTGCATCAGCAGCAATTTGTGAGCTTATTCCTTGCATTCCATGAGCGTGCCCTCCACAATCTTATCTTACAATTCTTTAGTTCCTAATTAATTTTTTGTATCCTCACACAATTGCACCGTGGATGAATACCCCCGCTATGTTTCCATTTTAAGGAACCGTCTTCGAATCAAGGAGGTCTTGTACGTCGTCGTCCAAAGGTGCCCACTGACTCATGTTTTCATGTGCTTGATGGGCGTCAAGCGTGCAACTTTTCATTGCTTCTGTATCACAATAAATGTGTGGGACTTGCAAGAGAATGGATCGTGGGGTTACAAGACCATCTCGGATGGACTTTTCAGGTCAATGCTTCATCCTGAAAGGACAACTATAAACCCTAAACAGATTAAATAGTACTCAGAAACAGTCCGACCTATGTCCAGCACAAGCCATACCACCCGCTACAACCCTAAACCCACCAACAAAGATCGCACATTTTCTCACCATTATTTTGTCCACGGCGAAGGCGAAGCAACTTTTCAATTTTCAAATGCTTCCCGCATATTCGATTTAATTGACCTCGCACTTCTGACAGGTCTGTAGGAATAATGCATAACCACTTTCTTACTAGCATTGTGCAACTTCTATCGCTCACAAACCTGCTTAAGGTTCAATCAAAAACTCAAATTATCAAAAAGTGTTCTGTCTGATACCGTATATACTCTAGTATAAGCCCGACCCGATATAAGCCGAAACCCCCTAATTTCAACACCAAAAACTGGAAAACCCATTGACCTCGAGTATAAGCCGAGGGTGAAATGCAGGGTACAGTCCGCCCCAGTAAATTTAAAAAAAATAAAAAAAAAAGAAGAAAAATTAAAAGAGTAGTAGCAACGCACCGAAGTAAGGACTCCAACTGAGCGGGGCGCGAGAAGAAAGGGCAAGAAAAAGGAGTAATGGAGACGATAGAGGTCGTACTAACGACGGGGCACCAAGGAGTTGTGAAATATAGAGTGCCAAAATAGAGAATGCACAGATGGACAGCGGGAGATGAGCTAGAGGGTGGGGAACGCAGGTATGTTGGGAATTCGTCTTGGGGAACGAGGGACGACGGCGGGAGGCAACACACAGGGGGCTACAGGTGGGAAAAGAAAGAATAGCAGTAGTGAGGAATAAAGCTCGCGATGAGCGTGTGGACGGCTGAAGCTAAGTAAGGCGTAGACATGAAATACACGGATCTTGAGTAGAACTGGGTGAAGTCTTTTTTTTTGTCGCGAGAGAAGGAATGTGGTGAGGAGGGGGAAGAAGCAGTGGAGTGGCAAATAAAAGTCACATTGAAAGTGAGTGCGAACAAAGTATAAAAGCCGGTTGAAAGGGAGAGAAAAAAAATAGTCTGCCCAGCCCCGTAACAGACAGCCTGCCCACCCCCTGAGCCTACCCGCCTCCCCGCCCCTTTAGTATGAAACAAATACCACTGTACGCATCTTTCCGACGTCCTCCATAAGGTCCTCTTCTGTCCGCAAGACTGTCCCAGACGAAGAGGACATACAGGGTGATGGTCAAGAAAGTGAGTTTGAACCTTTATTTTTTTTATTGACTCGAGTATAAGCCGAGTTAGGGTTTTTGATGCACAAATTTTGTGTTGAAAAACAGGCTTATATCGAGTATCTAAGGTAATTTTCTCTTAGTAGCCGAAGACCAGATAACCCAAGTAAAACATGTTGTGCCATCAAGATCCTTGGTTTGTATTTTTCCATCAAGTTTAAGTAATCTCCCTCATATGGAAAAGAACAAACCTGGTCAATTGTCAAAACAAATAATGAAGTGGGCATTACCTGTTGGCATGTTTTCCTACACAGTCTGATAAAAGTCAATCAGGTTGGGTCTGATTTCTTTGGCGCACACACCCACTACTGCAAAAATGGTAGTCTCATTTTGAAAATGTCATAAATGAATAATGATTTAATAGAATATAATGAAAAGTCCTAAATTAAATGTATCATACATTTTAAGGCAGAATAATACTTGACAATTCCCAGTTCTAAACGATTCTCAGAATTCTTTTTCAAGGAACACAAGCACCATGAGTTTATCATGACAACTCTTCTTTAGGATGTAAATAATTTTTGCCTAACACACAGAAGCCATAATGGGGAACCCTTGTTATAGATTCCCTTCATCAGTCGTCATAGACTGTAACACACTCTATAGTACATGGTTGGTCAAGCTGCAAGGTACGGTGTTTGGGAACTCACAACTGACAGCAGTTAATTAACTACTGCAAAGAGAAGTATTCTCATGCATCAGCAGCCCGGGATGGGAGTATTACATGGAGACCATAATGATCAAAGAACATTCTATGTCAAGAAGTATTTCTCACCCAATGGGATATTATATTTAAGACATTCACTACGACACGTTTCCTAGAACAATTCCTTTGCCAACCCCACTGGGATACCGAATATTTCCATCACACTGTATTTTACATTACACAACTCAGTGAGACCAATGCCGAAGCCAGCCGAGATCCGACAACACCAAACCAGTGATTATTCTCTTGAGTTTGTACATACGGAAATGGTCCGGTCCCCCCAGAGGATATCATAGGACACCTGATATGAGCAGGTGACCCAACACTTCTCCCCACAAATTGTAGTAATCTAGCCACGAAATAGGAGACTTGCCATCAGCCCCAACTAAAACACTCACATTTGTGGATACGCCATGGACCCAAATTGACTTTAAAAAGTCTGCTTCTACAAATCTTATTTAAATCTTAGGCCAAGTCACAGCATTTGATATGTGAATTCAAAAGCAATCAAGTTTTAAGATTTTAGATTACAACAGAGAAAAAGACAAAGCATATGTTTATTTGTATATGTGAGATAATCGTGCTCAAACCTTTGACATTGTAACATAAGAGAGAATCGTTATAAACATTCAATCTAGTTGAATAGTTGCAGTGTTTCAGAGAAAAAAAGTTTTAAAACCTTGGGAATGACGAGCAATCTGGGCTACTCGTGATGGCACCTCCCACTTGGCATCCCTTGATTTACAGGTCTCTACCTATACAAGGCAGGGAGACGATCTGTGAAGGAGGCCAGCATAAACAGGTGTGGGGTGAAACTTTTTACAGTCCCGGTTTTCACCTTTACATGCACAATTTTTCTTGTTTGTGCCTTCCACTACTATCATGAGAAAGCGATCTCCTTCCTTACACTTGATGAAGAATCCGTCGCAGCATGAATCCGCCCTCATAAATTACTAATAGAGCAGAATAAAATGTAGATTTACAACCTCCGCTATCCCAGTGCTGTTAGTCACAATTTCTGATAGACCCCTTAATGAACGGAAGAATGCATGATCGACTGCCTTGCTTCCTTCTTTGTAGGAAGGCCTTTCTCGTGATCGGTTAGAGTTCCACCAGCTGTCAAACACCCACTGTGTAGCCTGTTTTAGCCCCCATCCTGTGGCTGGAGAATAACATCAAACTTGGTACAACCCCTTTAAACACATTATAGAGCTAATAGTTTCACGAATTGGTCCTCTAGCATGCTGTGACATCACCACCAAAAATCATTGTATTTCTTTGGAGCCTGCCTATATTTCTTTTCCTTTCTTTTTCTTCCCACTATGGACACGATTGGATGTGACTTTATCAACACCTATTACTTCACAATTCCCTTCACAAAGACTATGGCTAAGCTCATGATAGATTCTCTAAATTCCGCAATATTCAAATTCAACCAGCTATTTGACCAAGGAGGGTTTCCTTTGTGTGTTTCATTCGAATAAAGCCAACCATGTTTTTACCATCTGCAGCCTCAGTGGAGAGGAGTTTTTGGTGTCTCCATCCGTTTTCATTGGACAGTGTGGCACATAACAAATCACCACCATAATGTGTAACACAGTTTTGGCGCCATTCGGAGATGACAAACACTGATCTCTGTGGGGAACTGAACCGCTCCCTCTCCACAACGCAGCAGAATGTTATGTATACTCCACCACACATGTACATAACCTTTAATTGGTGCTTCCATTTACACTCTCTAAAAATAGTGTTCAAGAAAAATAAACACTGTATTTCCTTTGTAACGGGCAGTCCCACTCTGCACGGCAGCATGATAGGATGTGTGGGATCGCACGAGTATGCTGAACCTCTGGATGTAGTACTACGGGGTGGGAGGGCAGGTGCTGTATTTACTTACCTAGGGGCGTGTGTATACTTACTTGGGGCATGCTGTGCTGTTACTGCTAATTCTGTTTCTGACTGTTATCCTGTTGTTATATGATTAACTAATAGTAGAGGGCTGTGACTTGTATACTACATGGGGGCTTGCTGTGTATACTAATGGGGGGCTTTGGTATATTGGTAGAGAATGGGGGCTTGCTGTTATGTGTGATATATAATAACCATGGGATGGTGGGCATGACTGCTAGTATTAGACGGACACGTGACAGTCAAGGGCGGAGACATGCTGTACGAACGACATGTGTGGGCGTGAGTGATAGTCTGCTATACTAGGGGGAACTGGCTGTTACATATATGGGGGGCTGGTGGCTGCTGCAGCTGGAGTGAGCTCAATAGGAGCTTGCGGGAGCGCACTGCATGTACTACCTAGGCATTGCTGTTGACTTACTAGGGGCTCTGCGGTTGTGTGGCCCTAGTAAACCAAGCCGGATTATCACTCGAGGGGCGTAGTCATATAGTAGTGGTTTTTTCCAGTTTTGGTGGTGTAAAATTAGGGGCTTCTCAGCTTATACTGGGTCGGCTTATAATGGAGTATATACGGTATGTTTAAAAAAATAAAAACATTATTATAATACATATATTCTTTTACATTACACTTTTTTTGTCACCTTTATCCCTTGTCTAACAATTTGACACAAATATTGTGGGTAGGGAACTACACAATTTACAACCACAGTGAACCCTTCCAGTTTAGAGGCCACCAACCCATAGTAGAGATCTCTTACTTGTCACAATTTCTGACAGAATTGTGCTGACTGTGTATTAGTTTTCCCCAATTGTCTGGAGATGAGCAGAACACTGCTCCGTTCCATCTGACTCCTCTCGTCATAGAAGATAACGTGTACATTCAAACACTCAGAACACTAGTATTAATCCCAGAGCATATTGATTTCTTGTTTAACATATTTAAGTGTTAAGGAAAGCCCTGTTCCTGCAACATCCTACACTCTTTCATTTGACTGCAGCACCCTTTACCAGCAGGTACTGGCTTAATAGAATTAGCATTTACATATTATAAAGCAGACTTTAAAAAACAATAATGAAAAAAAACAAAGCATGGGAAAGCAGCGTATATTTCAAATTAATGGCACTCTTACGTTGCTGGCCCTTAAGTCATGTGCTATTCACACAGTATGAGGATACGCAACCATGACGTCCCATCTATATGCTACCCATGTACGGGCAACGGGGCGCACAAGAACCAGCTCCTAACAGGAACAGATGCAATGTTCACCGTGGATCGCCGTTGCCGCTGCATAAAGGGACAGCGCCATCTGTTCACGTGTAGTGCCCGTCATTTACTTTTCAAGGTTCCAAGCGGGACTCAAAATGGCCACAGGGTAATGGATGTCGCTTCAACGGCCATCAACCGGTTAAAAAGTCGAAAAGCACAAATAAACATTGAAAATTACCACCTTTGGATTCCTTACGTTTCAACCGTTACTCATACTTCCTTTCAATATATGTGCTTACTTAGCTGGAGGACCGACCAACCAGTCTACTCATAAGCTATTGAAGCCAGTAAGTAGGGGACTACATTACTATAATCTATGGGTTAGGGCTTTGCCTGTATATGAATCTAGAGGGTCCCGTCTGTTTATACTGTCTATGAGGGGGGATCTGCCTACTTATACCATATACGAGGAGTCCTTCGGAATATACATCCTATGAGGGGAAATGGATGCACGTAATGTCTAATATTAATTAGGGGCGGGTCTGTAGGTGCTGTATGTACTTTTTTGTCAAGAGACTAATATACCATATATATACTAATATATATAATATATATATATATATATATACACACATTGTTTTATCTGTGTTGCAGTTTGGTGTTAGGGGTATTAAATTATTTGAAGCAATGTTCTCAGGGTGTATATATTACGTAAGGGACTGTGGTATTTTTAGGGTGAACAGTGGGGGGTAATGTGCTGCACAGAGCTACAGAGATCTGGTGGGAAATTCAGCAGTAATAAGTCAAGGGCAGGAGAGGTGATTTAAGTCCTCTCTGATGGAGCGATCATCACCATAAGTACTATATCCTACTAATTGTTGTGTCACTTCTTAATATTGGCCAGTAATTATTTTAATGTTGCCAGAATATTTTAATGTTGCATATGATTGGCACATACTATCCGACAAACTTGGTTCGAATAAAAAGTCCTTTTTTTTTTTTTTTTTTCAAAGCCAACTGTTAAATAGATAAAACTGTCCGGTAGTTCCTACAATTTATAGCAATGTGCTTTAATTAGGTATGCATTAACACATCATATGAGAATCTGCTCTACACAAAGCTCCTGATGGGTTTGTCAATAACCGTTCTCCGAGACTAAAAGAGATTCGCCTTGTGATAGGTTCTTCTCAGTCACTGACACCCGATCTAAAAACAACATATTTATAACCTGGTATCCCACACGGAGCAGCAGTGTGTGAAAGTGAACAAGTTATACAAAAAAAAATTCAAGTGGATAATGAGGAGTCACACATGGCCAATTCTAAGGGCAGATATTTACAAGGGATTTTTAGCCCTGGAGCCCCATTAAGAGTCTTATATAAACACATACGTTCTACTCTATTACATTCTAAAAAAAGGCATATTAAGTAAATTCTACTCTCAGATCTTGGTTCGCATGACAGATATGTGATGTGCCTGTGGTTACATATATTCTTCCCCCAAGCATGCATCCTGCAGTGTATGCGCTCACAGAAACCAACCCTGACTGAGACCATCTTGTCTCCCTGACAAAGCTCCTTTTCTACTTCTTACTCACTGGGCCACTTCCGTGATGGGAAAAACTTTAACTCAAGCTTGTGATAATTTCACAGGCCCTGAGCAGTCATGACCTCACAACCTTTAGGTCAGGAGTCAAGGTTGTTCTGAAACTATCTGTGTGGCTTATTATGAGAAGAGGAACAAAAGTGGAGGAACATGTCCAAGTGTGATGAGAGAGACAAGCAAAAGCACGGCGACACTTTGGTCATTTGTTGTGCCTGCGAACCCCGTCTCTGAACATCTTAAGTGGTCGTGTTATTGTGACTCATGGTCTTGGCAGTATGGGGTTAATGGAGGGTCTAAATCGATCAGTATGCTTCAAGTTAGTAAGAAATCTCCAGAGCTAGAGAGATACCAAATATACATTTTATTACCCTACCCGTTCATAAATTTGAATATTTTAATTTTTTTCTGAATTTGTTAACTGTATTGTCTGAGGTTAGACTGCATTACAGAAGGTAACATTTACACTTTTTATTTGTGAACAATACCTCATTGTGAAGGGAGGCCTTCTGTGTTCCAAACTCATTACCGTATTTTTCTGACTATAAGGCGCACAAAAAATCCTTTGATTTTCTCAAAAATAAAAGGCGCGCATTATAGTCCAGTGCGTCCTATATATGAACTGTACTTACAGACAACAGCTGCCTTAAACTGTGCACAGGTCTGCCACCTGCTGGTCATTCATCCTTATAATCAGGTGCGCCTTATAATCTGGTGTGCCTTATATGTGAACCTAGACCTTTTAGCAGGCATTTATTGATGGTGCGTCTTATAATCCGGTGCGCCTTATAGTTCTAAAAATACGGTAAATGCATTTCTGTATTTGTCAATGTGGCAACTTTTCCTTTATCTTTCAGTTTTTAAAAGATCAACGTATTAATTGATATGGGGCAAAAATATATCAGAACAAAATTTGATCAGAAATCACTTGACAGTAGTGCTGCTCAGGCTTTTGATCTGTTCATTTTGTAATCTGATAAAAGCATTGTTACTTTACACCATTGTAAAAGTTTTCCCATATAAAATCATGAACTTGTAAAATCACTAAGACTGAGGAAACTTGGGAAGTAATTGCAGCAGTTTACCTGCTACATAATCCCCCACAGTGGCTTACAGTGGCAGCATAGTGGGTGGGTTCTCCGCATGCTGCATAAAAAACTCAACAAGAATTTATACACGTCTTTATTTCTCTGTATGTTGGTTAGTAGAGGGAGTTCAGGTGTGGATTGAAATGGAATTATAGAGAGTAAAATGCTGCACCTCCATACCTCTCATCTCAGTCTATCGCCCTTGTGTCACCCCCTTATCCTCATAGACTGTAGGCTCTTGTGTCACTCCCTCATCCTCATAGACAGTAAGCTCTTGTGTCACCCCCTTATCCTCATAGACTGTAAGCTCTTGTGTCACCCCTCATCCTCATAGACTGTAAGCTCTTGTGTCACCCCCTTATCCTCATAGACTGTAAGCTCTTGTGTCACATCCTCATAGACTGTAAGCTCTTGTGTCACATCCTCATCTTCATAGACTGTAAGCTCTTGTGTCACCCCCTCATCTTCATAGACTGTAAGCTCTTGTGTCACCCCCTTATCTTCATAGACTGTAAGCTCTTGTGTCACCCCTCATCCTCATAGACTGTAAGCTCTTGTGTCACCCCCTTATCCTCATAGA